>BLSH010413094.1:64415-81385 GCA_018402905.1 Glandirana rugosa | reverse complement strand
ACTCATATGGGCAGGTGACAGGTACTCGGGTACTCTGATGGGCAGGTGACAGGTACTCGGGTGCTCTGATGGGCAGGTGACAGGTACTCGGGTACTCTGATGGGCTGGTGACAGGTACTCGGGTACTTTGATGGGCAGGTGACAGGTACTCGGGTACTCTGATGGGCTGGTGACAGGTACTCTGACGGTCTGATGACAGGTACTCGGGTACTTTGATGGGTTGGTGACAGGTACTCGGGTACTCAGATGGGTTGGTGACAGGTACTCTGATGGGATGGTGACAGGTACTCGGGTACTCAGATGGGCAGGTGACAGGTACTCGGGTACTTTGATGGACAGGTGACAGGTACTCGGGTACTTTGATGGACAGGTAACAGGTACTCGGGTACTTTGATGGACAGGTGACAGGTACTCTGATGGGCAAGTGACAGGTACTTTGATGGGGTGGTGACAGGTACTTTGATGGGGTGGTGACAGGTCCTCTTTATTGGGGGGGTGATCAGTGTGCTTGGTGTACAGTAGGTGGCAACAAGCTGTTACCGCAATCTCCCTCTCACACACGATCTGTGTGTGACAGGGAGAACCGCGGTAGCAGCTCGTTACCGCGGTTTGTTTACATCACATGACCGGCTGTGATTGACACAGCCGATCAAGTGGTAAAGAGACAATTCTATTGGCTCTTTACACTGATCGGAGCTGGGCTTTGTCCGAAGGACAAGCCTCAGCCCCGAGCGGCGTGCACTTGGAGGTCGGTAGTGACCAGCTGTGATTGGACACCGCTGGTCACGTGGCAAAGATCCAATTTTATTGGCTCTTTACCCCCGATCGGGGGGGGGGGACACGACCCCCCCAGCACATGATCGATCCACCATCGCCGCTCTGCAGTAGCAGCGAGAAGCGGCCAACGTCATATGACGTTGGCCGGGATCAAGGAACGGTTCCTGCCGAAGTCATTTTAATATGACTCGGCAGTGAACTGGTTAATGCATAGAATGCATTAAAATAGAAAACCTTCTGCCTTTAGAATCACTTCAACTATAAAAATTCTCACAACATGTGTAACAGCACAGCCTGTCGCAAGAGGATACAGCAGGCTGATTGTACCAAAGGGGATTGACTGATCAACTTGGTACATTCAGCCTGCCCATTAACAATTTGAATCTCAGCCGGTTCAGCAGATTTGAACTGTGTAAAGCCAGCCTAATAAAAAATTTATAAGCTAAGTTCCTTGTTGTTTGATTTTTCAGGTTTGCTCAAAATATGATAAAATAATGTCCTAAAGGCCAGGCTGTGGTCTAGCAGCAAAACTGTACTTGCTTACTATTATTTATTTCAGGTACTTATATATAGCGCCGTCAATTTACGCAGCGATTTACATATACATTGTACATTCACATCAGTCCCTGCCCGCAAGGAGCTTACAATCTAAGGTCCCTAACTCACATTCATACATACACATAGTAGGGCCACTTTAGACAGGATCCAATTAACCTACCAGCATGTCTTTGGAGTGTGGGAGGAAACCGGAGTACCCACGCAGGCACAGGGAGAACATGCAAACTCCAGGCAGGTATCGCTGGTTGGGATTCGAACCAGCGACCCTTTTGCTGCCAGGCGAAAGTGCTATCCACTATACCACTGTGCTGCCCAAGAGTTTAATGATATTTTTATAGTTCTTGTTATTTTTATACGTTTATCCTTTTTTTCATATAAACCATGACTGCAATTTCCTGTTTTAGCATTGGAGGACTCTCGTACTAGGTTGTTAAAGTGGTAGGAAAATGAAAAAGAAAAGCGTAAAGTGATTGTAAATCTCTGAAATTAAAAATGAACAAAGCATATATACGATTATTATTATTATTATACAGTATTTATATGGCACCAACAGTTTACTCAGCGCTTTAGAACTTGAGGGCAGACAGTACAAATACAATACTTTTAAATACAGTAGGAATAAGAGGGCCCAGCTCGTTAGAGCTTACAAGCTTACAATATATATCAATGTGTTGCGCTCCTGTATGGTGACAAATAATAAAGAACACTTATGTGCAATTAATAGTGAATTCACTGTGAACAGTGTATAAATAAAATGAATAAAATCTATTCCCAATAATGTGAATAACAGTCCTCTTAAAGAGGAAGTAAACTTCCTCTACTGGCATTTACCTATAGTTAAGCCTATAATAAGGCTTACCTAGAGGTAGTGTAAATATCTCCTGTGCGTGTACCGTTTAGGAGATATTTACGATGCATGCAGCCAGAGCATGCGCTCTGAAGGAACAGCCACAGGTGCCTTTCCTTCCGAGCCCTATGCCATGAACGTTGGCTCCTGCCACACTTCCAATGCTGCACAGTAAATAATGTCCAGTGATGCAAAGCACTGCTAAAAAAATAAATATTTCCATTGCTATGCCAATTAAACAGTCCACACAGTGTGATCTCCTAATTGTAATAAATTCCACCAATGGTATTATCCTTAACCCCAATTGGTTACAAGCACACTGTTCTTGTTGGTGATTTATCACCCAATCCTAGTGCTGCCAATCCAATCTCCTCTCCAGAGCTCCACCATCCAGTGAATATAGGATGGACCTGTACCTGTTTCATAGACCCATAAACTATATCTAGGAATGCTTGATCCCCAATTTAGGGGTGGTTAGATGTATGAGCCGTCAAGGCATGTTCAACAATCTTCAACTCTAGTATAAACATCAACTGTGGATAGAGCTGCAATGTCCCCAAACCTGGACACATGGTGCAGAGTCACGGATATCCTTCTACTAGTGTGTACTTTTGCCTTGAATCAAAGACCAAGTGTGATTTGTGGCTGCTTTTTCATTCCTCTGCTATCTTTATAAGTCACTTCTCCACGGAGATGGCCTGCACCTCCTCCAGCACACAGCAGATGACTGACAGCCTCAGCTGTGCATGTTTCCTTGTGAGACTGCGTAGAAGGGGATGTGTCCCTTCCCTCCACTCAGGTCTCAGCTTACACTCAGTTTCCTGCTCTATGCTGTGCAGTTTGTGACATCAGATCCTCACCCCTGCTTCTTGGGGCAGAGAAATGCTAGATTCTGTACTTAAAATAAGGCCCAGTTCACACTAATGCAAAGCAATTTTCATGCGATTTCCAGTGCAACTATGAAGTGTGACTTGCTTGCAACTTTGATGCAATCTCAATGCGACTTTACTAACAGACGTTACATCAGCATTCGATAAGAAGCAATGCCTAAGAGACTTTGATGAGCTCAGTGCTTTTTCTTAAACCTCACCCCTCCTCCCAGGTCAACCTTGCTGTCTAAAAATGCTCCTCCCCAGCACATTCCATTCACACCTGAGCATAGCAAATGAAGAAATAGTCTGCTCTCTGTCCCCCACACAGGGGGCCCAAAGACGCTTTTTCTAAATAGCTGCACAGCGAGGGGGGGGGTTAACTTATTGGTGGACAGGATTTGGGAGTCCCTGCCTGCTCTACCTCCTGCTGAGATGACAGATCCAGGGACAGACAGGCTCTGGGGACAGTGTCCTCAAAATAGGGTGACCAGACGTCCCCGGACTAAGTGGTCCCACCTGGATTCTCAAAATAAACTGGTCTTACTTGATCTGGAGCATCTATAGTAGCACAGACTTCTTGGCCCTATTCTTTCAACCTTTTCCACATCTCCTGAATAGCCACCGCAAACTGGGGCACTGTCTCACCTTCTTGTTGCTTCCATGAGAAGAATGTTTGCTGTAGTTCTGCTATCAATGTGGTTTTCTCACATAGGTTGTCTAACCAAGCCACTATTTTTACCAGGGTGGTCCGCTCTGTATCCGACAATACCAGTGTGGTTCTTCTAGCTTTTTCTTCCAAACAGTTAATTGCCAGAATCAGGAGGTGCGTTGTTGGCACCTGAAACAGTTGGGTTGCACCATCTAGTATTTCTGCCCAATCAGCCATGGGAATGTTTGTGCCAGTGAAATTTGGGATCAGTACCAACATTCTCCCCAAGGGTACCATTGCAAAAACTAGGTTTACATCCTGCATGAATGATGGGTTTTCCATATTCTGCTGACCATGCCAAATTGTAAGCAGGGCCTAAGTGGTGTACCCAAACTTTTAAGGAGGATGAGTGCTACATTGGAGGGGTGTGGTGAATTTAAATGATGCTGGGTTCCGCTAGACCTAGACCAGTATATATGACAGCCGCAGGCAGTCAGTCTGAGTACATTGCAACAGGAATACCTCTGGAAAGGAAATCTACATGCCCTGCTCATCCAGAACCTCTCCCTTCTTCCACACCTGTGCATTTCCTATCCAGTGGAGCTCTCTCCCTGAGGGCACACCAAATTACATTGTTCCCTATATTTATAGGATCCAATGTCAAGTTGGCCACCCTAATCTTGCAGGACTTCAGTATCCAATAGGATCACCGTCCTCCCCAAAATGGCTTCCTGGAGCCTAAGATAGGAGACATTTCCTCCCGTTCGACAACCTGAAGAAACAGTGCAGTGCCACTCTCCGCATAAAGAGTCACCAACCCAGATAAAGACAGCCAACAATACCATAAGCAATAATAGAGCTTCACAAAACATAGTCAGATCATCTGGTGGACATGAGTCCTCTAATAGCCCTTGCAGGGAGACAGTCCCCACTGCTCACCTTACTAATTGAAGGTAGAATGTCCTTGCCAGAAAACTCTGAGGTTCTTGGAGCAGGGGAAGGCTGCTCATCCTCCTACTCCTCATCAGGTCCATTAGGGGCACCGCCCCCCTAGTTTGCATGCAGGCATGCATGCAGGGCGCTTTACTCATATGTTTGTATGAGTTTTTTTTTTTCAAGCCACGTGATTAGATCCGGAGGCTCTAATTGGTTTGCATTAATCTCGCAAGCCACGGGCTGAATTTCTATTGAACCGGCCTATGTTGCCCGATATTCAGCCCGTGTGTACGGGGCTTTACACATGTGGTTGGTGGAAATAGGTAAGTGCACTTTAGAGTCCAGGTTATCCCTGGCTTTAAATCCAACATCACATTTAGCAGAGACCAGATAAGGTAAGGAACCCCATACATTTTGAAATGAGATGGTTTATCTCGAAAATATGATTCTTGAATATTGTTGACGTGTCCACAGAGAAGCAAATGACCAAGCGTTTAAGAGAGGATCCTGGTAAGCTGCAAAATGAATGGATGAAAAAATTTGCAGCAAAACACAACTGTTAAAAATTAGCTCTGGGGATGGGGATTAAATGTTTAATTGAATCTATATTCTGTTTACATTTGTTCCAATAGAGGAACCTTAAAATGTATTTCAATTAAGACTGCATAAAATCAAGTTAAATAATCTGTTAATTAAATAGCAGTCCCATCAGTATTTGACCTTTTTATCTATATTTGTGTTTTGTTATTGTATGGAAATGGGACAGCTTTCTAGAGCAGACAGGCTTGGAATAGAGTAATCATAATATGATTGTTACGGAGGCAGGAGTGGCATCGCTCCCACATCTTCCTGTTAATTGCTGACTTCATTGCTTTTCCCACGGGACCTGGTGAAAGCGGTTACCATGGAGACTTCATCCTGCTCCTGCTTCAAAGATCTTGATCTGTCTGACAATTCTAACTCTTTTTGAAATGCACAAGGAAAGGAAAAGTGTAAAATTATCACATAGAATCATTTGTATTCCTGGAAAAGAATATAGACAGCTTTATGTTGTATGCTTATTTTAATTGCTAACATTTTTTGTTATTAACTGTATTTTCTACTGCTCAGATGCTTACAGTATCTTTACTGGCTTTATTTACTAAAGAAATATTTACAATACACTGGATTTCTGTAGCCTAGCGACAACCAGCATCCTCGAACATGACATCATCAAATTACTTTTGAAAGGAATAGGCAATGATTATTATACGTTTGGTACCAGTAGCCATTCCTGGTCAACCATTTGTGCATCAGTTGGTTGGATTTTCTTTTAATAAATGCTAAGTTCAAAAATGAATTTTCATAAGTTATTTTGATAAATTCAGCAATCACTCAAAATCATCAGTTTATATGTTCATTATAGGTAATGTCTAGTGGCTTTGTAAATATTTTTTATTTATTATGTTCATGTTTTTAATTATCAGAGGAATATGAAATTTTGTACAATATATTAATATTTTGTATTTTTTTTTTCAGCCAGGAGGTGGAGTCCTCAACTCTTCACATTTTTACGGGCTCTTCTAGTTTCTTTAACCACTTACCGACCACCCTTCTCAGTTGTACTGCGGTAAGGTGCCTCCACTGTACGAAAAAACGTACCTGTACGTCGTTTCATGCACTAGCCTGTGTGGGAGCATGGGGGAGCCAATCAGCGGGTCCGGCTGGCGCGATGTCCACTGGCGCTAAACAGGGATCTGCCTATGTAAACAAGGCAGATGCCCATTCTGACAGGGGAGGACACAGAGATCTTCTCTTCCTACTAAGCAGGAAAATGGATCTTTGTGTTGTCTCAGTCAGTCTATCTCCCATACAGTTAGTAAACACTCCCAGGGAATACACTTAATCCCTTGATTGCCCCTGGTGTTAACCCCTTTTTAGCACTGATCACTGCATTGGTGTCACTGGTTCCCAAAAAAGTCTCACTTAGTGTCAGATTTGTCTGCCGCAATGTCGCAGTCCCACTAAAAATCGCTGATCGCTGACATTACTAATAAAAAAACAATAAAAATTCCATAAATCGATCCCCTATTTTGTAGACACTATAACTTTTGCGCAAACCAATCAATATACGTTTATTGGGGTTTTTTTTTACCAAAAACTACTATAAACGCCTGAGTTTACATATACCCATAAGATAACAATGAGGAGAGTTCAGGGGCTGCTGAAAAAAATGGCCAAATGCTCCTAAGGCCTCATACACACGGACGTTTCTTAAAAAATAAACAAAACGTCGGGCCCGACGTCAAGGAAAAAAAATCGAAGTTTCCAGCGTTATGCATCGGCGTTAGTGAGCGTTATTGAGTGTCGGCGTCAATAGGCGTTTTTAAAAAAAAATCATCCCTCTGCTATTTTTCAACCTGAAAATGTCGGCGTCAAAAAACGCCGGTACAGTATTAGTTGGTGTTAGTTGGCGTTTTGCGGCATCGGCATCAAAAAAATGCCAAAACGTTACAGCCTCAGAACGCGCTGGCCGTGGGTTCTAGTTTCAGCTCACTAACGCCAAAGCCATCTACAGCTCAAAAACGTTGGCGTTTTTATGGGGCCATTGACTAACATGGAGAGCTGCAAAAAACGCAAGAAAATGCCGGCGTCAAAAAACGTCCGTGTGTATGAGGCCTAAATATCCGTTTACAAGCTGCAGTGTACATGAGGCCTCATAGTGCCCAATGTTTACATTGTGTGTGACTGCTACTTGGACTGTATATTCCTCATAATGGTGGTTTAGTAGCTCAAATGCAATGATCTTACCTTCAGGCCCGTGAAAGATGTAAGAAACCATCAGCTGGTTTAACTCTCCAGCTTTCCCCAAAATTGCAATATACTGCAGACTGATCATTTATCTAGTGTCAGTGAGTTTAACTGAAAACATTTTACTGTAATTAAGAAACAGATATTTAACAGCCCTGTGTGAATCTATGTTTAGGCAATGCTTAAAACATCACTGTTGGCTATGCTGTCATAGCCATGCTGTAGAAAAGAAGCCAGTTCATACAAAATAGACTAATGTTTGCCTTTGTGATACTCTTAAAACCATGTGCTCTAGTGTAAAGTTAATTTCACACATGGCTGCTCAAGAAAATTTTACATATATTTCTGCATATTGCTGTATAAATACAGGGTACTAATGCAAAGACCTACCGTATATGATGTTTGCATTGTAAATTAATAATCTGTTCTTATAAGAACGACAGAGTTGTTTCCAAATGCATACATTGTAGATTCACGTGTCTTCTCTTTCAGTTAGGTGTACTTAAAAAAGAACTAAGGTCAAAATGAAAAAAATCAATATGTTATATACCTATACAGTCTTTTAAACATCTCACTGGTTGTTTTGCAAAAAACAGTAAGGATTTTGAGATATCTACCTTGTCTCCTGCAGATGACAGCTCTCATATGCACTTCCCTTACTGAGGAGATGACATTACTTCCTGTTTTTCTAATTGCCTGTTGTCCCGATGTGCGTGCTCCTATAGTCCATGGAAAGCTCAGGCATTTCATTCTACACAGAAGTTCACAACGAGGCTCCGCCCACAATCACCATGTGAAGCCCCGCCCTCTCCCACCTATGTGTTATGTAAAATAGACTGAGCATGATAGAAGGCAGGAGGACTCTGGGAAATGTAATTTCTTATGGGAGATACAGAGTCTAGCACAGTGGAAGGAAATGACATACTAGCTCTGCTGAACTCCTCCCACCATCACTAGTAGTATACAACATAGGAGAACTGGTGGAGGGGATTAGAAATCACAATTGCAGCTATATATGGTAGGAAAATAATCATTTCAGTTATTATGTTTATTACCATGTGTAACTTTCAGGCATTTATATGAGGATTTACTAAAATGTGTATGTTGCCTTTAGTTGTACTTTAAAGAAACTTGACACCTTGCCCATTTTGAACAAAGTGACGATGTCTATGTAAAGCCCACCCCCTGACCCCTTTATTCTCACATCTGCAGCATTCTCCTTCAGCTCCCTTCTCTGCCACAACTTCCAAAAAAAATTCCGGATGCCAAATCCAAGAGGTAGCAGTGATGTGTAATCCCCTCCATCATCTGACAATGCTCAGGCCTAGCAAGGCATCATAAGATGAACATACATGCTCTCTTATAAATGGAAGAGCTGGGTATTTTGCAGAAGCAGATAAAGAAGAAGCATCAGGGATCTCTAAAAAGAAGCAAAATAAGTGGTTGGGGAATAGGCTTTGTGTAGACTCTGCCATTTTTCCCTAAGTGAACAAGGAGACAGTAGGGTTGCCATCTGTCTGGGATTCACCCGGATAGTCTGGGTTTTGAATCATGTGTTTGGGTTTCAGGCAGACTGAAACCCGGACACATTAACCAGACCGGGCTGTGGCTCCACAAGTAACCATGATAGTCACACACAAATCTGTTTCCGCCTAGGAGCTGCTGACGGCTGTCTGGGGGGCAGGGTGAAGATGTCAGCAAGAGAAATTTGGCCACAACCACTGTTCACTGTCGTACGCTATGCTCACCGCATTACTATTGTCATTGGGGCACCCAAAAGTGTCCCAGGCTGCTAAAGCGTTCGGGTTTGGCTAAAAGAAAAGGTGCCAACCCTAGGTGATAGGGTCTTTTTATGCAGAAGTAATATCAGTTGAAGGTTTATGTTGATCTGTTTCTATAAAATATAAGGCAAATATCAAAGTCTCATTTAATATAGGCAATGGCACATTATCCAAATCATATATCATATATAGTACAGAAGTGTCATGTACCAACTTACAGGAAGTGCAAATCAGACATTGCTGTTCTAAACCAATTTGTCTAAATGTGTCCAATTGTGTGCAAATCTGTTCAAATATTGTCCAAATATGAGCAATGATGTCACAGAGAACTCCAGCTCAGCGTTCAATGAGGCGTTTCAGGCAGACTGAAACACGGACACATTATTCAGACCGGGCTGTGGCTCCACAAGTAACCAAGATAGTCACACACAAATCTGTTTCCGCCTGGGAGCTGCTGACGGCTGTCTGGGGGGCAGGGTGATGATGTCAGCAAGAGAAATTTGACCACACCCACTATTCACTGTGGCACACTATGCTCACCACATTACTATTCTTATTGGGGCACCCAAAAGTGTCCCAGGCTGCTAAAGTGTTTGGATTTGGCTAGAAGAAAAGGTGGCAACCCTGGGCGATAGGGTCTTTTTATGCAGAAGTAGCATCAGTTGAAGGTTTATGATGATCTGTTTCTATAAAATATAAGGCAAATATTAAAGTCTCATTTAATATAGGCAATGGCACATTATCCAAATCATATATCATATATAGTACAGAAGTGTCATGTACCAACTTACAGGAAGTGCAAATCAGACATTGCTGTTCTTAACCAATTTGTCTAAATGTCTCCAAGTGTGTGCAAATCTGTTCAAATATTGTCCAAATATGAGCAATGATGTCACAGAGAACTCCATCTCAGCGTTCAATGAGCACATAAAACCACAGGAAACCTGACAGTGCTCAGATAGAACCCCTAAAACTTGTTCACCTGGGAAGGGGGCAACCACCTACCTGCCTCCCATGGGATGGAGGTGGGACATAAACCCCCCTTACAGACAAGGACCCCCATTTTTGTGGGGGTGATAATCACTGTAACAGCAATCAAAGTGTAAAAAAAAAATCCTTGACCACCTTCTCCAGAGTAGTACAGTGTCACTATGGTGACACTGAACTACTCTGATGAAAGTATGTGAAAAATAAATAGTAAAAAAAGAAATTAAAATGTTCAAAAGAAAGAAAAAAACTGTTAAAAATGTTTTAAAAAATGTTTTAAAAAATGTAATAAAAAATATATTTTTGACATACTGTCACCAGTCAGTATCCCAGATTGTGATGGTATCATGCGTGAGATCCAAGCAAGGTAATGGTACCAGGCCCAAAACGACACTGAATCCATCTTGGCAGGGAAGCTACGTAAATAGTTACGTTTTTTTTCTCTCTTTCCTTCTAACATGGCTGTTAGAACAGCTTGTCCTTTTCCCCCAACCCCCTCTGCGGTGTGGACAGGCCAATTTAAAAAGGAGGCTCTGATTACGGTTTATGGCCAGGAATGCCCTGTCCCTTATATATAAAAAACATACAACAACCCAATGTGGGACAGGCCATATATCGTAAATCACCCCCCAGGAATTCTGCCCCTTTCAATAACTTCGGAACATGAAAAGTTAGGAAAACGTACATACAGTCAAACCTTCCGCTATAGGTATGCCATAGTGATGAACATTACATAATTGAATGTAGAATTTTGGTCCGGATAATTCAAGTATAAACATTCACCCCTTGTTACCTCAAGGAGGGATAGAATTAGTCCATTCCCTCCCCAGAGTCCTATAAGGTTTTAGAATTCTCATGTTTGGAGTCATATGAAAGCTTATTGCAAGCTGAGATTAAATTCCATACTGTAAAATATGTAAGATGATTCGGTCACAAGTTATGATCCATGCATGATTATGCAGCATGTATCTCCACGGTCTGCCCTGGACATTGTCTAAGGAAACTCCTTCTCTCATACGAATGGCCAGAATAAGTATGGCCCCACCCCTGGTGTTTCAAAGAAAAGAGACTGTGACCATCAGATAGGAGTTCTCCCTTAACATCAAACATCAGAGGACCAGGGAATCATCTTCAAAACACTGATTAAGCAAAGACATTTCAAAGGCAAGGTATTTTTCAATCTGTTCTCTTTCGCTGTACATTTGTCTCACTTTGTACTTTTATTTTTCTGTAAATATTTTACTGCACCTAAAACTTGACCTTTTCATTATTAAACCTTATTTTGAAAAGTGTTAATTTTGTCTCTAAAGCTCTTAACGCAACTATTACGAATCTGTTCCTTCGAAGAGCACTACTGTCTTTAGAATAACGCATCTGAATATACCTGTCTGCAGTGTGTGTACAGGCGTTGCTCTAAAATACTGGTATTGCTAATATACGGGTCTTCTGGCCGGAAAATCCAGAAGTGGTGGCAGAGAAAGGGTTAATTGTTTGAATTAGCCCGGTAACAATCGCTTTCAGGCGGCTGGCACTTAGACGGTGGTCCCGCAAACTGGGAAATCTTTGTGCTGAAAGCAGCTGAGAGTGGCATTGTTACGTTCGTGACAAGTGCGGTATTGGATCAGGGGGGTCCTCGTTCGCCGCTCGGTGAGGAGGGCAGCGATCTGATACCCGCATTCGTCACAATGATCACTGCCACACCAGTCATATAATGACACTACTGCACTGGTGACAGGTGACAAAAGAAAAAATTTTGAAAAAAAAAACCCAAATTTTATTTAATTTCTTAATTTTCCAAAAAAGTTACAAAAAATTACAATTTCAAAAAACGTGACATGCTTCTTACTAAATACATCAGACTATACACTTTCCAAAAAGGGGTAATTTGTGTGTGTGTGTGTGGGGGGGTATTTGTACTGTCCTGGCATTTTAAGGGCCTCAATAATAAGACAGGTTGTTGGTACATCCGGATTGATCAATATTCAAAATATACAGCATATACCATAGTTTGTAGATGCTATACCTTTAACACAAACCAATTAATAAACACTTATTGGGATTTTGTTACCAAAGACATGTAGCAGAATACATTGTGGCCTGAATTTCTGAATATATTTGATTTTATTGGATATGTTTTATAACAAAAAGCAGAAAATATTGTTTTTTTTTTTTTTTAATTTCGGTCTTTTTTGTTTATAGTAAAAAATAAAAACCCCAGTAGTGATCAAATACCCCCAAGAGAAATCTCTATTTGTGGGAAAAATTATAATTTAATTTGTGTACAGTGTTGAATGACCATGTACCGTATTTTTTGCACCATAAGTGGGGGGAAAGTCTCCCTGCGTCTTATGGTGCGAATACCTGAAAAAAACCTGCCCCCCCCTCGTCGCCGCCGGGAGCACGCATTACGCTGCGGGCTCCCGGACACCATAGAGTGCTGCTCTGATCTCACACAGTGAGAAGACAGAGCATCCCCAGCGGCCAAATGAAGTACTGCAGCGGCTGGAGCTGCTCTGTCTTCTATCTGAATGGGATCTGGCTGCAGAGTGGAGCTCCACTAGGCGCAGTGTGATGACATCATCACAGCGCAACGGTGCTGGGAGATATGAATCTCCCTCTCAGCTCTGTCAGGCTGTATTTCATGGACTCTGGTATGTGCTGCATTTCATAGGACTGGTATGTGCTGTATTTCATGGACTCTGGTATATGCTGTATTTCATGGACTCTGGTATATGGCTGTATTTCATGGTCACTGGTATATGGCTGCATTTCATGGTCACTGGTATATGGCTGCATTTCATGGACACTGGTATATGGCTGCATTTCATGGACACTGGTATATGGCTGAATTTCATGGACACTGGTATATGGCTGCATTTCATGGACACTGGTATATGGCTGAATTTCATGGACACTGGTATATGCTGTATTTCATGGACTCTGGTATGTGCTGTATTTCATGGTCACTGGTATATGGCTGTATTTCATGGACTCTGGTATATGCTGTATTTCATAGGACTGGTATATGGCTGTTTTTCATGGACTCTGGTATATGACTGTATTTCATGGTCACTGGTATATGGCTGTATTTCATGGACTCTGGTATGTGCTGAATTTCATGGACTCTGGTATATGCTGTATTTCATGGACTCTGGTATGTGCTGTATTTCATAGGACTGGTATATGGCTGTTTTTCATGGACTCTGGTATATGACTGTATTTCATGGACTCTGGTATATGGCTGCACTGGTAAATATTTTAGTACACCATTTGGTTCAGAATATTTTTTCTCTTGTTTTCTTCCTCTAAAACCTAAGTGCGTCTTATGGTCAGGTGCATCTTATGGTGCGAAAAATACAGTAATTGCTTGTTAAAATGTGCAGAGCTGAATAGCAGAAAATAGTTGGTCATGAAGGGGCTAAAACCTTCTGGAGGTCAAGTGATTAATTTAGTCTGTGAAAGTAAAGAAGTTGTTTTATAAAATATAGTTAGGTACTTTTTAATCTGAAAACACGTCCTGGACATTTCCCTAGCACATACACTACTCTATATAAACACAGAAAAAAATGTGCGTCAAGTGCAAAAGGAGGTAATGCAGCAACCTATATCCTGGACACAAAGGGATTACAAAAATAATTACTCTAAAAGGTGCACACAACCAATATCTCTGTAGAGATCAATACAAAAATATGAGTGTGAAAAAATTAAGTTAACTGATATGAAACTATAATAAACAATGTGCCTCAAATAAATGGCAAAACAGGAGTCCCATAACATATAATTCACTTATGCATAACAAAGAAGTAAACTTCAAAGTGAAATATCTAAGGCCATATATACACAGGCATTTTTTACAGCCACATTTTTTAGCGTTTTTTGCAGCTCTCCATGTTATTCAATGGCCCCATAAAAAGCTGACGTTATTGAGCTGTAGATAGCGTCTGCGTTAGTGAGCTGAAAGTAGAACCCATATCCAGGGCGCTCTGAGGCTGTAACTTTTGGCGTTTTTTTAGCAAAATGCTCACTAGCGCACATCACCGCCATACCGTTTTTTTGACGCCGTCGTTTTCAGGTTAAAAAATAGTAGAGGAATGTTTATTTTTAAAAAACGGCTAGTGACACCGACACTCACTAACGCTCATTAACGCAGACGTAAAACACAGAAAAAAAACGCAAATTTTTCCCTGATGTCGGGCCCGACGTTTTGCTTATTTGTTTTAATACGCCCGTGTGTATGAGGCCTAAAAGTCCAAATGTAAGAATCCCAAACCACCTCACAGACAAGTGTGTCAGTTCTCTTACCAAACAGTAATGATCTCCAAATGATAAGTGCAGAAACCATCCAATTGGGGGGCCACCAATCAAGATACCACTGACTCCACTGCCTTCACAGTCCTTCACTGGTTATTATCCAAAGCCAGCATCATAGAGTAGTGTGCTAAAACCACATGATTTATTGAAAGTAGATATACTCACTATAGTTAGAGTAGCACAGGCAAAACACACCACAACCAGGGATCAACAGTGGGTGTACAACATCATATGCCACTGGCCTCACCCTACGTGTGTTCCGTCAGGTGTAACAGACGTCTTTAGGGATAACAACTCTTAAGCATAAGATAATTATATGTTATGGGACTGCTATTTTGCCATTTATTTGGCATATTTTTAATATGATATTTTTCAGACACATATTTTTGTATTGATCACTAAAGAGATATTAGTTTTACATACAGTACTCTGACATGTCTTTGACTGAGACCCAGCCATCATTCTAATAGGTTGATTGAGGGGGACTGGTAAGTCTCAATGGAGCAATTTTTGGATCTTAAAAAGATTCACCAAGGAAGGACAACTGTGTAATCTGAACTAAGTTGGCAAAATTAGGAGGTGTAAAGAAGAGGGAAGCTCTCTTTCATTTTATTAAAGTGTCTTGTCCAGAAAACAATATGGGAGGAAATCACCCACTCCAGATTCTACAGTGTAATCAGTGCTCTGTTGAGTCTGTCTTCTGCACAGAGTTTGGTTTTAAGCAGAATCAGCAGGGGAGGCTGCAGACTTTGTTGATGTGGGGCCACATTCCTGTCTTCTCTTTCTGCTCCAACTGGTTCTCCAGGCTGGTGAGGAATGGTGATGTCTTCTCCCAACCTCCAGTCAGGAATGTAGATTTTAGCAAGATTTAGTTGTTCAGTAATGCATGGAAAATTCCACTGGTCTCTGAGTATATACATTATTGTTCACATGAGTAACCAAACAGGAGTAACTCCAATCATAAGAAATCACATTTTTTTAGCAGTTGGTCTAACAAAGAGCAAAGAACCCTTCATACCATTATTGGTTGAACTAGATAGACTTGTGTCCTTTTTTCAACCTGACTAACTATGTAACCATTAGAGTATATCTGCAAATGTCAGGGAATAAACTCAGTTGTGCCCCATCCAAATCATTAAACTGTTTAGTGCACATCCAGAATCCAGAATGCATGTAAAACATTTCTTCTTATTGGCATCTAGAGGCATTCACACAGAAAATAAAAATATTCAGTTCCACATAAATTATATTTTGGCTTCAAATTATATGATTGATTTTATCTCAGGTCCTTTCAAACAACATTTCACATATATTTATGTTCAGCTTGGTCAGATCGTTATTTCTTCCAATTAACACTATCTAACCTTACTACATACTAAGGTACTCCCTTATGTTGTATTAATGAATTCTTACTCAATATTTTAAAAGTATGTAACAAATTTGGTTATTATACCAAAGGGTACTTTACACATTCCTTTTACTCAGAAACATCCAAATTCCTGCTCTACTTAAAAAGATCATGAGAGAGAATTGCATTTTATTAAGTGCTAGAAGGAATAAAAGAAGGATGCAGTGACAGAAGAATTGCTCTCTCAACTCTGTACCTTAACCACTTCAGCCCCGGAAGGATTTACCCCCTTCCTGACCAGAGCACTTTTTGCGATGCGACACTGCTTCAATTTAACTGACAATTGCGCGGTCATGCGTCTTTGTACCCAAACAAAATTGACGTCCTTTTTTTCCCCACAAATAGAGCTTTCTTTTGGTGGTATTTGATCACCTCTGCGGTTTTTATTTTTTGCGCTATAAACAAAACAAATAGCGACAATTTAAAAAAAAAAAAACAATATTTTTTACTTTTTGCTATAATACATATCCAAAAAAATATTAAAAAAACAACTTAATTCATCAGTTTAGGCCAATATATATTCTTCTACATATTTTTGATAAATAAAATCGCAAAAATCGTTGGTTGATTGGTTTGCGCAAAAGTTATTGCGTCTACAAACCATGAGAATTGATTTATGGCGTTTTTATTTTTTTTACTGGTAATGGCGGCAATCTACGTTTTCTTATCGGGACTGCAATATCAGATTGGACTTTTTGACACTTTTTTGGGACCATTGACATTTATACAGCGATCAGATCCCCTGTACTGTCACTAGTTGACTGGGACACTAGCCCTAGTCAATCTGGACAGTACGGGGACGGTCGGGTCGGTGGTGTGTCAATCTTGTGTCACTCCCTTGTGTAAATTGGGGAACTAACGGGGGAATCGTAATTGGGGAAGTGACGGTCACTGTAAATATGTCATTAGTCACCGATAAAAATCTAGACTAGCGACATATTTACAGTTACCAGGGTTTTTTCACAGTTTTTCAGGTTAGACTATAACGTCAGGGCTATTCTTTTGCATCTAACGGCGGTAATGGTCATTTTTTTTATTTTTGCGGTATTTAGTT
>BLSH010413094.1:29480-59703 GCA_018402905.1 Glandirana rugosa | reverse complement strand
AATATATATATATATAGAAATGTATAACATACATTTCCTCTTTATATAGGATGCTTGAAGTAGTTTAATAGTAGTTGTTTTGAAAAAAAAATAAAAATAAAATGTATAGTATATAACAGATATTTTCTTTTTATATAGGATGTTTGTAGTAGTAGTAGTAATAGTAATGGTAGTGGTTTATGCTTTGATTTTTTTTTTTTAAATGTATGAATGAATAACTATATAACATATGTTGCCTCTCTATACAGGATGCTTGTAGTAGTTTTGTAGCAGTTGTAGTATATGCTTTAAAAAAAAAAAAAAGAAAAAGAAAAAAAATTACATATGTAAAATGTATAAATGTAAATATCAGATCTCACTTCATTAGTTTCTTCCACAGCCAAGGACGCTAGGCAGCAGAAGTGACATTTTAAATGCCAAGGAGAACCCAAGCTTGCTGGCGGGGGACCCCAGAAGAGGGCGTTTGGGGCCCCTCTGTACAAAACCATATTTCTTATTTTATTTTAAAAAAAACAAACAAACTTTACAACTTCCATCTACCTGATGGCACCTGCCATGCTGGTCCCGGGTTCACCAATAGCGGTGAAGCCTGCTTTGTGAAGATAAGTGTAACATGTTTGTTATTTTAATTAAAAAACAGACTTTAAAACGCACCAACCATGGCACCCACCATGAAGATTCTTGGTTCACCAATGGCTGCATGGAGCCCAGAAACATGGCTACAGAGCATGTGGGGGACTGGCATCTTCTGGGGTATGTGGAAGCAATCTGGCAGAAACACTTGGGTGTAACTTTTTTTTTTTACACTTCTTTACATTCCTTTTCTAAACTGTTTATTTTTCCATCACGTGGGGATAAAAAAGTCCTCTATCTGATACAGTTTTGGTGTTAGGTTTGTCTTTAATGTCTTCATGTCTCACTTGCCATCTAATGAAACTAAGAGAGTGCAGATTGCACTGCATTTGTTTTTTTTCCTCTCTAGCTATATTGGCTGGGGAAAATGGCACCAGGACCTAAAAGTGACATTTCACATGTCAGTTATGGGTCATTAACTGAAAGTGAAGATCAACAGATGGATGTTTGCTTATCTCCCTCCCATCTGCCCATTGGCACCTGCCATGCTGGTCCCAGGTTTCCTGATGGTCGCAGAGCCTAGAAATTGGTTGGAGGAGGAGCCAAGATCGCCAGCTGGGAACCCCAGATGAGAAGGTTCAGGGACACTCTATGTGATACCATTGCACAGAGAAGTTAAATATAACACACATGTCAAACACAAGGCCTGTGGGTCAAATCCAGCAAGCCAAACCATATCATGTGGCCTTCACACTTCTCCTGCAGCTGTGGCTTCTTGTGCTTCTTGTGCTTCTCTGTGCAGCCGTGGAGAGGCTTGTCTCTACCCCCCAGGTCAGCAGTCAGTAGCTGAGGGGAGGACAGACTCTTCCTACATAGCTTGCACCTCATTGACTCCCCTGATCTCAGCATTTAGCAGACTTCAGCAGCTGATAGCTGTGCTCTTTTCCTTCTATCAGACCCTGCACTTTGTGCTTCCCAACTCTGCCCCAGCTTCTTCTCGATAGCAGCACATGGTAAGGGGTGTGCACTGTAATGTTCTTGGTTCACTGATGCGCACGTGGAGCCCTATAAATTGTCAAAAGAGCATGTGAGGGGGAGCTGTGTTTTCCGGGGTTGTGGGGGGGATGCGGCGGAGGTGCTTGGGTTTTACTTTAATTGTTTATACTTTTTAAAATTTTTCTAAACTTTTTATTTTTTCCATCACATGGGGACAAAAAGTTCCCTATGTGATGCATTTTTGGTGGCCTTTGCTCTTTAACAAGACATCATGATATGCAAACAGGTGTTCACTGATCCTCTTCCCCTCTATCTGGTGGCACCCACCATGCAGGTTCTGGGTTTACCAATGGGCACATGGTGCCAGTAAAAAAAATGGTGAGTGACAGAGCAAGTGGGGGGGGGGGGGGGGGGTTGAGTCGACTGGCATTTTATGGGGTATACGGAAGTGATCTGGCAGAAGCGCTTGAATGTAACAGTTTTTTTACACTTCTTTTCTAAACTTTTTATTTTTCCATGGGGGCAAAAGTCCCTTAGGTGATGCATTTCTGGTGACAGGTTCTCTTTAATGAGACATCAGAGGTCTCGCTTGCCATCACTGATGTTCTCTTCCTTTACCCAGTGGCACTCATCACGCAGGTTCTGGGTTGACCTATGGGGAAACAGAGCCCAGAAAAATGGCAATGCAGCATGTCAGGGGGGACCATAATTTGCTGAGGTATGCGAAAGCGATCTGGTGGAAGCACTTGGGTGTAACTTACATGTTTTACACTTTTTTCTTAACTTTTTATATTTCCATCACATGGAGAGAAAAAGTCCCCTATATGATGATTTTTTGGTGACAGGTTCTCTTTAATGAGACATCAGGAGTCAAAAAGAACCCTGACTTCTCACCTGCCCTCCAATGAAACTAACAGAGTGCACATTGCACTCCATCAGTTGTTTTCTCTAGCCTTATTTGCCAGGCAAAGTGACACCAGGACATGGAAGTGAGGTTTTACATGTCACTTTTGGGTTACTAACAGAAAGGGGGGATCTCCCTCCCCTCTAGCTGGTGGCACCCGCCATGCTGGTCTCAAGTTCGCTGATAGGCACAGATCCTGGAAATCTGGTGGATGAGGAGCCAAGATTGCCCGTAGAAGACCCCAGAAGAGGAGGTTCGGGGCAGTGTGATTGGCTGACTATGAGGGGAGGAGAAGGCGGATTTTTTTTAAACATCTGGCAAAACCAAAAAAGAGAGTGATTGGATGGCTGTAAGGGGAAGAGGAGACCGGATTTTTTTTAAACATCTTGCCAAACTTAAAAATTGGCCAGCTGTAAGGGGAGGAGGAGACTGTTTTTTTAAATGTCTTGCAAAACTGAAAGAGGAGTGTAATTGGCTGGCTGTAAGGGGAGAAGGAGGCCGGATTCCTTTTTGTTAATCGTCTTGCAAAACGGAAAAAGATGTGTGATTGGCTGGCTGAGGAGGAAGCCGGATTTTTTGGGAAACTAAACAATATTTTTATTTTTTTAAAATAATCCATACATATCTACTACTTACTGTCCCTGTAATCTATGTTTCTGCACACCTCGTAACAATTTCATGTGACCTCCTTCTCCCTCTCCTTCTCCCTCTCACTTCTGTTTTTTAAAAGAGCAGTGAACGTTTATTGCAGCCGTGTGCACTGCCTGCACTCTGCTAGCCCTTCTCAGTGGTGAGAAAGAGAGGGAGGCTATGCTGTTTTTACAGTGGGACATTGGAGAATTAGCATAGCCACCCTTTACCAGGATGTCAGCTCACATCAGCAAAGAAAAGAAAGAAATTTGGAGATGGCTGAGAGCAGTAACAAGTACTTTTTGGGGTTTAAGAATACATGAATAGAATTTTTTTTTATACACTTTAGTGTCATTTTAATGCAAAAAAGGAGCATGATTGGCCAGCTATAAGGGGAGGAGGAGGCTGGATTTTTTTTGCAATAAACAGTATCCTTATGTTTGAGAAATAATCCATACACATCTACTCCTTAATGGTCCAGTAATCTATTTTTCATGAAATGGTTTATTACTGTGTTTTTCTGCCTCCATGTAGCATCCTCTGAGTTCCCAAACGTTTCCCTTCCCCTTCACTTCTGTTTGCTTGAAACAAGCAGTGCATATTAGTTGTGGTCACACTGCTAAACTATGTTCATTACTAACCCATAGCCCATCTCAATGGGGAGAGAGAAGGAGGCTATGCTCTCACTTAAAGTGGGATCATGGAGAATTAACATGGCCACCCTCATACAGGAAGTCCTATAACAGCAGCAAAGAAAAAAAGGAATTTGGAAATTTGAAGAAGGCTGACAGCAGTAGAAAGTACTTTTTTTAAGTTAAAGTGATTGTAAAGCCTAAACATTTTTTACCTTAATGCATTCCTTGCATTAACCTCCTTGATGATATTCCCGAGTGTGGCTCGGGGTATGTTTTCACTGCAAACAGCGGTAACTCCGAGCCACACTCAGGATTGCATCACTGGATCCAAGGCTGGGTCTCTTCCGGTGACTCTCCAGCAGCAGTAATTGGAGATTTTGACGAGTTACCCGTTTTCACAGAACACCGGCAGCGTATACACTATGGTACACGCTATAATGAGTAAACATTGTTAGTGCGGCTGCTAATAACCAACAGCATGGCCGCCTCCAATGCGGCGACAACTTTTTTCCTCCTTACCTGGGGTTCTGTCATAACGGCCAACTCGTTATGTACTGTAGTGTATATGCTGCCGGTGGTTTGTGAAAGCAGGCTCTTTTGACAGAACACCGGCACCCAGGAGAAGATGCCTATGAGTGATGGGACCATTGAAGGAAATGTAAGATTAGATCTGTTTTAAGTACAGAAACAGAACAGCGGGACTCGGGACTAACACAGACAGCGGGACTCGGCCCCACCCCCTTCTCCTGTGTCACAGGTTTTGATTGACAGCCACCTGCTCCCACTGCTATCACTCTGTCCAATGAGGAGAGCAACAGCGGCTGGAGCCGCTGTACTCATGTACAATCCTGGATCGGATCGGGCTCAGGTAAGAAAGGGGGGGGGGGGGGCTAGGGGAAAGCTGCAGCACAGAAGGTTTATTTACCTTAATGCATAGATTGTATTAAGGAGAAAAACCTTAAGGATTTACAGCCACTTTAAGTCCTCGTTCACATTAACTGCGGCTTTGAAATTCTGCGATTTGTGATAACAGTGACCCCATATATTGTCATGTCTTTTCTTTTCCAGGCATAGAGATCAGAATGAGTTCTGGAGATGGTTTGGATTTGAAGGAAATCAGATCTCAAACAGTGAAGGTTCTACATCTTCTAGAGCAGGGGTAGGCAACCGTCAAGAGATGAAGATCTACGTGTACAACACTAATGACGTCAAAGATCACCCCCCAGAATGAAGGGATCAGCAGTGCATTGTACTGAGAATGCAGGGATCAGGAGTGCGTTGTGTTCAGTATTCAGGGATCAGGAGTGCGTTGCGCTCAGAATGTAGGGATCAGGAGTGTGTTGTGCTCAGAATGCAGGGATCAGAACTATGTTGCGCTCAGAATGCAGGGATCAAGAGTGCGTTACGCTCAGAATGCAGGAATCAGGAGTGCGTTATGCTCAGAATGCAGAGATCAGGAGTCCGTTATGCTCAGGATGCAGGAGTGCGTTACGCTCAGACTGCAAGGATCAGGAGTGTGTTACGCTCAGAAAGTGGGGTATAGGAGTGCGTTGGACTCAGAATGCAGAGATCAGGAGTGCGTTGTGCTTCAGGGTTAAAGAGTGTATTAGGTTCACAACGCAGGGATCGGGGGGGGGGGGGGTGATGTGAAGGGTGGTAGAGGACACTGCTAAGGGGGTGACCCTACATATAACAGTGTCCTCTGCCCTGTCACCTCACCACCACCCCCACACAGTGGTGTCTTCTGCCAGGAGACCGGGAGGCAGCACGTTTCTGTTTCCCAGCAACCAATCAGCAGCTGTTTATCTTAAACAGTTCGTTGGCTGTCTCCTCCTCCTGCCCTTGTCCTCAGCTGTGCATCCTCCTGTTCTTTGCTGTTCACTGATAACAGCTGCGGAGGAGGATGGAGGAGGGAGGGAGAGAGAGGACTGGGACATAGAAGGCGCGGTGGAGCCACGGAGGATGTGGGAGGGAGACAGAGGATCAGGACACAAATGGTGCAGCGGAGCCACAGAGGAGGCTGGGAGGAAGTCAAGGCCCGGCACCTAGAAGGCGGGGGTCAGCGGCACAGGAACCTTTTCGTGGTCTACCTGTCACCTGCAGGTGGTCGACAGGTGGACTGAAATCGACGGGTTGCCGATCCCCGTTCTAGAGGAATGTGAATTGTAGTCATGCCTTCTAGTCTTGAATTCCTCCTAAAAAATAAAAGATGCTCTTTTCTGTGTTAAGGGACTACTCTGCCTCCAGCCTCATAGCTGTATAGCTGAAATGTGAGATCTGAGGCACTGTTGCCTCACCAGCTTTAAAGTGGTACTAAATACTTCAGGTGTGAAGGCTAAAGGTTTTTTTCTCTTCATTCATTCTATGCATGAAGGTAAAAAACCTTCAGTGTGTGCCCCCCCAGCCCGATCTCGATCTAGTGATGTGCACGAGAGCCAAAACTCTTCTGGGTCTCTCCCTCCTGATTGGCTAAGATGCAACAGCAGGAGCCACTGGCTGTAAATTACAGCCAGTGAAGTGGGGGCAGGGCTGAGCCACGCTCGGTGTATCTTATGGACACAGAGGTGACTAGGGAGCGTGCAAGCACAAGTACCCCCATAGCAAGCTGCCTGCTATGGGGGCACTCAGAAAGAAGGAGGGCCCGGGGAACCAGCGGGGGTTCAAGAAGAGGAGGATCGGGGCTACTCTGTGCAAAATCACTGCACAGAGCAGGTAAGTATGACATGTTTGTTATTTTTAAAAAAATCCTTTACCATCACTTTAAACCTAAAAGCAAACATTTATTAGAGTGCAGATTACCAATTCTTAGATGTGATGGCTGCATTTATTAATTTATTTATTTCAGGTACTTATATAGCGCTGTCAATTTACGCAGCGCTTTGCATATATATTGTACATTCACATCAGTCCCTGCCCTCAAGGAGCTTACAATCTAAGGTCCTTAACTCACATTCATGCATATACTAGGGCCAATTTAGACAGGATCAATTTTACCTACCAGCATGTCTTTGGAGTGTGGGAGGAAACCAGAGTACCCGGAGGAAACCCACGCAGGCACAGGGAGAACATGCAAACTCCAAGCAGGTAGTGTTGTGGTTGGGATTCGAACCAGCGACCCTTTTCCTGCCAGGTGAAAGTGCTATCCACTACACCACTGCGCCTCCCATTTGTTTTCTTTTTTATACTTTCTTTGCTTTTTTCACCTGGTGATCTGGCCAGTAAGTCTGCTGTTTATCTAAAGCACAAGCTGTCCTGCAGATGTAGCAGTTAAAGGGATATGATAAACCATTTACTATTGGCAGATGTGCTTACAATGATCATCTTTTATTTATTCATGTACAACCTGTATCCCAAAAGGAAAAATAAAACAGTTTGCTGTAACTGATTACTGTATAAGGTGTGAGTTAGAGTTTGGCTTCAATTTGTTATCCAAATCTGCTAGTACATCTAACATTCTCCTCCCTACATACTGACAACGCTGCTGTCCAAAGGTCGTCCCTTTGCTCCTTTCTTACACAGTGAGGGCACTCTAATACAGGAGGTGTGCTATTGGCCAGAATACCAGGTGAAAACAGGGAAAAAAGCCTAAAAAAAGGAAAACTAATACCGCCGCCACATAGAATGATTGGTAAGCTGCAAGATATGACATTTTTGGTTTTGGGTTTATTATATTATTATATTTATCACAATTCTTGCATCTAGTGTCACAGATTGCTTAAGCAGCTGCTCATTTACAATTTATATGTTTTAGTGCTGATATCCTATATGATTTAAGACTTGAAAATTGCTGTTCCCAGATGCTCTCCATCCAACATCGGACAAAGTTTGAGCTATTTTGCAAAGAAGAATGCAAAAATGTCACTCTAGATGTGCAAAGCTGGTAGAGACATAAACAAAAAGACTTGCAGCTGTAATTGCAGTGAAAGGGGATTCTGAAAACAGGTGTTTCTCTTTTTCTGTGAAGTGTTTATACAATATCTCACAAAAGTGAGTACAACCCTCACATTTCTGTAAATATTTGATATATTTTCATGTGACAACACTAGGGTCAGTTCACACCACATGCAGTCCAGTGCGTTTTTTTCGGAATCAAAAACGCATGGAAAGTAGGTTATATGGTTTTCAATATCATAGTTCCCACCAGCGCAGTCAGTTCCAGTGCGTTCCAGCTCCAGAACAAAAAGTAGAATATGTTGCATTTTTTCTGCGCTTAACTGTACTGGAACGTGGTAAAATGCATCAAAAACGCACCGGAACGCACCAAAAATGTACTGGAACGCACCCCAATGCACCAAAAATGCACTCAAACTCACATGTCCTTGTTTTAGGTTAAGAAGAAAGGTGGAAAATGCACTGGACTACATCAAAAAACCAACAAAAATGCACTGGAACGCACCAAAAATGCGAATGCAGAAAAGCATCCGGAACACATCCGGACTGTGTTTCTATGCTGTGAACTGGCCCTGAAGAAATGACACTTTGATACAATATAAAGTAGTGAGTGTACAGCTTGTATAGCAGTGTAAATTTGCTGTCCCTCAAAATAATTCAACAACGCCCAATCGCTCTCACGGACCCCCGATAATGGCGCCCGCCCCGCACGCGCGTTCCCGCCATGCTTACCGGGCTTCGCTTGCCCATCGGCGGGCCCGGGATGTCCATGGCGGGCGGCGGTTGGATGGGAAGGAGAAGAGCGGATTCAAGTCCGTTCTCCTTCCCTTCTTGCAGTGACCCAGAAAGCGACGTCTCTGACGTCCCTTCCAGGTCACGTTATCGGTGTCCCTGGCTCGCTTTGCCGGGAACGGATGTTTTGCAATGCGATCTGCATTGCAAAACATTCAGTGGAGTACAAGGGAGACCCTGCATGTCTCAATAAAGAGAACCTGTCACCAAAAATCATCACAAGGACTAAAATCCCCCCCACCAAAAAAAATTGAGGCCTCCCCACCCCTCATATACACACGCACAAACGTAAATGCATGCATCGAGATGCCTACTAGCGATTGCGATACACATGTTACATATTGCCGCATACGCCAGAGTGAGAGCAATAATTCTAACTCAAGACCTCCTCTGTAACACTAAACTGATACCTATAGGGGGCTTCTGAAGCGCCACCCATAGAAAATATAGGCTACTGAAGTTTGATGCCATTTCACGAGGCGCACAAAAATTTAAGGTCTGGCATGTTGGGTATCTATTTACTCAGCGCAACCTCGTCTTTTATATTTTACAAAATGTGGGTAATTTATTGCGTTCATTTGCCCTACAATTCATGTTAGTGTGTTTTTACTGAAATTTTGAGTTTCCTAGACCTTTGCAGTAATATAATGTGACATAAAAAATTGGAACTACTACTGTTTTATTCTCTAGGGTGTCTGCTTTCAGAAAATATATAATGTTCAGGGGTTTTGTATAATCTTCAGGCCTAAAATGATTTTTTAAACATGTGTGCCAAAACAGCAAAAATGGCTCTGGCAGCGAAAGGGTTAATGTCTAAACTGCTGGCAACAAAAGTGAGTACACCCTTAAGTGAAAATGTCCAAATTAGGCCCAATTAGCCATTTTCCCTCCCTGGTGTCATGTGACTCGTTAGTGTTACAAGGTCTCAGGTGTGAATGGGGAGCAGGTGTGTTAAATTTGGTGATATCGCTCTCACTGGTTATACTGGTCACTGGAAGTTCAACATGGCACCTCATGGCAAAGAACTCTCTGAGGATCTGAAAAAAAGAATTGTTGCTCCACATAAAGGGGGCCTAGGCTATAAGAAGATTTTCAAGACCCTGAAACTGAGCTGCAGCACGGTGGCCAAGACCATACAGCGGTTTAACAGGACAAGTTCCACTCAGAAAGGCCTCGCCATGGTCGACCAAAGAAGTTAAGTGCACATGCTCAGCGTCATATCCAGAGGTTGTCTTTGGGAAATAGACGTATGAGCTCTGCCAGCATTGCTGCAGAGTTTGAAGGGGTGAGGGGGTCAGCCTGTCAGTGCTCAGACCATACTCCATTAACCACTTCCCGACCACCGTATGCAAAATGACGGCCGGGAAGTGGCTTAGTTATCCTGACTGGACGTCATATGACGTCCTCAGGATAACAAGCCGCCGCGCGCCCGGGGGGCGTGCATCGCGGCGATCGGTGGTGTGGGAGGTCAGTCTGACCCCCCGCAATACCGATCTCGGTAAAGTGCTTCGATCCGAAGCACTTTACCATGTGACCAGCCATGTCCAATCACGGCTGGTCACAGTGTAACACAGGAAAGCCGTTTATCTGCAGACCTGAGGAGTGGAGAGCCGATCGGCTGCATCCCTGACAGGGAGGGTTTGTGCTGATGATTTATCAGCACAGCCCTCCCTCGGATCGCCACCCTAGAACACCAGGGAGCCTGCCCAGGTACCACCAGGGATGTGCCCACCCAGGACCACCAGGGAGCCGACCAGGGACCACCAGGGAGCCGATCTGGACCACCAGGGAGACCCCCCTAGACCACCAGGTAAGTGACATAGTGCCCAGTGTGGATGGCACTCAGTGCCACCTTCAGATGCCACCCTAGACCACCAGGGAATGAACCCCTATCAGTGTATATGCCCACCAGTGCCCACCAGTGCCCCAATCAGTGCCCACCAGTGCCCCTACCAATGCATACCAGTGCCACATATCAGTGCCCACCATTGCCACCTACCAGTGCCCACCTATCAGTGCCCATCAGTGCCACCTATCAGTGCCCAGTGCCGCCTATGAGTGCCAATCAGTGCTGTCTATGAGTGCCCATCAGTGCCGCTTAGCAGTGTCCGCCAGTGCTGCATATCAGTGCCCATGAGTGCTGTATATCAGTGCCACCTCTCAGTACCCGTCAGTGCTGCTTATCAGTGCCGCCTAACAGTGCTCATCATCGCTGCATATAAGTGCCTCATCATCAGTGCCACCTCATCAGTGCCGCCTCATCAGTGCCAATCAGTACTGCCACATCAGTGCCCGTCAGTGTAGCGTCATCAGTGCCCACCAGTGATGGAGAAAATTTACTTATTTAAATAGAGCCTCACTCCAGACTTCAGGCTGTAATTGACTGCAAAGGATTTGCAACCAAGTATTAAAAAGTGAAAGTTTGATTTATGATTGTTAATCTGTCCCATTACTTTTGGTCCCTTAAAAAGTGGGAGGCACATATACAAACTGTTGTAATTCCTACACCGTTCACCTGATTTGGATGTAAATACCCTCAAATTAAAGCTGAAAGTCTGCAGTTAAAGCACATCTTGTTCGTTTCATTTCAAATCCATTGTGGTGGTGTATAGAGCCAAAAAGATTAGAATTGTGTCAATGTCCCAATATTTATGAACCTGACTGTATATGGGATCAAGGTATCCCAGATTATGGTCTTTGCAAATGTAGCCTTGCAAAATAATTAACAGAAATGAATATTTAAAATAATAATAATAATAATTTTTAATATTTAAAGCAAACTCCCCCATCCATCCATGTCTCCATGCTTTTTTTTGCTGGGAAATCACTTTGAAAATCACCCCCTAGCATTTCTGGCCATGGCAGAGTAAGGGCAATGATTCATGTAGCATTTACTTCCTGGAATCAGGCATACATGTAGGAGGTTGGACTTAGCTGAGAAAGCCCCTCCTGCCCTCCTGAAGACTCCTGAGATGTATGATATCATTTGCCTAGGCCAGGAACTAATTTAAGAAATGTAAAAAAACAAATGTTAACCATTTGCTGCCAAATCACGTACCTGGTAGGTCATTTGACTTCAAGTGGGTGTACCGGGAGCTGCAGGCATCACCCTTGTACTGTTTTTTAGAGGCAACGGTTGACTCTCTTGTAATAGCAATCAGAGGGGCTAACAAGTCACTCGATTTCTATTACAAGCAGTGGGAGGGCTCTCCCCCCATCCCTCAGTATTCCACGGCTCTCTCGGACTCTCCTGTCCCACCGGGAGACCGGAGTTACCAGCTGGCACATCTGCCGCCTGGCTGGAGACCCATACAAAGCTGGAATCGGCTTTGATCGGGTCTCCGCTCTGGTAACCCAGAAGCGATGATATGACATCACTTCCGGTTTACCTGGCTGTCAACGGCGCCATGTTTTGAAAGTTGAAAGTATTCAAAAATGCAGATCTTAGCGTTTTGAATGCTTTCAAGTGCAAAGGGATTTGGGGTCTTATTGACCCCAGATTCCCCCATAAAGATGTTTACATTCCTTGTGGCAAAATGTGGAAATAAAAGCAACAGTGTAAAAAATAAAATATATTAATAATTGATTTTTTTTTTTTTTAAAGAGCCCCCCCCCATGCTAGTGCACATAGGCAAACTTGTGTGTTGTTCCCGTATACACTCAAACAGCGATCGTCCCACACATGTGAGGTATCGCCACGAATGTGAGATCATGGGCAGTAATTCTCACACTAGACCTCCTCTGTAGATTTTAAGTGGTAACTTGTAAAGGCTTTTAAAGCATCGCCTATGGATAGTAGAATTATGTTGTATGTCACTGCTGCACGGGCGTATGCAATTTTAAAACGTGACATGTTTGGCGTGACATCATCTTTTATATTTTACAAAAAATTGGGCTGTGTATTGCGTTTTTTGCATTACATTTAAAAAAGTGTATTTTTTCCTAAAAATTGCATCTGAAAAACCGTTGCGCAAATACTGTATTACAGAAAAAAATTGCGAAACCCACCAATTTATTCATAAAAAAAATTTATTTTCCCATGTATACAAAAAGTGCCAGAAAATGCCTGGTCTTCTTCAAGTGTTTCAAGTAAATATGATATACTTTCCTATCTATTTACTAACTCTAGCAGCATAAGGATTTAAAATAGTCAATGTTGACAGAGAGAGTGAAGTTCCACTTTAATTAAATGTTTGTCTTCTTTATCTCTTGCTAGATGTATTAATTGAAAGTAATGGTAGTAGTAGTGAAACTTCTTTATTTCCTGCACTAAGCACTGCAATTATCTTGAACGGGATACTAAACCTAAAAACTTAAAGAGGACTGGGAAAGGCAATGCCTATTCATACCAATATAGATAAAAGAAGCAAGCACACCCATAAAAACATGTGTACATGTTCATGTTGTATATTTAAAACATTAAGACTACATTCACACTACAGCGTTTTGAATCGTGGGCAGATTTGCTGCGAATTGACAGTGCCAATGTGTGAATGACACACATCGGGACTCGCATTAGAGATGCCATTCATTTGAATGAAACCTCAAATCATGGCACGGGTCTGCCGCGATTGTCACGCGATAAATCCTTTTGCAACCGGGGCAACCCGCATGGCGGGTAGTATGTCCCCAAAAATAGTTCAGGAGCTACTTTGGGGGGATGTGCATTGCGCAATGTGGATTGCCATGATTGCAGTCCGATTTATTGCGTGACAGTCGCGGCAGGCCAGCACCACGATTTGAGGTGTCATTCAAATGAATGGCCTCTCAAATGCGAGTCCCACAAATTGTCGTTCACACCTCGGCGCTGTCAAATCGCAGGCAGATTCGCAGCAAATCTGCCTGTGATTCAAAACGCTGTAGTGTGAATGCAGCCTAAGGCCCCTTTCACACATACAGACTGTTTGTCCGTTTTTCATCCATCTGTTGACAGATGAAAAATGGACATCAATGCATGTCTATGGAAAAATGGATGACAACGGAAGACCATCTATTTCCATCCATTTTAATCCACTTCCTTCAATATCCATTGTTTTGAACGGATGAAAGCCTCATCCGTTGAAAAAACGGATCAGAAGAAAAACGGATGTAAACTGACAAATGGTCAGTTTTTCATCCGTTTTTGCATTGGTAGTGGATGTAAAAAAACTGATGACCACGGATGAAAAACTGATAGCAAAAATGATGAGCACTGATGAAAAACTGATGAAAAAACTGATGAGCGCTGATGAAAAACAGATGAAAAACTGATGAAAAAACTGATGAGCACTGATAAAAAACGGATGAAAAACTGATGAATATTTCATCCGTTTTGACGTGACTGAGCGGATGAAATGAACGGTCCGTATGTGTGAAAGGACCCTTAGATTTTGACGGGCTCTGCTGCTCAGCGGGGATCCATCCGTTGATCCCCGCTGAGCCGGTGGATGACAGGACCGTCTCTGCACTCCCTGCAGAAACGGACTTGTCAGAGCTCCGCTCTCCTCTATGGGGGATCGGATGAACACGGACCGTCTGTCCGTGTTCATCCGATCTGCCAGACGGATGGAAAATAGGGTTTCCATCCATCTGTATTTAGCGTATCGGAGCGGATTGGATGTCAGCGGACATGTCACCGCTGACATCCGTCACTCTATAGAGGACAATGGAGTGTCCGTTCAGGTCCGCCTAAAAAAACTGACAGGCAGACCTGAACGGGGTCCACTGGTGTGAAAGGACCCTTAGGCTCTGTTCACATCCAGGCGTTGCTATTTTACAGGCGTTTTTCGGGTATTTTTCAGGCATTTTTTGCAGAGTTTTTGCAGCATTTTTGTAAAAGCAGTAAAACACCTGTAATCTGTCAACCCTTTTCACATCAAAGCGTTTTTCAGGAGCTATTGCACTAAAAATAGTGATAGAAAAGCGCCTGAAAAACTCCCCCCAAATACACCCCAGTGTGAAAGCCCAAGCCGCATCTTTGCAGCTGTGTGGGAGCGGTGTATTCACCACTCCTATACCGCCCCCGCCCATTGAAAACAACGGGGCAGCGCTGAACACCGCTTTGGGAACGCCACTAACTGGCACTTTTAACCCCTGTTTAACCCCTTGTGGGGGGTTAAAAGCGCACCGCTGCCGCCTGAATAGCGGTGCCATAGCGCCGCTATAACGAGTAAAAACTACGCAAATTAGCGGTATTTTACCGCTAACACTCAGATGGCCCTGGTGTGAAAGGGAGCAAAGAGAAGCTCATGTACTTTTTTGAGCAACTGGCATTTTACTTTAGGCGACAGAATGCTCATATGTGAACAGGGGCCATTGAAACGAATAGGATTTGTCTTGTTGGGCATTTATAGAGCTGAGGCTTATAGCAGAAAAATGCCTAGATGTGAACAGAGCCTTAATGTAAATGAATCATTTTTTTTTCCTTATGAATTTAGAGGAGCCCCATATATTGAAGTGTGTATTTTATTGTACTAAAAGGGGTTTATCACTATTTTGCTTCAAAGGGACGTGCTAACTGTCCATTTTGGAATCACCCTAAATTGAATTCTAAGTTTGTAGAAAACTTGTGAACTGATCGGTAAAGGGTACACTTCCCTACAAATAGTTAATTAGGTTGGATCTTTAAGGATCACATTTTAGAAATGTCCTGCTATTCCTTTTAACTCATTTCTATATTGCTCCATTGAGTATTTTTTTTTTTTTGTGAGAGAATATGTTGTTTTACTTTACTGTATTGTTCTTGAAAAGACAGAGTGTTCCTAGTTATAATTTCTTCTGATTAAGTTTAATTATTGTTATTATTAACTATTTTAAATACAGTCTGTTTCGATAGACCATGGCTCTCTGCCTGATTTTTTTTTTTTTTTTGTTAGGTTTAATTTTTTTTTAGAAGCTCCAAACACCTGTGTGGCTCAGTGAATATAAAGAAAAAGTATAATTTGATAAAGTAAAAGTGTATTGACATGCTCTATTATAACCATGATGCCTCCTCTACCTGCACTCATGCAGATAGGGGACATGCACAAAGGCTGAGCACTTATGAATCCTGTAGAGGAGTTTGGTGAATGGCTCTTCATCCTTTATTGCAGGTTTTAAAAATGTAAAATCCTTTTAAATCCTTTTTAAATTTGGAGAGTTGCTGTTATAATGGATTTAGGACCAATTATATGATCCTAATAGGAAAACATACCTATAAAATTCATGCCTCCTCATATTTCAAGTATCTATAATTAAGTAACTACGTGCGCACTCTGTTTAAAGAATATCCTTCCAATGAGGTAACATTGTTTGAAAATAAATGTATAGATGTAACATTGTTTGAAAATAAATGTATGACTCAGCCATCTGCCGCTCACTTAATATATTTTATTTATATAGAGAGCGTCTTGTTTTCCAATTCTTTTCAACCCCACCTATTCTAGAGCATGGACAAAGGCCATGTGCTAAACAGAATGAGGTTTGGAAAGATATTTGGTGGAAAACACAATAGGTGTATTGATCACGATCTGAGAAACTTACTTAATTAACCTAGTCATGAATTAGTACTTGACATCTAATAAAAATATAAACTTGATTTAAACTATTTTTGTTGTGTTTGCATAACTTCTCAGGTTTTGATACCTTGATGCATGGATGAGGACATTACTCAACAACTGAAAGTGTCATCATCAGAGGTCAGGCTCAGGGATCGGTAGCTATAGCAGTAGTGAAACCATCCAGCTGGATAAATATACAAGCTGGTCACCCTGATGGATGGCACAGGCTCACCCGAGGTTCAGGGTCTAATCACTAACCGGTATTCACCAGTGCTCCTAATGGTGGAGAGGTTTTGTTGCCAGTCCTCAGGATCTACCCACCAGAAGGTGAGCAAGCCAGGGTCCAGTGAAAGATATAACAGGTAGAGATCAAGCAGAAACTAGTCAGTAAATAAGCCAAAGGTCGATAATGAGTGGCTGCAGGTTGAGATCAAGTGGAGGCATAGTCAAGGAACAAACCAAAGGTCAGTAAAAGTGGTAGTGGAGATAACGACAGCTGCAGGTACGCAAAGGAGCAAAATATCTGCTGGAGAGAGAGCACAACAATTTGGCAAACAGGATATGCAGAGATATGGATTAAGTCCTCCTTGGGTCAGCTGATAACCTCCCATGGCTTCCGCTATTATTTATTTGCCAATGACACCCACATCTATCTCTCTACCCCTCAGCTCACCCCATCAGTCTCCTTACAGATCGCTGCTTTACTAACAGACATATCAGCCTGGATGTCACAGCACTTCCTCAAACTGAATCTATCTAAAACTGAGCTCATGATATTTCCTCCCCCACTTGCCCCTTCCCCTGACTTCTCTGTTAAGATCAATGGCACAACTATTAGTGCGTCCCCACATTCCAGGATGCTAGGGGTAACCCTAGAATACGCCTCTTTTTAACCATTGACACCACCAAGCTTCTAATTCACTCTCTGGTTATCTCTCGCCTCGACCACTGCAACTCTCTCCTCATTGGATTACCTTTACATACATTATCCCCCCTTCAGTCCATAAGGAATACTGCTGCAAGACCTATCCACCTTACCAACCGCTCAATGTCCTCCACCCCTCTCTGCCAATCTCTTCACTGGCTTCCACTCACCCAACAAATAAAATTCAAAGTACTAACAATAATTTACAAAGCCATTCACAACTCTGTCCCCAGCTACATCTCTAACCTAGTCTCAAAATATCAACCAAGCCGCCCTCTTCGGTCCTCCCAAGGCCTCCTGCTCTCTAGCTCCCTTGTCACCTCCTCCCCTGCTCTCCTCCTGGATTTCTCCAGAGCTTCTCCCATCCTTTGGAACTCTCTACCCCAATCTGTCCAACTGTCTCCTAATCTATCCATCTTTAGACAATCCCTGAAAACATTTCTCTTTAAAGCAGCCTATCCTGCTTCTAACTAATACACTGTCTTACTTTCTACATCAGCTCATCCCCCAGAGCTATTACCTTTTGTATCAATTGACCCTCCCTCTTAGATTGTAAGCTCTAACGAGCAGGGCCCTCTGATTCCTTTTGTACCAAATTGTGATGTAACTGTACTGTCTGCCTTCATTTTGTAAAGCACTGCGCAAACTGTTGGCGCTATATAAATCCTGTATAATAATAATAATAATAATAATAAAAGTCAGGAAGTTAAGAGTTCAAGGTTCACCAGAAACAAGAAACCAGGCAAGATTGTTCTAACAGATCAGACAGTGAGCTGTCCAGCATCTCAGATGGCTCAGCAAGAAGAGCTACCACTGGACACAGTAGAGGCAGTGGGTTCAGACCCAGGTCCTGACAGTACTTCCCTCCTTCCATGACATCCCCTAGATGTCTTAGGGTCCGGTTTGTGAAGAAACCTCAGGTGGAATTCATTTGTTAATCTAGGGGCATGAACGTTCTCCTTGGGATCCCAAGAATTTTCCTCTAGCCTGGATCCCTCTCATTGAATCATATATTGTAATTTGTTTATAAAGATCCTGGAATCAAGAATTTTCTCAACCACAAATTCTTCTTCACCTTGCACCTTACCTGGTAGAGGGTGTGGGAGAATTCGCACAAAGAAGGGCTTTTCATGGAATGGTTTGAACAAAGATACGTGAAACATGGGATGAATCCTCATACTGTGAGAAAGTTTTAAGTGAAAAGTGACTAGGTTACTTTGAGCTGAAATCTGAAAAGGTTCCACAAAGTGTTGTTCCAGTTTTAATCTACTAATCAAATCAATTAATCTAACCTATTAATCGAATCTAGTAAAACTGGATAGGTGTAATTTGTTTTAAATTGCAGGTATGATTATTTGAAATTATACTCAGGCAAAAGCCACTTGATGATTTCTGAATGTGTGGGTGAAGAGGAATGGACATTTTCTGTAGTAATTGCAATCTAATAGCATAAACAATATAAGTGAGAAAGGGAAGGTACACTCAAACTGTGAGCCAAGAACTCAAATAGGATTCTGCAACCATATTTTATTCAATCCACATATGGTGGTAACTGCCTCTTTGTAATTTGCTTAAACCAGTGTAAATGAAAACCGGGGTCCTAGGGAAGTGGAACTCTGAAAGTCTAGGTTTAATATAATAAGCACACAGGAGATTACTTAAATAACCTGATTTTAGATTTTGCGTATACAGGTGCTGGTCATATAATTAGAATATCATCAAAAAGTTGATTTATTTCACTAATTCCATTGAAAAAGTGAAACTTGTATATTATATTCATTCATTACACACAGACTGATATATTTCAAATGTTTATTTCTTTTAATTGTAATGATTATAACTGACAACTAAGGAAAATCCCAAATTCAGTATCTCAGAAAATTAGAATATTACTTAAGACTAGAGTTGAGCGAACACCTGGATGTTCGGGTTTGGCGGGTTCGGCCGAACTTCGCAAAAAAGTTTGAGTTCGGCCCTGAACTTGACCTGGACTTGACCCCGAACCCCATTGAAGTCAATGGTGACCAAAACTTTTGGGCACTAAAATGGCTCTAAAAAAGTCCTGGAAAGGGCTAGAGGGCTGCAAAAGGAAGCAAAATGGGGGTAAGAGTAGGACAAGTAAGAGTAGGCCCTGAAAACAAATGTGGATAGGGAAATATCTTAAAATCACATAAAAAAAATAAAAAATGGAGGAGGAGGTGGATGTGGAGTAGGAGGTTGAGGAGGCGGTGACTGTGACGGTGTAGGTTGAAGTGTCGGTGGAGGAGGAGGTAGCCCACACTGTTTTTTGTTTGTTTGGTTTTTTTTCTAATTGGGGTAGCCCCCAAAATATTGAGACATATTAAAAAAAAAAAAAGATCACTATCTGCAGACAAACCCAGAGATGTTCTAGCACGGGTTCACTTTTTCCATATAAAATGGTTTATTTTTCATGTTTCTCCTGTTACAAATTCCAATAAAGACTTATGTTCTATAAAAAAAAAAAAGAATAAGTTCACTTAAGTATACCAATGGCCGCGTGAGGCCGGTATAAATGTCTATTCTGCACAAGGTACAGACAAGTCTTGTGGGATTCATGCCTGGTTCATTTTAATAAAGGTTAGCTTGTCCACGTTGGCTGTGGACAGGCGGCTGCGCTTTTCTGTGATAAGGCCCCCTGCCGTGCTAAACACACGTTCAGACAATACACTGGCTACAGGGCAGGCCAGCACCTCCAAGGCACAAAGGGCAAGCTCAGGCCATGTGCCCAATTTGGAGACCCAGAAGTCGAATGGGGCAGACCCATCAGTCAGTACGTGTAGGCGTGTGCACACATACTGTTCCACCATGTTGCTGAAATGCTGCCTCCTGCTAAGACGTTGCCTATCAGCTGGTGGTGCTGTTTGTTGTGGTGTGCTGCTGACAAAGCTTTTCCACATTTTGGCCATGCTAACCCTGCCTTCTGAGGTGCTGACGGTGCCACAGCTGTGTTGGCGACCTCTTCCTCCTCCTCTGCCTTCGCCTTGTGCTTCCACTGAGCCCCCGGTGTCATTTGGGAATGCCCTCAGCAGTGCGTCTACCAGCATAAGAGACTGCTGCATGACTTGGGGCTCAGACTGCTTGGCTGATTTACAAGGGGCTGAGGTGAAAGACAGATGGCCATGGGGTTCAGGTGCCAACTCTGAGCTTTCAGCAAGGGACCGGGTGGGAGACAATGTGAAGGAACTGGAGGCATTGTCAGCCACCCAATCTACTATCGCCTGTACTTGTTCTGGCCTCACCATTCGTTGAGCGGCATTCGGGCCTACCATATAACGTTGAAGGTTCTGTCGGCTACTCGCACCTGAGGAAGGTGTTTCACTTGTGCGTGTAGCTAGCACAGATCGACCACGTCCTCTCCTTGCAACAGGAGCTTCACCAACACCACCAGCACCAGCAGCACCAGCAGCACCACGACCATGACCACGTCCCTTATTTGACGCTCTCCTCATTCTGGACGCAAATGTACTATTTAGCACAAATTTATATTATTTTTTAAACCGGCAATGTCGACGCACTCTTTAATTTTGTGCAATAAATGCACAGCAAGGTGCAAATTTACTATGTAGCACTAGTTATTATTCTTTTTTTTTAAACCAGCAATGTAGACGCACTTTTTATTTTTGTGCAAGAACTGCACCGCTGGCCGCAAATGTAGTATTTAGAATATATTTTTTTTAAACCAGCAATGTAGACGCACTTTTTTATTTTTGTGCAAGAAATGCACCGCTGGCCACAAATGTAGTATTTAGAATATTTTTTTTTAAACCAGCAATGTAGACGCACTTTTTATTTTTGTGCAAGAAATGCCCCGCTGGCCGCAAATGTAATATTTTGCACAAAAAAAAAAAATGTTTTTAAATTTGTCTAACTGCAATATAACAGCAGTATTTAAATATGCCAAAATGTTGCCAACTGAACTAACAGAACACGATTAAAGTAGTGTCCCTGACACACAAGCAGTTGCAAGTGCACTGCACTTGCAAAAATGGCTGCAAACGCCCACCTAACAAACAGAAAAATTGCTTAGGTTTTATATGAGGCACTTTGCTTAGCAAACAAAATGTACTCCAGCAAACAAAAATCTCCTCTAGCACCCACCCACCAATAAATCACTGTTTTTAACAGATTTTCTAAAGCTAATCTGTCCCTCACAGCAGCAGCATTCTCTCCCTATACTAGTATGAGATGATTTTCTAAAGCTAATCTGTCCCTCGAAGCAGCAGCAGCATCCTCTCCCTACACTAGTATGAGATGATTTTCTAAAGCGAATCTGTCCCTCACAGCAGCAGCAGCATCTTCTCCCTACACTAGTATGAGATGATGTGACATGCAGCACTACGTGACTCCAGCTTATATAGAGGCTGGTTCACATGATGCAGTGGCCAATCACAGCCATGCCATTAGTAGGCATGGCTGTGATGGCTTCTAGGAGCAAACGAGTGAAACGCTGGTTGATTGGCTGCCCTGCAGCTATTCAACAGGTGTGAAAAAGATATTCTTATTAGAATGCATGTGCACTGTGGAGTCTCTCACAAGTCAGAGATAGGACTACAGATCACAGGGTGCCTTGGAGGGGCCTGTAGATTATGCATGCATTTGCAAATTTGTGCAACTAAACCCCTGTTTTTAAATGCATACTGTTAGACAGGTTAACTTGGTTAGTCACAGCTGGCCGGTAAGTAGAGCTTGGTATTTGCCTTGAATTTATCCCTGGCCCTTGTTTTTTCTGTTTGTTGCCCTCCAATGCTCCTTGCTGCAAAGGCCAGTTATAGGTGTAGGCAGTGGTCATTGTTTGGTATGTTTGATTTTTGGTCAGGCAATGCACTGACATCTTTGCAGCCATTGTGCTATATGCTGGGTGTTCAATGTGCCCCTGCACCTTTAAGGAGGGGTGGAGCCCCCTCCAGACCATCTGCCTTCACCTATCTTAGGTGGGGCCTGTAGCTTACGCATGCATTTGCAAATTTGTGCAACTAAACCCCTGTTTTTAAACGCATACTGTTAGACAGGTTAACTTGGTTAGTCGCAGCTGGCCGGTAAGTAGAGCTTGGTATTTGCCTTGGATTTATCCCTGGCCCTTGTTTTTTCTACCTGAACCCCGAACCCAGACTTTTTCTCAAATGTCCGGGTTCAGGACACGGACACCCTAAAGTCCGGTACTTTCATTTGCTCAACTCTACATAAGACCAATACAAAGAAAGGATTTTTAGAAATCTTGGCCAACTGAAAAGTATGAACATGAAAAGTATGAGCATGTACAGCACTCAATACTTAGTTGGGGCTCCTTTTGCCTGAATTACTGCAGCAATGCGGCGTGGCATGGAGTCGATCAGTCTGTGGCACTGCTCAGGTGTTATGAGAGCCCAGGTTGCTCTGATAGTGGCCTTCAGCTCTCCTGCATTGTTGGGTCTGGCATATCGCATCTTCCTCTTCACAATACCCCATAGATTTTCTATGGGGTTAAGGTCAGGCGAGTTTGCTGGCCAATTAAGAACAGGAATACTATTGGCCTTAAACCAGGTACTGGTAGCTTTGGAACTGTGTGCAGGTGCCAAGTCCTGTTGGAAAATGAAATCTGCATCTCCATAAAGTCAGCAGCAGGAAGCATGAAGTGCTCTAAAACTTCCTGGTATACGGCTGCGTTGACCTTGGACCTCAGAAAACACAGTGGACCAACACCAACAGATGACATGGCACCCCAAACCATCACCGACTGCGGAAACTTTACACTGGACCTCAAGCAACGTGGATTGTGTGCCTCTCCTCTCTGCCTCCAGAGTCTGGGACCTGATTTCCAAAGGAAATGCAAAATTTACTTTCATCAGAGAACATAACTGGACCACTCAGCAGCAGTCCAGTCCTTTTTGTCTTTAGCCCAGGTGAGACGCTTCTGACGCTGTCTGTTGTTCAAGAGTGGCTTGGCACAAGGAATGTGACAGCTGAAACCCATGTCTTGCATACGTCTGTGCGCAGTGGTTCTTGAAGCACTGACTCCAGCTGCAGTCCACTCTTTGTGAACCTCCCCCACATTTTTGAATGGGTTTTGTTTCACAATCCTCTCCAGGGTGTGGCTACCCCTATTGCTTGTACGCTTTTTTTCTACCACATCTTTTCCTTCCCTTCGCCTCTCTATTAATGTGCTTGGATACAGAGCTCTGTGAACAGCCAGCCTCTTTTGCAATGACCATTTGTGTCTTGCCCTCCTCGTGCAAGGTGCCAATGGTCGTCTTTTGGACAACTGTCAAGTCAGCAGTCTTCCCCATGATTGTGTAGCCTACAGAACTAGACTGAGAGACCAATGGCCTTTGCAGGTGTTTTGAGTTAATTAGCTGATCAGAGTGTGGCACCAGATGTCTTCAATATTGAACCTTTTCACAATATTCTAATTTTCTGAGATACTGAATTTGGGATTTTCCTTAGTTGTCAGTTATAATCATCAAAATGAAAAGAAATAAACATTTGAAATATATCAGTCTGTGTGTAATGAATGAATATAATATGCAAGTTTCACTTTTTGAATGGAACTAGTGAAATAAATCAACTTTTTGATGATATTCTAATTATATGACCAGCACCTGTATAATTTGTCAGAATACTCACAGATTGTGTATTGAAGAGATGATATACTAATAGTTCAAGAAAATTAACAATACTTTGCTTCCTATAAGTGGTCTGACTTGCAGTGAGCAATGCATCATAAAGCCTTGGGTCCTATGGCAACCAGTTTGTGATGTCACCGTATGTCACGCTTTTGCAAAGATGTGTCTGTGTTAATGTATTTCATGTGAATTCTTAACAGTGCTCTGTAACTATGGAATAAGAAAAAACATGGTCAACTCAGACTTCTATGACCTGTGTGAAAGAAGTGTGCTAAAGACCTAATGTTACAAAAGCTCTATTCGTTGCAATAGCAATTTTTCAAAATACTATGTTTGCAATCAGTTACTCAGAAGAGGATTAGAGGAAGTAGCCGATTGGTTGCTTGAGCAAATATAAGCAATTGCTTTGGATTCTTTCAGTGTCTGTGTCAATGAGCTTGTGCTGATGGGTAAATGCAGCTTGCTTTCGGGTGCATTCAACTTGCATTTGAAATAAGTTTGAAAAGCTTCTGAAATAACTTACAGTTAATTGACAGGTGCATTTGACCTTCAGTTGATCTCCTTTTGACTTGCAATGAAGCTGCATTAGGGTTAGGACTCACCCGGACAGTCTATGTTTTGAATCATGTGTCTGGGTTTCAGTCCACCTGAAACCTGGACACATTATTCAGACAGGAATGTGGCTCGGAACAGGGCTTGACAGGAGGGTGGGGGGGCACTATGTGCGCCACATTACTATTCTCTTTGGAGTGCCCAAAGGTGCCCCAGGTCTGTTATAATCCTATAGTGCAGGGGTGCCCAACCTTTTGAAGATTGAGGGGCATTTAAGCAACTTAGTAACTAGTCGCGGGCCACAATGAGCGGAGTGGGCAGATGACAAGTCCATGTCCACTCTGCATATGCAAAGCGGACACAGACCTAACCCACTCTACTCTACGGGCTCCAATCAAATGGAAGGGGACAGATCCCCTTCTGTTTTTTTAGCAGATCGGAATGGAGGTAGATGGGTGTAAACGGAGACAAGTCCATTTATATCTGCTCCTCTATAGAGGTGAATGGAGGGTCTGATTGGGTCAGACCAATTCTGAGAAAGGGGCCTAAGTCTGCTTTTACACTGATGGTCTGTGGTCTACCTACACCGCGGGTGCAGCGCAGTGCACCTGTGGCTTCTCTGCGGGTTAGCTGCACTTTGCCATAGACTTCTATTATATTCTGCAGGTGTGGTGCACTTTCTAAAAGCACACCAAACCCGCAGGTAAAACCAGAAGTCTATGGCTCAGTGCAGATAAGCCGCAGGTGCATTGCACTACACCTGCAGATCAGTTTGAAAGCAGCCTGGTAACCACTGCAGAACAGTTCAGGTATCGCCGGCTGTTGCTGTCCCAGGCGGAGTGTATTTGGTATCTGCCTATGATAGGAGCCGGTGCTATACAGGAAACATTGGCTTATGCGGCTCTGATCCGCAGCTGCTTGCTTCCTCTACTGCCGGCTTCATTCACATCGCTGATGCTCTGGGATGGCGGGTTGGCAACCCATGATCTGGGCTTGCCAACACGCCATCCCAGAGCAGGAGGTCGCGGGCTACATCAGAAGGCTTCGTGGGCCACTGGTTCAGAGCCCCTGCCATGGTGTTTTTTTACATTTATTTATAAGAGTGTGTGTGTGTATGTGTATATATATATTACGCATACATACATACACACCCATGCGTGTTTGAGCTTTGGGGTGCAAACCCTAATGCAATAGGCTGCGCACACCTATGGCTAAAAGGAATGTTAACATGCAAGCTAATATATTGTCAGTGCGCATGTGTCACAAACGAAATTTAACGTGAATTAATATCATGCATGTCAATACTAATAATTAAAGGACAACTTAATGTGGAACTCTACTCATAACAACTTAAAAAATAATGTTCTTTAATAAGGAACATACATTCCACATAAATAATCATGCTACCAAAATTAGTGGGTGCTGTAAATAACCTCCAGCACTGCTCCTCTTTCTTCTGGAGACTGCTATTTTGCTGAAGCCCAGAGCCATGAACAGCAGTAAATCATAAAGCTGAACTAAACCCATCAATTTAATGGTTTTAAAAAATCGTTACATTCCTGGAATGCCAGGATTACTAACTGTCACAACTGCTTGTGTCCACAACCAAACTGTCAAACCATCAAATGGCTGGTGTCATAACTGATTGCATGTTCAGCACCATGGGAGTTGCAGATCAAACAGAAGCAGCTTCCTTGGCTGTAAAGGATAGGAGGGTTTAATTCCGCTTTAAGGCAGCAGATCTGCCTCTACAAACTTGGTAGTGCCTAAAAATAGAGTGCAACCGAACATGTGCAGAGCAAGGTGAGACTGCGTATTACTAGATTTTAAACAGTATAGGCACTTATTTTTACAGTATACCTGCAAAAGGGGCCAGCCTGAAGTGAACTAGCAAGACTTAATATTCTGATTAAAGTTCCACTTGATAATAAGCCACATCTGTGCCTTTTATGTTTTATACCACTGTTTTTAGGAAGATCTAGTAATCTACAACTGGGCTGTGTCCTACATGTGACAAAAGTTTTTTTTGTTTTTTTTTTACAAAAGCTTAGGGCCACACTGGCCATTGCAGATTGGTGTGACTTGGGCAAACAGCAAACCCATGGAAATTCATTTACAGTAATTAGTGCTGTAATATTTAGGAACTAGACCATTTTTAAAAAACCCTCTGAGGTTTGCATGCATCTGAAGAGGAACCATGGCACTTGGATGTGGTCACCATTTAATGATTCTTTTTATTACTACTCTCACAAACCTAAGATCTAAAAACTGGATCTGTGGCTAGGCTATGGGCATTTAAGTATTTATGTGTTCTTAAGAAAACAGTAAATATGCTTAAACAACCTGTGACGGGAGTCACTTTGAGTGGGGGCTCATGAAACCCAGCTTAATTTAGAGAGGTTTGGAAACAGCTTAACAGAACCCTCTTATGTCAAAGTCATCCTGTGTCTATTAGGGGCACAGCGTGACTGAGAAAATGATGGACAGCTACTTAATGGACACTGAGAATGTGGTTTAGATTACTTCGGATGGTATCTGCCAGCTTGGGACTCAGTAGACAGTTGTATGTGAAAGGAACACTGATTAATGAGATCTGGAAAGCCCTGGGTCTCCTGTTGTCTACTAGTCTGAAGGGTCTTTCACCCATTGTTAATTGCGCTCATTAACACACTTTGTCTCCTAGCAAACTATTGGGGGATGTGTTTATACTTATAACAATGTGAATTGTATTTTGGAAGTTTGAAGCCAGCAAATCTGGCCTGAAGTGGGAATATCTGATTAATCACAGCAGTGGGGGAATTGAGTCAACTTGGACTCGTTTAAGTGTCACGTTAATTTATGTTTCTGGTTACAATTTGTATTGTTAGGGTAATATGAATGGGGGGGGGGGAGTCTTCCCATGGTGTACATATGCTGTGTTACTTGGTCAAATAAAGGTATCCCATGTTCCAGTTTAGCAGCCAAAACGAGTCCTGCCTAGTTCTTGGTTGCAAGCGGCTGTAATATCTGATATCAATGTTCGGACTGGAGGAAGCAGTGTACTGATGGAAGCGCTCAGGCGGAGTGTGGGAAGCGGGTTCCGTTACACAACCCCTTACTGATCTCTGTGGTTACAAGTACCGTGGAGTAATTCATATGCCAACAGAGACTCTGAAGTCAAGCATAGGTGGGTGCAGGGGGAATCTCTTTGTTACTGGTGTAAATTTTCTTAGGGGACACACTGGGCACCTTTGCTGCCATCGTGCTGGGTGTCCAATGTGCCCCTGTGCCTTTAAGGAGGATTGGGCTACCTCCACGCCCACCTGCCCCTCATCTATCAATTAAAATGCATGTGCTTCCATTGTGGAGACCCTTATAAATTTAGGTTAGGACTGCAAGTGATACAGGGTGCCGTGAAGAGGCCTTGCATCTTACTCACGCATTTGCACATGTGTGCTAACTAAACCCCTGTTTTTAACGCATACTGTTGGACAGGTTCATTTGGTTGGTAAGCAGACTGGTTGGTGAGTTGAGCTGGGAATTTTCTCTGGTTTTGTCTTTCATATGTTTGAAGGCCAGTTATAGGTGGGGGCAGGTGCCATCTCTTTGTTATTGGCGTAAATTTGGTCAGAGGACACACTGGGCACCTTTGCTGCCATTGTGCTATGTGCTGGGTGTCCAATGTGCCCCTGTGCCTTTAAGGAGGATTGGACTACCTCCAGGTAGGGGCGTAGCTATAGAGGTCTCAATTGTGACCCCGCACCATGCTCTAGGAGGCCCATGCAGCTACCCTGTGCCAAAATCCTTCGTACCCAGCATGGTGCGAGGGAGCATCAGAGGGGGTGGGGCAGGAGGTGGACAGTGAGATATGATGGTGTGGTAGTGCAGGAGGGGAGCAAACAGCAGCCCCCTGTCCCTCATGGACAGTGACAGCATGGCAGGAGCACACATGAGCCAGACTGGTATGTTAATTGTAACTCCAGCCATGTCCCTGAGCCAGCTTTGCCCTTCTGTCCCTGAGCCATATACCAATCAGTGGGAAGCGTAAAGAGGACCTGTCATGGGGGAGGGGATTAAGAAACTGGTAGCCCTGCCCCCCTGTCACTGAACCCACTCTCTTTCCTTTCCTGAGCCTTATACCAATCAGTGGGAGGGGTAAAGAGGACTTGTCAAGGGGGAAGGGATTAGAGACTGGTAACCACACTCTTGTCACTGAGCCTGATCCGCCCTCCTGTCCCTGAACCTTTCACTGGCCAGTGGGAGGGGTAAAGGGGACCTGCCATTGGAGAAGGGATTAGGGATTGGTAACCCTACCCCCATCACTGAGCCAGCGCTGCCTTCCAGTTCCTGAGCCATACACCAGTCAGTGGGATGGGGCAGAGGACCTGTCATAGGGGAAGGGGATCCAGGGAAGGCTGGACTACAAGTCCCAGAAGAGGCGGGAGGGGCAGAGGAACCCATTAGGGTCAACAAAGTATTAATAACACCCGACCACCTACTATGACTGACCTAGTTCCTGCTGCCCCTAGATAAAATAACAAAAAAAAAATACTGGCACCAGTGGCAGAACTGCCAGGGTAGGAAAGGTCACCCTTGCGACTGGGCCCTGGCATTCTCCCGCCGTGGGGCGGCCTCAAGACAGTGCTACGAGACCGCACTAAAGGGCCCTGCAACAGGAGTGAAGGGCCTCGGGCCCAGAGGGAAGGGCCCCAGCCGGGGGTCAGGGGGGCCCTTCATGGTTTTTTGAACCAGGGCCCTGAAGGTTCTAGTTACGCCTCTGCCTCCAGGCCCATATGCCCCTTATCTATCCATTAGAATGCATGTGCTTCCAATGTGGAGACCCTCATAAATTTAGAAGGTTAGGATTGCAAGTCATATAGGGAGCCGTGAAGAGGACTTGTAGCTTACGCATGCGTTGCAAATGTGTGCTAACTAAACCCCTGTTTTTAACGCATACTGTTTAATTCGGTTGGTTCTGAGACATACAATAAATAGCAGCTAGACTCAAAATCAGTTTACTGAATCAGATCAGGCAGCGATTGTGATTGGCTCCCAGAGGTCACAGCATATCATTACTGCTTACTGACTGGTTACTAGAGGTTACAGCAGGGCTGTCTTTAATACTGATTGGACCCTGGGCAAACATTTTCTTGGGCCCCCCCCAGCTAGACTCAAAATTAGTTTACTGCAGCAGATCAGGCAGGGATTGCTATTGGCTGCTAGAGGTTACAGCACATCATTACCACTCACTGATTAATTGCTAGAGGTTACTGCACATCAATATTGCTCACTGATTGGTTGCTAGAGGCACATCATAACCTCTGCATCAAATTGTGGATGTGGCCAAACTACACTAGCATTGAGGAGTGCACATCATAAAAAGTGCATAGTTGAAAGGTGTGCTACATGCAGAGTTGAGAGCGGGAACTATGTACAGAATGCAGGGTTCAAGGGTATGATAGGTACAGAGTGCAGGGGTGGGCTATGTACAGAGCGAAGGTTGGGGGGTGTGCTATGTGCAGAGTGCAAAGTTGGGGGGCACTATGTGCAGAGTACAGGGTTGAGCTACATGCAGAGTGCAGGGTTGAGGGGTGCACTACGTACAGAGTGCAGGGTTCAGGGGCACACTATCTACAGAGTGCAGGATTCAGGGGTGCGCTACGTGCAGGGGTGCGCTATGTGCAGAGGTGCACAGCACAAGGGTGCGCTAGGTGCACAGCGCAGGGGTGCGCTAGGTGCACAGTGCAGAGGTACACAGTGCAGGGGTGAGCTAGGAGCACAGTGCAGGGTTGAGCTATGTTTACAGTGCAGGGGTGAGCTACATGCATAGTGCAGGGTGAGCTACGTGCACAGTGCAGGGCGAGCTACGTGCACAGAGCAGGTGAGGTGGGTGCAGAGTGCAGGGTGAGGTGGGTGCAGAGTGAGATGGGTGCAGAGTGCAGGGTGAGGTGAATGCAGAGTGCAGGGTGAGGTGAATGCAGAGTGCAGGATGAGGTGGGCGCAGAGTGCAGGCTGGGGTAGGTGCACAGGCAAGGTGGGTGCAGGGTGCAGAGTGAGGTGGGTGCAGAGTGCAGGGTAAAGTGGGTGCAGAGTGAGATGGGTGCAGAGCGCAGGGTGAGGTGGGTTCAGAGTGCAGAGTGAGGTGGTTGCAGAGTGCAGGGTGAGGTGAGTGCAGGGTGAGGTGAGTGCAGAGTGGGGTGGGTGCAGAG
>BLSH010413094.1:12177-25057 GCA_018402905.1 Glandirana rugosa | reverse complement strand
GGTGCAGAGTGAGGTGGGTGCAGTGTGAGGTTGGTGCAGAGTAAGGTGGGTGCAGTGTAAGGGGTGGGTGCAGTGTGAGGTGGGTGCAGAGTGAGATGGGTGCAGAGTGAGGTGGGTGCAGAGTGAGGTGGGTGCAGTGTGAGGGGTGGGTGCAGAGTGAGATGGGTGCAGAGTGAGGTGGGTGAAGTGTGAGGGGTGGTTGCAGAGTGAGGTGGGTACAGTGTGAGGGGTGGGTGCAGAGTGAGGTGGGTGCAGTGTGAGGGGTGGGTGCAGAGCGAGGTGGGTGCAGTGTGAGGGGTGGGTGCAGAGTGAGGTGGGTGCAGAGTGAGATGGGTGCAGTGAGGTGGGTGCACAGTTAGGTGGGCACGGTGTGATGTGGGTGCAGAGTGAGGTGGGTGCAGGGTGAGATGGGTGCAGAGTGAGGTGGGCGCAGAGTGTAGGCCCCCCCCCCAGATTCCAGTTCAGAGTTCCACTCCACTCTCCCTTCCGATTTCAGTCCAGCATTTCTCCCCACAAGTACAAGGCTCTCCTCCCACAGCCCCCACCCCAGGATTCCATACATAGTTTTCCTCTGCCCGCTACTCACATCATTTTGTCCCTCGAGGCTGCTTCCCTTTTACAGATTTCCCACCCCCTTCCTCCTCTGCTCTCATAGACGCCCGAGGGATCGGAGCGGCTGCAGGGGGGAGGATCGATGTCGCTTGTAAATACAGAAGCAGAGCTTCTGTATTTATAAAGTGACAGTAGCGAGCAGCCTGCATGTGGCTGAACTTCGGAGGGCAACGCTGGGCTCAAGGGACAGGCAGCGCAGGGCCCCCAACAATGACTGGACCCTGGGCACCTGCCCCTTTTGCCCTGCGGTAAAGAAGGCCCTGGGTTACAGCACATAATTTCTACTTGTTGATTGGCTGCTAGAGATTACTGTACATCAATACTGCTTATTGATTGGTTGCTAGAGGTTACTGCACATCATTGCTGCTCACTGATTGGTTGCTGAGAGGTTAACACACATCATCTCCTCACTGCCTGTACATCATGGACTGGGGAGGTGAGCAGACCCATCAATAGACAGAAAACTCCTAGGGATCCTAAAACTCCTGGGATCGGGGAGAGGGGAGGGTGTGATCAATGACAATGCAGATTTTTTTACCGAATACCGATATAAAGAGGAGTTTCAACACTTACCACTAATGCAATGGGGATTTACACTGACCATGAATGTAATAGGAGCATTCACAGTAACCACCAATGTAAGGAGGGATCTACACTGATCACTAATGTAAGGGGGGCCTTCACACTGGCCACTAGTGTGAATGAAAGGATTCTACACCAAGCCCCAATGTAATGAGAAGATCTATACTGACCACTAATGTAATTGAGACATTAACCTGCGTTCACATTTGTGTGTCAATGAACGCAAAAACGTTTTTCCTGACACCACAGAAACATGCCGCTCTTGAGCAGATACACAGCAGTACATCAATTGTTAATGACACCGTCACACATCTGCTGACATGTGCTGTGGCACCGTGTGATTTCTTCTACATTTCTAGCACATAGAGCAGCCCAGTAAAATGAATGGGCTGCCCTACACGCCACCTAAATCTTTATCCACCCTGTCAGTACACCTTTGCTTCCTAAAACCCCTGCTAACCTCTGCACTCCAAACCTCCCCCATCCTCTCCACTCCAACCCACCCCCCCTTTAACTTTACCTGCCTCCTCTGCTCATCTTTGCACTCACCTTCCTTACCTCTATACATCCCCTCCTTGCTCACCTGTGCACCCCAAACTGTAATTCCTTCTATTCCCACCTATGCACACCTCACACTACCCCACCCACACCAATTTGCTTACCTGGCTGATCTTACGCTTAACGACCACAGTTGTAGGCAGGACTTTCGGGCATGCCCCTTTGTCTCTCCAGTGGGCAGCATTCAGCAGAGGTGATGGTGGATATGACCTCAGGGGGCATGATATACATATGAATGCTGCCTTTATTTACATATCAATGCTGCCGGCCACCATAATTTAAATATGAATGCCGCCATTATTTACATATCAATGCTGATTATTTACATGTAAACACAGGGTCTGCAGATGAGTCATCTGTACACAGCAATAGGGCAGAGCTGGGCAGCATTAGTAGCAGCACTTCACACTTAGATATCGGGACACACCACAGGACTAAAACTTCAAGGGACAAGGGAATTTAAACCAGGATAGTTGGCAAGTATGAGGCAGCTGCTTTGGGCCCCACAACAATGACAGGGTCCAGGGCAGCTGCCCCTTTTGACCTGCCTTAAAGATGGCCCTAGGTGCAGGGGGCATCTCTTTGTTACTGGCGTAAGTTTGATCAGGGGATACACAGGGCACCTTTGCTGCCATTGTGCTTTGTGTTGGGTTTCCAATGTGCTCCTCTACCTTTAAGGAGGATTGGGCTACCCCCAGACCTACCTGCCCCTTATCAATCCATTAGAATGCATGGGCTTCCATTGTGGAGATCCTCATAAATTTACATAGTTAGGACTGCAAGTGATACAGGGTGCCGTGAAGAGGCCCTGCAGCTTACGGATGCGTTTTCAAATGAGTGCTAAGTAAACCCCTGTTTTTAACATATACTGTTGGACAGGATAATTCAATTGGTAAGCAGACTCGTTGGCAAGTTGAGCTGGGAATTTTCTCTGGTTTTGTCTTTCAACAGAGACTCTGAAGCAAGGCTGCAGTCAGTTAATGAACAGTTTATAGCACCTGCTGATTATTTATATTAGAAAGCCTGCAGGGAAAGTAAGCAAGGGGAGACAAACTGCAGCCTTAGGCTACTTTCACACTGGGGCAGATGGGCGGTAGCGGTAAATCCCTGTTTCAGCAGGGATTTACCGCTGGTATAGCAGCGGTATGGTGCCGCTAGTGCAGGTGGGAGCGGGCGCTTTTAACCCCCCACATGGGGTTAAAACGGGGTTAAACTTGCCGGCACGCCTACCAAGGCGGTGTGCAGTCGCTTCAAAAGCGCTACCCATTGTTTTCAATGCCAGGGGCGGTGGAGGAGGGGTATATCACCACTCACCGCACCTCCCCAAAGATGCTGCTTGCAGGACTTTTTGTAACCACCCCAGTGTGAAAGCACTCAGGGCTTTCACATTGGGGTGGATTGGGGGGGGATTTTTGAGGTGCTTTACAGGCGCTATTTTTAGCTAAACAGCACCTGTAAAGAGTCTCAGTGTGAAAGTAACCTTAGTGTTTTTGCTGTAAATTGAAGAAAATAATTGCTCCAGTGTCTGTATCTACAGAGGTCAGAAAGGGCGTGGTTTAAATCTTATTTGCTACATGTTAAGAATATGGTAAAATGTAACTAAAGGCAAAAATTGGAGATATGGACAGGATGAACTCAACAAGGACATTTTAACTTTTTTAACCACTTAAGGACCGGAAGGATTAACCACCTTAATGACCAGCCCATTTTTTGCGATACGGCACTGCGTCGCTTTAACTGACAATTGCACGGCCTTGCGACGTTGTACCCAAAGTTTATTTATTATTTATTTGATCACTTCTGTGGTTTTTATATTTTGCGCTATAAACAATAAAAGACCGACAAGTTTGAAAAAAAAAACCACATTTTTTTACATTTTGCTATAATAAATATCCAAAAAAAAAAAAATGTAACTAAAACCAATTTCTTCATCAGTTTAGGCCAATATGTATTCTTCTACATATTTTTGGTAAAAAAAATTTGCAATAAGCGTATATTGATTGTTTTGAACAAAAGTTATAGGGTCTACAAAATAGGGAATAGATATTTGGCATTTTTATTATTTTATTTTCTTTACTAGTAATGATGGTGATCAGCAATTTTTAGCGGGACTGTGACAGATCAGACACTTTTGACACTTTTTTGGGACCAGTGACATGTATACAGTGATCAGTGCTATAAAAATGCACTGATTACTGTATAAATGACCCTTGCAGGGAAGGGGTTAACACATAGGGGGCGATCAAGGGGTTAAATGTGCTCCCTGGGAGGTGTTTCTTACTGTGGGGGGGGAGTGGACTGACAGGGAGTAGAGAGAGATCGCTGTTCCTGATCACTAGGACCAGACGATCTCTCTCTACTCCCCTGACAGAATGGGGATATGATTGTTTACATTGACAGATCCCTGTTCTGGCTCTCTGTGGAGTGATCGCGGGTGGCCAACGGACATCACAGCCGTTGACCACGCGCATCGGCTCCAGCGCCGTGCTCGCGCCCACTGTATCAATTGCACGAAGCGACGTACAGCTACGGTGATTCGCGAAATAGAGCTGGTCGGCAAGTGGTTATTAAGATCTACAGTATTTAAATTAAAGATGTACTATATAATATTTGTTAGAGTGTTGGAAAGGATAAATGAAAACAAAGTCTGTGGGGTACCCACAGGGACAACAGCACTCATCCTAAGGTGCCCCCAATGTCAGTAGTGAGGAATTAAAGTGATACTAAACATACACTATCTATCTCTTTACATTATCTCTTTCTATATATGGATTATGGTACAGTAATTATTTTAATAAAAAAAAATTAAATATCTTTTCTCTAATTGATGTACAGCTGTCACATGACCTAGCACTTTCCCAGCCCTTCTGCAGGGAAACAGACAGGAGGAGCTTCTAGCACAGTGATTCTCAGACTTTTTTGTCTTGCGGCGCACCAAAAAGATGTAAAAATTTTCGTGGCACACCTGAAAAGATTTAACAATTTTTGTGGTGAAGAACGTATTTATTTTTACATATATATTTAATTTTAAATTGAATGTGAAGGATGTGCTTGCTTTTGAGAGCAAATCAGATTGAACCGAATGTAATCTTCTTTGTACTTCCGTTTCCTTCCTTGCTTTTCGTTTAACAGTTTCTCTTTCAGAGTTCCAGACTTGTTTAAGTATTTCTCCCTCGCTAAACAATGAACAAACTTTATTTATAAGCATCAAAGTTGGAATGGAACAGTCACTATTATTATAATATTATGAGAGCGATCGAGTTCTCCCGAGATCTCACACTAGTCTCTCATTACAAAAGGAACCAATGAATGACAAACTGACAGAGATTGCGTTTTTTATATGTTACTATTTTCACCTTTTGCGACATTGATCTACCATTTAATTTTTCGATATGTTCAAGGTTTCAAAAAGCTAGCAATTTTAAATATTTTTCTAAACTCCCACGGCACAACTGCAAATCTCACGCGGCACACTAGTGTGTCATGGCACAGTTTGAGAAACACTGTTCTAGTCCTTAGTGGATGGTCCCACATTCAAAATAAAAAAAACAGCCTTTGGAATATTGATTAAAAACAAATAAATAAAATCAATAAACCTTTTTAAGGCCCCTTTTACATGTACGGACCGTTCAGGTCCGTCTGTCATTTTTTTAGGTGGACCTGAACGGACGCTCCATTACCCTCCATGGAGCGACGGATGTCAGTGGTGATCCATCTGGTGGATCAGATGAAAACGGACAGGCGGATCCATATTCATCCGATCCCCATAGAGGAGAGGCGGGGCTCTGACAGGTCCGTCTCTGCATAGTGAGAAGAGACGGAGCTGTCATCCGCCGGGTCAGCAGGGATCAAGGGATCGATCCCCGCCGAACAGCGGAGTCCGTCAAAACTGACTCCGCTAGTGTCAAAGGACCCTTAATTGGCATACAAATATATATTTGAAATCAAATCTTAATTATTTTGTTGAAATAACATGGTGTGGGTGGATTTCTGCCAGTCACATGCTGTGTCATGCGTCTTCAGACTGTGCCTCAGAATGAGAGGGAGGTGAAGCCACCATCACTCTACATGTAATATCCCGCCCCCAGTGTGTTTAGCTGAATTGTGGGCACAGAGGAGGAGGGAGTGGACTGTCATTTACCACTGTATATACGCTCACATGTGTAACTCTATAGTAACATGGATTGCTGAAAGGTGATAGGGAGGAAATGCTCATCATAGAAACTAACTGATAACTGAGCATGTGCAGAGTTGCCACAAAAGCTGAAAAATCCCCTAGCTGAATTGGGGACATGAAAAGAAGGTGGAGATAGAGAGAAGCAGGATCAATCAGGTTTTGTGCAGAATACAGCTCATAGTGACTGAGTGAGTATGAACAGCCTATAATACAGAATTATATATTATTATGATGTGGGTTTAGTGACACTTTTTGGCTGAAAAACAAGGATAAAAATATAACTAAAAATAACTATAACTAAATATAAACATAAAATAACATAAACTTTTGATTTCTCAGTCATTTCTTTATATTTCAGAATTGAATATACTATTTGAGCCTCAATGTAATATCCCTTGAAGAAGGATAACACATGGCTAAATTCCGAAACATGTAGGGATAAACAAGACGCGCATCATCACTGACCTCAAACGCATATGGCAGTGTAGGAATGCATCGGGTCAATTTACTGTGATTTATGTATACCTTTTTGCAGCATTTCAATTCTTTTTAAAGTTTGTATACTTATTACAACTTCAGAAGGTTTCATTCCCCTGATTTTTTACCCTTTACATTAATAAAATTGTATTTTTTTATACTCAAACTACTCTTTTCTTGATCCCAATTGTTGCCAGTACAGTCCAGGGGGGTCTCTATGGTTCAGCCTAGGTGCTGACCCTTTCCATTTTACTAAAAATAAACATAAACTGTGATCAATGACAATGTAAACACCTGATAATGCCAAACAATGATAAATTGCACATGATAAAAAAATAAAAGTGGATGGTCTAATATTAAATAGCAACCAGCTACTCTATGTCAGTGGTGCTACTGGGTATGCAGCAGAGGGCACTCCATCTGGTATGCAAACTAAGAGAGAAAATCACAGTGCAAACACACCATAGTGTAGTAAGTGATAAAAGCGTATACAGTATACAGTATCTCACAAAAGTGAGTACACTCCTCACATTTTTGTAAACATTTTATTATATCTTTTCATGTGACAATTAGATTGTGAGCTGCTTTGGGACTGAAACTCAAGTGAATAGATTTGTGTACTGTGTAAAGAAGTGCACAATATCCCAGTGCTTTTTAAATGCAGGGAATAAAACATAGTAACGTGCCTCCGAAACATGTTTGAGGCCGGATTCACATATATGCAGACATGGTTTACAGCATAGGGTCTGGTGCGTCCCTGTTCAATCACTCAAGAGCGATTCAAGTCGGGATTTTTGCCTGAATTCACACCTGAACTGGACCCAACGACGCACAGAACCCTTCTGCAATCAGGACCGCGGCCGCCCCGGACTTGAGAGCCGGAGTTTGAGAGCCGGTCACACTCGCCTGTCATGCAAATTGGATGCGGGGAATGGATGCCAGCGGTTTAGAAATGAATGGCTTTGTGTTGAGTTATTTTGAGGGGGCAGCACATTTACACTGTTATACAAGCTGTACACTCACTACTTTACATTGTAGCAAAGTGTAATTTCTTCAGTGTTGTCACATGAAAAGATATAATAAAATATTTACAAAAATTTGAGGGGTGTACTCACTTTTGTGAGATACTATAGATTTATTAAAATGGAACTACACTGCACCATAAGTCAAAAGCACTATTTAATTCATGTTGTAATATACAAAGAAATCCCCCACCCATACATGTCTCCGTGCTTCATTTTGTGAGAGTAAGGGCAGATGATTTACTTCCATCTCCCCTTAGCTCAGGCATGCAGGCAGTATGGTGTGCCTAGCTGAGAAAACCCCTTCTCCCATTAAGACTCGTGGGATGTGTGACATCATTTTCCTAGGCCTGGAAACCAGAAAGTTACTGAAGAAATGCAAAAAAAAAAAAGTTTAAAACAAATAGATATAATATACCTTGCCATCTATTTGCTAAGGCTAGCAGCATAAGGATTATAAATAGTCAAATGTTAAGCATGTTCATTCAGAGTGTGCTTTAAATATTGAAATTGCACTTGCATAGGCAGGGCTGCTGATAGAAATCGCGGGGCACCGTACAGACTATTTGACAGGGCCAACATAACAAAACAACAGTGCAGCGCTATAATTGAGTATACAACCAAAAATAGGTAATTAAAAACTCCCACAAGTTAATGAGAGAAAATCACATGTGTATGTAGACAATCATATTCATGTGTGGATCAAAACAGTGAGTATAATGGCTGAACATAGGAGTCTATATTCCCAGTGAGTAAGAATCTCCTCACAGGTATGCATCCACAGTCCAGCGTCACAAACACTTCTTCTATTTCATCAGATGTTATTCACATTCAGACATTAGGACTGTTATCAAGATGGAACGAGGGGAGGGATAAACTTCAGATTGTCACCCACATATAGTGTCACCGCCACCAGGAGTAATCCAAAATACTCTTACCAGATAAAACTGGGTCTAACGCATGTATCTCCACCAGGGCATATCATATGGACTCCCGCCAGAGTTCCTTAGGTGGCAGTTCCTCCTCCAAGGGACACCATCGAGCTTTGTCTTCCACTCCCCGGTCACATAGGAATAGGGACCTCCACATCAATAACCAATTCGGTTATAAGTAACCTTTGTGGGATATCCTCATATCACCTCAGCAAAGACAAAATGCGCTACATAGCATGATATCCTTTTAACCACGATGGTTTATTGTAAAAAGTTGCACTTACATGCTCCAGAGTAAAAACTCTCAAAATGGAATTCCACAGATACAATAAAAAAGCGCAATGGTAAAGAGCAGGCTCACGTCAACCGACGCGTTTCGTCTAATGAGACTTCTACAGGGGTGTGTTTGACAGGGCCCCCCCCCCAAAAAAAGTATTAAAGCTATATTTCGCTAAAAATACAATAAAACTAAAAGCAGACACAAATACAACATAACTCACAGAATTCTTGCTAAATCTAAAAGATAAAACTGATCTGGGATCCGAGGGAGAGAAAAAAAAATGTGCACACTGTGCTTAAAAAACTCCAGTTCACTTGGCAGAAAAAAACGCTCATATAGAACATATTTTGTACAAAGTTTAGACGAGTTTAGGAGAATCAGAAGGGGTTGTATTTTTTCGGTCTCTTAAACCTTGAGCTTAAAATATGCCTGTAATCGTTCTAATGTGTATGGACACATAGGATAACATTGAGCTGCTTCTACAGGCAAAACACTAAACTCCTGTAGTAGCAGCGATTTTTTTTTTAAGCCAGTGTGCATGGAGCCTTAGAGAGATAACAAACTCCAGTGCTGAGAGGAGAGGGGCCCACACAGGGAGGGGGATTAGTGAGGGTCGACTGTCTTAGCAGATAAAAGCTTGTAGCAAGAGAGAGGGGAGGAGAGCAACTTTCATCTGCTGTAGGAAAAGAGACACAATTGTCATCCTTCAGTAATCCCCCCCCTGTGTGGGCCCCCCTGTGTGCTCCGGGCCCAGTACACCAGGGCTAGTTGTACCCCCCCTATCAGCGGCCCTGTGCATAGGTGACAAAGCACAGGCGGGCTATGGTAGAACATCAGAGATTACAACCTAACCAAGAAAAGTCTCCCCAGCTTTGGTCACAGGCATGGAACAGCATGGAAGGCGGGTCAGGATACTGCTGTTGGAGTCCCTGGTTATTGTGCGGAACCTGTGAAAGCCAGCATGAACACAAGGAACTTCCCCATCTGTCTCCAGGCATGCACACCTCTTCGTCAGCCTAACTGCACTGGGCTACCCACTAGGCTGGAATAGCTTCCTCAGAGGAAGCTGGAGACAGACCCCCCCAGGTGGTTAAGCTTGATACCGTGCCACAGGCACAGTGCAACAGAGTGTACTACGACTTCTGGCAAGAGTGAATCCATAACTAAAAGCATCATTATGTAAAAGATACATACGGTATATAAACAGGAAATTGAGGTTGGAAGATATATGGATTGAATATAAATGTAAACACATCTCAAAAGGAGTAAAAGTAAATCATATTCACTATAGGTGTCTGGAATGGGTATGTAATAATTTAAAGTAGTTCTTCTTCTTCTTATTATTATTATTATAGGCTTACCTGTAGGTGGTGGTGACCCCCAGAGTCAGGGAGAGCTGACATTCCTCCTCAGGGTGCAAGTTACTAGACATAGTGGGTGTAATGCAAGATGAAATGATGGGTGCCAGTCACTTTTAAAAATTACCAAAGAGAGTTTTATTTCTCTTAACAAGAACAGGGGAGAGAGGGTTAGGGCACAGGACACCCTTAGGCAAATACAATAGCAAATTGGCACACTCCGCAGACAAAAATAGAATTAGGCAGACAGCGATACAGAAAAAGGGCCTTTAAGCTAAATGCAGCAATCTATATTTTTGTAACAACTGCTGTCTCCTATAGCAACATTTCACTCACAGTATCCCACTGTAGATCTTCAAGCTTAGTCCCCCGCTACCTGCTGGACTTCTTAAGCTTCATTAACAGCTACCCATAGTCTTCAGGCTTAGCTCACAGTCTCTCACTAGACTTCTTGGACTCCCAGCTACTTGCTGGATCCCCCGAGCTCTTCTCACAGCTACCCACTCTATTCTTCAAGCTGCAGCCACGCTACCTGCTGGGTTCCTGGACTCACAGCTACCCTCTCGATCCCTCTGGCTTGACTCACAGCTACCCGCTGTACTTATCTTCATGCTTTACTCACAGCTACCCGCTGTATTCCTGGATGAGCCTCTACTGAAACTTTCCCACTTACTTCATCTCCCCCAGTTGGTGAAGCATCTGCTCGGGTACTCCTTCAGAACTCCATCCCTTCAAGGCTTGCCTCTGGCAACAGGAGTGGTTGCCCCTCTGGCAACTGCTTTTCCTTTACCTCAGCAACAATCAGGCTCCCCTCGGGCTGAGCCTCTACACACATGGCTAGGCCTCAGGCTTCAGGCCTAACCCTCAGATGCTGCTCCACACATGTCCCCCCAGGCCGCAGCCCGGGGTGGAAAAAACCCTAAATACCTGACTCCTTCCAAATAAATATACTATCCCAGCATGCTCAGCGGTCAAAGAAGCTCCTGCTGATTGGCTGAGACAACATATTTACTCATAACCTGAATTCCCTGAAATCTATCATCCTAATGTAAAAGGCAACAGTGCCCTCTTTTGACAGAAGAGAGAGGCCACGCATTAAACTCAGGCTTAGGACAGAAATCAGTGGATCAAAAACTACAAATTAGCCAGGCTAGTTACCACCTAGCACAACTAAATTTACTAGCAGCCCTGCTTAAGACAAGGGAGCTACATTTAAATTCAATCCATATGTCTTCCAACGTGGATTCCTTGTTAATATATGGATCTTTTACACATTGATGTTTTTAATTATGGATTAACTTCTGCCAGCATTGGTAGCTCCCTCCGGTGTGCTGTGCCTGTGTTGCAGTATCAAGCTTAACTGCCTGGGGGTTTGTCTTCAGCTTGCTGTCAGATAAAGCTATTTAAATCTAGTTGGTAGCCTAGTGCAATTAGGCTGATGAAGAGCAGCACATGACTCAAACGTGTTCCCATCTGCCCATGCCTGGAGTATGACGTCAGACAGGGGATTTCCTTGTGTCCCTGGCTGCTTTTACAGGTTTCGTACACTAACCAGGGGATCCAACAATGGTATTGGCACCAGCCCTCCAAGCTGTCCCATGCCTGTGGCCAAGGCTGGAAAGACTTTTCTTTGTGAGGTTGTCGGCTCTGATGTTCCCCTATAGCCCGCATTACCTGCCAGCACTTTGTCACCTTTGTGAGCACAATTTCAATATTTAATAAATCCATATGCTTTTATCACTTACACTATGATGTGTTTGTACTGTTATCCGAAGACAACATTTTATAATTAACGACCCTTGACTAGTAAAGATTACAGTGTGCATATTAGTAATATTTCGTTTGGTACAGCGTCATGTAGATCATGTTATATCCCAGGCAATTTATCCTGGGTGATGGGAAATTTGCATTTTTTTTAAAGCCCACTATGCAGCACAGCAATGACTTCAATTAGCAAACAAGCCAGCCTAACAGTCGAGATAATGTGTTTTCTTTCCTTTGAGATGATGATATACTATTTTCGTATTATAGGGATAAGAACTCAGTGCCATGCCTCATGTTTACCCTGCAGGAGACCTGAATTTCTACTTAAGATGGGTGGTAAATGCATCCACTATGTTAATGAAAAAGATACAGTACTTCCTCACTCACAAAAATTAAGCAAAACACAATTGGCAAGCGCAATTTAGCAGTGCTTTAAATGATGTTGCTTGAAGGTACAATATGCAAATTATGAGTACATGGCATTCTAAGACTATAAGTTTATTTTTACTTGCTTCTGTTCAGCTGGTTCATCTCTGTTAGCTTTGATTAGATTGTGAGCTGCTTTGGGACTGAAACTCAAGTGAATAGATTTGTGTACTGTGTAAAGAAGTGCACAATATTCCAGTGCTTTTTAAATGCAGGGAATAAAACATAGTAATGTGCCTCCTAAACATGTTTGAGACCGGATTCACACATATGCATCCATGGTTTACAGCATGGGGTCCGATGTGTCCCTGTTCACCATTTCAGCTATGATTCAAGTCCGAATTTTTGCCTGAATTCGCACCTGAATCGGACCCAAAGACGCACAGGACCCTTCTGCAATCGGGACTGCGCCCGTCCCGGACATGATAGCCAGAGTTTGAGAGCCAGTCACACTCGCCTGTCAAGCAAATTGGATGCGGGGAAACCAGCATCCAATTCGCATATACAGCATCTCACAAAAGTGAGTACACCCCTTACATTTTTGTAAATATTTTATTGTATCTTTTCATATGACAACACTGAAGAAATTACACTTTGCTACAATGTAAAGTAGTGAGTGTACAGCTTGTATAACAGTGTAAATTTGCTGTCCCCTAAAAATAACTCAACACACAACCATTAATGTCTAAACC
>BLSH010413063.1:23127-39347 GCA_018402905.1 Glandirana rugosa | reverse complement strand
CCCTCCTCTTCCCACCCTTTCTTACCCTGTAGGTTCTGAATCCTACAGATTTGGTCCGCTTTCTCACCAGCCCTCTTCAAGTTATCCCATGGACATAATAGTTCTCTTTTTTGCTGTAAAGGGCCAACTACAATTGTATTGTCTGTTATTGCATATTAATCTGTAATGTATGTTTTCAAATATGCAGAAATGCAAAAAAACTCAATAAATTCTCGTTAAAAAAAAAAAAAACCTTCTACTACTGCATTTGGGAGAGGTTCCTGTTGGTGCTCTGAGGGAGAGATTATCATTCTAAAACCTTCTACTACTGCATTAGGGACAGGTTCCTGTTGGTGCTCTAAGGGAGAGATTATCATTCTAACACCATTTACTACTGCAGCAGGGACAGGTTCCTGTTGGTGCTCTGAGTTAGAGATTATCGTTCTAAAACCATCTACTACTGCATAAGGGAGAGGTTCCTGTTGGTGCTCTGAGGGAGAGATTATCATTCTAAAAACATCTACTACTGCATTAAGGAGAAGTTCCTCTAGGTGCTCTGAGGGAGAGTTTATCATTCTAAAACCATCTACTACAGCATTACTGAGAGGTTCCTGTTGGTGCTCTGAGGGAGAGTTTATCTTTCTGAAACCATCTACTACTGCATTAGGGAGAGGTTCCTGTTGGTACTCTTAGGGAGTTTATCATTCTAAAACCATCAACTTCTGCATTAGGAATAGGTTCCTGTTGGTGCTCTGAGGGAGAGTTTATCGTTCTTAAACCATCTACTACTACATTAGGGAAAGTTTCCTGTTGGTTCTCCGAGGGAGAGTTTATCATTCTAAAACCATCTTCTACAGCATTAGGGAGAGGTTCCTGATGGTGCTCTGAGGGAGAGTTTATCGTTCTAAAACAATCTACTACTGCATTAGGGAGAGATTCCTGTTTGTGCTCTGAGGGAGAGTTTATCGTTATAAAAACCTCTCATACTGCATTAGTGAGAGGTTCCTGTTAGTGCTCTGAGGGAGAGATTATTGTTCTAAAACAAACTACTACTGCATTAGTGAGAGGTTCCTGTTGGTGCTCTGAGGGAGAGTTTATTGTTTTAAAACCATCTACTACTGCATTAGGGAGAGGTTCCTGTTGGTGCTCTGAGGGAGAGTTTATCGTTTTAAAACCATCTACTACTGCATTAGGGAGAGGTTCCTGTTGGTGCTCTGAGGGAGAATTTATCGTTCTAAAAACATCTTCTACTGCATTAGGGAGAAGTTCCAGTTGGTGCTCTGAGGGAGAGTTTATCGTTATAAAAACAACTGCTACTGCATTAGGGAGAGGTTCCTGCTGGTGCTCTGAGGGAGAGTTTATCGTTCTTAAACCATATCCTACTGCATTAGTGAGAGGTGAGAGATGGTTAATGTGGTTGGTCTATCCGCTGTGTATTGACATTTCAGGCGGCTGAATAATGAATGGCACCAGCTGAGTTATGTTACCTGCTGGTGAAGTAGTAGTAGCAAGAGGACCATCTATATGAGCAGTATTTTCCCCGAGGGGGCACCCTGGTTTATGCAAAGGCGTGCATTAATTTGCTGTTCGGTGAGTGCACCACTTAAGGGGGACTCTACCCTCTCCCCCCCTTTTTCGTTTTACACGTGGTGTGGTGACGGAAGCAAGATTTGTTTTGTTTTAAGAGACTTTTTAAAGAGACTTTCTTTGTTTATGTGATCACAAATTTTGATTGTGTTAAATTAATAATCCTCTCAATAGCGCTGCTTGCATCATTTATGGGACTGATTTATATACTATGATGCCAGATTGATAGTGAGAGGTTCCTGGTGGTGATCTGAGAGAGAGTTTATAATTATAAAACATCTCCTACTGCATTAGGGAGAGGTTTCTGTTGGTACTCTTAGGGAGTTTATCGTTCTAAAACCATCAACTTCTGCATTAGGGATAGGTTCCTGTTGGTGCTCTGAGGGAGTGTTTATCATTCTAAAACCATCTTCTACAGCATTATTGAGAGGTTCCTGTTGGTGCTCTGAGGGAGAGATTATCATTCTAAAACCATCTACTACTGCGTTAGGGAGAGGTTCCTGTTGGTGCTCTGAGGGAGAGTTTATTGTTATGAAACCAACTACTACTGAATTAGTTAGAGGTTCCTGTTGGTGCTCTGAGGGAGAGTTTATCATTCTAAAACCATCTACTACTGCAATAGGGAGAGGTACCTGTTGGTGCTCTGAGGGAGAGTTTATCATTCTAAAACCTTGTACTACTGCATTTGAGAGAGGTTCCTGTTGGTGCTCTGAGGGAGAGATTATCATTCTAAAACCTTTTTACTACTGCATTAGGGGCAGGTTCCTGTTGGTGCTCTGAGGGAGAGATTATCATTCTAAAACCATCGACTACTGCATAAGGGACAGGTTCCTGTTGGTGCTCTGAGGGGGAGTTTATCATTCTAAAAACATCTACTAATGCATTAAGGAGAGGTTCCTGTTGGTGCTCTGAGGGGGAGTTTATCGTTCTAAAACCATCTTCTACTGCATTAGGGAGAAGTTCCAGTTGGTGCTCTGAGGCACAGTTTATCGTATATAAAAACAACTGCTACTGCATTAGGGAGAGGTTCCTGCTGGTGCTCTGAGGGAGAGATTATCATTCTAAAACAATGTACTACTGCATTAAGGACAGGTTCCTGTTGGTGCTCTGAGGGAGAGATTATCGTTCTAAAATCATCTACTACTGCATTAGGGAGAGGTTCCTGTTGGTGCTCTGAGGGAGAGTTTATCATTCTAAAACCATCTACTAGTGCATTAGGGAGAGGTTCCTAATGGTGCTCTGAGGGAGAGTTTATCATTCTAAAACCTTCTACTACTGCATTAAGGAGAGGTTCCTGTTGGTGCTCTGAGGGAGAGATTATCATTCTAAAACCTTCTACTACTGCATTAGGGACAGGTTCCTGTTTGTGCTCTGATGGAGAGATTATCATTCTAAAACCATTTACTACTGCCGCAGGGACAGGTTCCTGTTGGTGCTCTGAGGGAGAGATTACCGTTCTAAAACCATCTACTACTGCATTAGGGAGAAGTTCCTAATGGTGCTCTGAGGGAGAGTTTACCATTCTAAAACCATCTTCTACTGCATTAGGGAGAGGTTCAAGTTGGTGCTCTGAGGGAGAGTTTATCGTAATAAAAACAACTGCTACTACTTTAGGGAGAGGTTCCTGCTGGTGCTCTGAAGGAGAGATTATCATTCTAAAACAATGTACTACTGCATTAAGGACAGGTTCCTGTTGGTGCTCTGAGGGAGAGATTATCGCTCTAAAACCATCTACTACTGCATTAGGGAGAGGTTCCTGTTAGTGCTATGAGGGAGAGTTTATCATTCTAAAAACATCTACTACTGCATTAAGGAGAGGTTCCTCTAGGTGCTCTGAGGGAGAGTTTATTATTCTAAAACCATCTACTACAGCATTAGTGAGAGGTTCCTGTTGGTGCTCTGAGGGAGAGTTTATCTTTCTGAAACCATCTACTACTGCATTAGGGAGAGGTTCCTGTTGGTACTCTTAGGGAGTTTATCGTTCTAAAACCATCAACTTCTGCATTAGGGATAGGTTCCTGATGGTGCTCTGAGGGAGAGTTTATCGTTCTAAAACCATCTACTACTGCATTAGGGAAAGTTTCCTGTTGGTTCTCTAAGGGAGAGTTTATCATTCTAAAACCATCTTCTACAGCATTAGTGAGAGGTTCCTGTTGGTGCTCTGAGGGAGAGATTATCATTCTAAAACCATCTACTACTGCATTAGGGAGAGGTTCCTGTTGGTGCTCTGAGGGAGAGTTTATCGTTATGAAACCAACTACTACTGCATTAATAAGAGGTTCCTGTTGGTTCTCTGAGGGAGAGATTATCATTCTAAAACCATATACTACTGCATTAGGGGGAGGTTCCTCTTGGTGCTCTGAGGGAGAGTTTATCGTTCTAAAACCAACTAGTACTGCATTAGGGACAAGTACCTCCTGTTGGTGCTCTGAGGGAGAGATTTAATATTCTTAAACCATCTACTACTGCATTAGGGACAGTTTCCTGTTGGTGCTCTGAGGTAGAGATTATCGTTCTAAAACCATATACTACTGCATTAGGGATAGGTTCCTCCTGTTTGTACTCTGAGGTAGAGATTATCATTCTAAAACATCTACTACTGCATTAGGGAGAGGTTCCTGTTGGTGCTCTGAGGGAGAGTTTATCATTATAAAACCATCTACTTTTGCATTAGGGAGAGGTTCCTGTTGGTGCTCTGAGGGAGAGTTTATCGTTTTAATACCATCTACTACTGCATTAGGGACAGTTTCCTGTTGGTGCTCTGAGGGAGAGATTATCATTCTAAAACCTTCTACTACTGCATTAGGTACAGGTTCCTGTTGGTGCACTGAGGGAGAGATTATCATTCTAGAAAAATGTACTACTGCATTAAGGACACGTTCCTGTTGGTACTCTGAGGGAGAGATTATCATTCTAAAACCATCTACTACTGCATTAGGGAGAGGTTCCTGTTGTTGATCTGAGGGAGAGTTTTTCATTCTAAAACCATCTACTACTGCATTAGGGAGAGGTACCTGTTGGTGCTCTGAGGGAGAGTTTATCATTCTTAAACCTTCTACTACTGCATTTGGGAGAGGTTCCTGTTGGTGCTCTGAGGGAGAGATTATCATTCTAAAACCTTTTACTACTGCATTAGGCACAGGTTCCTGTTGGTGCTCTGAGGGATAGATTATCAATCTAAAACCATCTACTTCTGCATCAGGGACAGGTTCCTGTTGGTGCTCTGAGGGAGAGATTATCATTCTAAAAACATCTACTAATGCATTAAGGAGAGGTTCCTGTTGGTGCTCTGAGGGAAAGTTTATTGTTCTAAAACCATCTACTACGGCATTAGTAAGAGTTTCCTGTTGGTGCTCTGAGGGAGAGTTTATATTTCTGAAACCATCTACTACTACATTAGGGAGAGGGTCCTGTTGGTGCTCTGAGGGAGAGTTTATCATTCTAAAACCATCTACTACTGCATTATGGAAAGTTTCCTGTTGGTTCTCTGAGGGAGAGTTTATCATTCTAACACCATCTACTACTGCATTAAGAAGAATTTCCTATAGGTGCTCTGAGGGAGAGTTTATCGTTCTAAAACCATCTTCTACTGCATTAGGGAGAGGTTCCTGCTGGTGCTCTGAGGGAGAGTTTATCGTTCTAAAACCATCTCCTATTGCATTAGCGAGAGGTTCCTGTTGGTGCTCTGAGGTAGAGTTTATCGTTATGAAACCAACTACTACTGCATTAGTTAGAGGTTCCTGTTGCTGCTCTGAGTGAGAGATTATCATTCTAAAACCATCTACTACTGCATTAGGGAGAGGTTCCTCTTGGCGCTCTGAGGGAGAGTTTATTGTTCTAAAACCATCTCCTACTGCATTAGGGAGAGGTTCCTGTTGGTGCTCTGAGGGAGAGTTTATTGTTTATAAAACCTTCTCCTACTTCATTAGGGACAGGTTCCTGTTGTTACTCTTAGCGAGATTATCGTTCTAAAACCATCTACTACTGCATTAGGGAGTGGTTCCTGTTGGTGCTCTAAGGGAGAGTTTATTGTTCTAAAACCATTTACTACTGCATTTGGGAGAGGTTCCTGTTGGTGCTCTGAGGGAGAGTTTATCGTTCTAAAACCATCTACTACTGCATTAGAAAGAGGTTCCTGCTGGTGCTCTGAGGGAGAGTTTATCGTTCTAAAACCATCTACTACTGCGTTAGGGAGAGGTTCCTGTTGGTGCATTGAGGGAGAGTTTATCGTTCTAAAACCATCTCCTACTGCATTAGGGAGAGGTTCCTGTTAGTGCTCTGAGGGAGAGTTTATCATTCTAAAACCATCTACTGCTGCATTAGGAAGAGAGTCCTGTTGGTGCTCTGAGGGAGAGTTTATCGTTCTAAAACCATCTACTACTGCATTAGGGAGAGGTTCCTGTTGGTGCTCTGAGGGAGAGTTTATCGTTTATAAAACCATCTCCTACTGCATTAGGGGAAGGTTCCTGTTGGTTCTCTTAGGGAATTTATTGTACTAAAACCATCTACTATTGCATTAGGAAGAGGTTCTTGTTTGTCCTCTGAGGGAGAGTTTATCATTCTAAAACCATCTACTACTGCATTTGGGAGAGGTTCCTGTTGGTGCTCCAAGGGAGAGTTTATCGTTTATAAAACCATCTCCTACTGCATTAGGGAGAGGTTCCTGTTGGTACTCTTAGGGAGTTTATCATTCTAAAACCATCTACTACTGCATTAGGGAGAGGTTCCTGTTGGTGCTCTGAGGGAGAGTTTATCGTTCTAAAACCATCTACCACTGCATTAGGGGCAGTTTCCTGTTGGTGCTCTGAGTTAGAGATTATCGTTCTAAAACCATCTACTACTGCATTAGGGACAGGTTCCTGTTGTTGCTCTGAGGGAGAGTTTTTCATTCTAAAACCATCTACTACTGCATTAGGGAGAGGTACCTGTTGGTGCTCTGAGGGAGAGTTTATCATTCTTAAACCTTCTACTACTGCATTTGGGAGAGGTTCCTGTTGGTGCTCTGAGGGAGAGATTATCATTCTAAAACCTTTTACTACTGCATTAGGCACAGGTTCCTGTTGGTGCTCTGAGGGAGAGTTTATCATTCTAAAACCATCTCCTACTGCATTAGGGAGAGGTTCATGTTGGTGCTCTGAGGGAGAGTTTATCGTTATAAAATCATCTCCTACTGCATTAGGGAGAGGTTCCTGTTGGTGCTCTGAGGGAGAGTTTTTCAATATACAACCATCTACTACTGCATTAGGGAGAAGTTCCTATTGGTGCTTTGAGGGAGAGTTTACCATTCTAAAACCATCTACTACTGCATTAGGGACAGGGTAATGTTGGTGCTCTAAAGGGAGAGTTTATCGTTATAAAATCAACTATGTATGCATTAGGGAGAGGTACCGGTTGGTGCTCTGAGGGAGAGTTTATCGTTATTAAACCATCTACTACTGCATTAGGGAGAGGTTAAGGTTGGTGCTCTGAGGGAGAGTTTATCGTTGATAAAACCATCTACTACTGCATTAGGTAGGGGTTCCTGTTGGTACTCTGAGGGAGAGTTTATCGTTCTATAACCATTAACTATCGCATTAGGGAGAGGTTCAAGTTGGTGCTCTGAGGGAGAGTTTATTGTTCTAACGCTATCTCCTACAGCATTAGGGAGAGGTTCCCGTTTGTGCTCTGAGGGAAGTTTATCGTTCTAAACCATCTACTACTGCATTACGGAAAGGTTCCTGTTGGTTCTCTGAGGGAGTTTATCATTCTAACACCATTTACTACTGCATTAGGGAGAAGTTCCTGTTGGTGCTCTGAGGGAGAGTTTATCGTTCTAAAACCATCTACTACTGCAATAGGGAGAGGTTCCTGTTTGTGCTCTGAGGGAGAGTTTATCATTCTAAAAACAACTACTAATGCATTAAGGAGAGGTTCCTGTTGGTGCTCTGAGGGAGAGTTTATTGTTCTAAAACCATCTACTACTGCATTAGGGAGAGGTTCCTGTTGGTGCTCTGAGGGAGAGTTTATCATTCTAAAATCAACTACTACTGCATTAGTGAGAGGTTCCTGTAGGTGCTCTGAGTGAGAGTTTATCATTATAAAACCAACTCCTACTGCATTACGGAGAGGTTTCTGTCAGTGCTCTGTGGGAGAGTTTATCGTTCTAAAGCCATCTACTACTGCAATAGGGAGAGGTTCCTGTCGGTGCTGTGAGGTAGAAATTATTGTTCTAAAATCATCTTATACTGCAGTAGGGAGAGGTTCCTGTTGGTGCTCTGAGGGAGAGTTTATCGTTATAAAACCATTTCCTACTGCATTAGGGAGAGGTTCCTGTTGGTACTCTTTGGGAGTTTATTGTTCTAAAACCATCTACTATTGCATTAGGGAGAGGTTCCTGTTGGTGCTCTGAGGGAGAGTTTATCATTCTAAAACCATCTACTACTGCATTTGAGAGAGGTTGCTGTTGGTGCTCTGAGGTAGAGTTTATCAGTTATAAAACCATCTCCTACTGCATTAGGGAGAGGTTCCTGTCGGTACTCTTAGGGAGTTTATCGTTCTAAAACCATCTACTTCTGCATTAGGGAGAGGTTCCTGTTGGTGCTCTGAGGGAGAGTTTATCGTTATAAAACCATCTCCTACTGCATTAGGGAGAGATTTATGTTGGTGCTCTGAGGTAGAGTTTACTGTTATAAAACCATATACTACTGCATTTGGGAGAGGTTCCTGTTGGTGCTCTGAGTGATAGTTTATCGTTCTAAAACCATCTCCTATTGCATAAGGGAGAGGTTCCTGTTGGTGCTCTGAAGGAGAGTTTATCATTCTAAAACCATCTACTACTGCATTAGGGAGAGGTTCCTGTTGGTGCTCTGAGGGAGAGTTTTTCATTCTAAAACCATCTACTACTGCATTAGGGAGAGGTTCCTGTTGGTGCTCTGAGGGAGAGTTTATCGTTCTAAAACCATCTACTACTGAATTAGGGAGAGGTTCCTGTTGGTGCTCTGAGGGAGAGTTTATCGTTTATAAAACCATCTCCTACTGCATTAGGGAAAGGTTCCTGTTGGTTCTCTTAGGGAATTTATTGTACTAAAACCATCTACTATTGCATTAGGGAGAGGTTCTTGTTTGTCCTCTGAGGGAGAGTTTATCATTCTAAAACCATCTACTACTGCATTTGGGAGAGGTTCCTGTTGGTGCTCCGAGGGAGAGTTTATCGTTTATAAAACCATCTCCTACTGCATTAGGGAGAGGTTCCTGTTGGTACTCTTAGGGAGTTTATCATTCTAAAACCATCTACTCCTGCATTAGGGAGAGGTTCCTGTTGGTGCTCTGAGGGAGAGTTTATCGTTCTAAAACCATCTACCACTGCATTAGGGGCAGTTTCCTGTTGGTGCTCTGAGTTAGAGATTATCGTTCTAAAACCATCTACTACTGCATTAGGGACAGGTTCCTCCTGTTTGTACTCTGAGGGAGAGATTATCATTCTAAAACCATCTACTACTGCATTAGGGAGAGGTTCCTTTTGGTGCTCCGAGGGAGAGTTTATCATTTTAATACCATCTACTACTGCATTAGGGACAGTTTCCTGTTGGTGCTCTGAGGGAGAGATTATCATTCTAAAACCTTCTACTACTGCATTAGGGAGAGGTTCCTGTTCGTTCTCTGAGGGAGAGTTTATAATTCAAATACCATCTACTACTGCATTAAGGAGAATTTCCTATAGGTGCTCTGAGGGAGAGTTTAGCGTTCTAAAACCATCTTCTACTGCATTAGGGAGAGGTTCCTGCTGGTGCTCTGAGGGAGAGTTTATTGTTCTAAAACCATCTCCTACTGCATTAAGGAGAGGTTCCTGTTGGTGCTCTGAGAGAGAGTTTATCATTATAAAACCATCTGTTGGTGCTCTGAGTGAGAGATTATCATTCTAAAACCATCTACCACTGCATTAGGGAGAGGTTCCTGTTGGTGCTCTGATTGAGAGTTTATCGTTATGCAACTAACTACTACTGCATTAGTTTGAGGTTCCTGTTGGTGCTCTGAGTGAGAGATTATCATTCTAAAACCATCTACTACTGCATAAGGGACAGGTACCTCCTGTTGGTGCTCTGAGGGAGAGATTTAATATTCTAAAACCATCTACTACTGCATTAGGGGCAGTTTCCTGTTAGTGCTCTGAGGTAGAGATTATGGTTCTAAAACCATCTACTACTGCATTAGGGACAGGTTCCTCCTGTTTGTACTCTGAGGGAGAGATTATCATTCTAAAACCATCTACTACTGCATTATGGAGAGGTTCCTGTTGGTGCTCTGAGGGAGAGTTTATCATTTTAATACCCTCTACTGCTGCATTAGGGACAGTTTCCTGTTGGTGCTCTGAGGGAGAGATTATCATTCTAAAACCTTCTACTACTGCATTAGGGACAGGTTCCTGTTGGTGCTCTGAGGGAGAGTTTATCATTCTAAAACCATCTACTACTGCATTAGGGAGAGGTTCCTGTTGGTGCTCTGAGGGAGAGTTTATCATTCTAAAACCTTCTACTACTGCATTTGGGAGAGGTTCCTGTTGGTGCTCTGAGGGAGAGATTATCATTCTAAAACCTTCTACTACTGCATCAGGGACAGGTTCCTGTTGGTGCTCTGAGGGAGAGATTATCATTCTAAAACCATCTACTACTGCATCAGGGGCAGGTTCCTGTGGTGCTCTGAGGGAGAGATTATCGTTCTAAAACCATCTATTCCTTCATTAGGGAAAGGTTCCTGTTGGTGCTCTGAGGGAGAGTTTATCATTCTAAAAACAACTACTAATGCATTAAGGAGAGGTTCCTGTTGGTGCTCTGAGGGAGAGTTTATTGTTCTAAAACCATCTACTACTGCATTAGTGAGAGGTTCCTGTTGGTACTCTTAGGAAGTTTATCGTTCTAAAACCATCTACTACTGCATTAGGGAGAGGTTCCTGTTTGTGCTCTGAGGGAGAGTTTATCGTTCTAAAACCATCTACTACTGCATTAGGGAGAGGTTCCTGTTGGTGCTCTGAGGGAGAGTTTATCGTTCTAAAACCATCTCCTACTGCATTAGGGAGAGGTTCCTGTTTGTGCTCTGAGGGAGAGTTTATCATTCTAAAACCATCTACTACTGCACTTGGGAGAGGTTCCTGTTTGTGCTCTGAGGGAGAGTTTATCATTCTAAAGCCATTTACTACTGCATTAGGGAGAGGTTCCTGTTGGTGCTCTGAGGGAGAGTTTGTCATTCTAAAAACAACTACTACTGCATTAGGGCCAGGTTCCTGTTGGTGCTTTGAGGGAGAGTTTATTGTTCTAAAAACAACTACTACTGCATTAGGGCCAGGTTCCTGTTGGTGCTCTGAGGGAGCGTTTATCGTTCTAAAACCATCTACTAATGCAATAGGGAGAGTTTATCGTTATAAAACCAACTCATACTGCATTAGGGAGAGGTTCCTGTTGGTGCTCTGAGGGAGAGTTTATCGTTCTAAAATCAACTATTACTGCATTAGTGAGAGGTTCCTATGGGTGCTCTGAGTGAGAGTTTATCGTTATAAAACCAACTCCTACTGCATTAGGGAGAGATTTCTGTCAGTGCTCTGAGGGAGAGTTTATCGTTCTAAAGCCATCTACTACTGCAATAGGGAGAGGTTCCTGTCAGTGCTTTGAGGTAGAAATTATTGTTCTAAAATCATCTCATACTGCAGTAGGGAGAGGTTCCTGTTGGTGCTCTGAGGGAGAGTTTATCGTTATAAAACCATTTCCTACTGCATTTGGGAGAGGTTCCTGTTGGTACTCTTCGGGAGTTTATTGTTGTAAAACCCTCTACTATTGCATTAGGGAGAGGTTCCTGTTGGTGCTCTGAGGGAGAGTTTATCGTTCTAAAACCATCTACTACTGCATTTGAGAAAGGTTCCTGTTGGTGCTCTGAGATAAAGTTTATCGTTTATAAAACCATCTCCTACTGCATTAGGGAGAGGTTCCTATTGGTTCTTACATAGTTACATAGTTAGTCAGGTTAAAAAAAGACACAAGTCCATCCAGTTCAACCAAAAAAAAAAAAAAATGTATATACATATATATATATATATATATATATATATATATACACATATACACATACACACATACAACCAAATAATTCCATATACAATCTTTCACCCACAGTTGATCCAGAGGAAGGCAAAAAACCCCAGCAAAGCATGGATCCAATTTGCTCTTAGGGAGTTTATCGTTCTAAAACCATCTACTACTGCATTAGGGAGAGGTTCCTGTTGGTGCTCTGAGGGAGAGTTTATCGTTATGAAACCAACTACTACAGCATTAGTAAGAGGTTCCTGTTGGTGCTCTGAGGGAGAGATTGTCATTCTAAAACCATCTACTACTGAATTGGGAAGAGGTTCCTGTTGGTGCTCTGAGGGAGAGTTTATTGTTAAGAAACCAACTACTACTGCATTAGTTAGAGGTTCCTGTTGGTGCTCTGAGTGAGAGATTATCATTCTAAAACCATCTACTACTGCATAAGGGACAGGTACCTCGTTTTGGTGCTCTGAGGGAGAGATTTAATATTCTAAAACCATCTACTACTGCATTAGGGGCAGTTTCCTTTTGGTGCTCTGAGGTAGAGATTATCGTTCTAAAACCATCTACTACTGCATTAGGGACAGGTTACTCCTGTTTGTACTCTGAGGGAGAGATTATTATTCTAAAACCATCTACTACTGCATTAGGGAGAGGTTCCTGTTGGTGCTCTGAGGGAGAGTTTATCATTATAAAACCATCTACTATTGCATTTGGGAGAGGTTCCTTTTGGTGCTCTGAGGGAGAGTTTATCGTTTTAATACCATCTACTACTCCATTAGGGACAGTTTCCTGTTGGTGTTCTGAGGGAGAGATTATCATTCTAAAACCTTCTACTACTGCATTAGGGACAGGTTCTTGTTGGTGCTCTGAGGGAGAGATTACCATTCTAAAACCATCTACTACTGCATTAGGGAGAGGTTCCTGTTGGTGCTCTGAGGGAGAGTTTATCATTCTAAAACCATCTACTACTGCATTAGGGAGAGGTTCCTGTTGGTGCTCTGAGGGAGAGTTTATCGTTCTAAAACCATCTACTACTGCATTAGGAAGAGGTTCCTGTTGGTGCTCTGAGAGAGAGTTTATCGTTATGAAACCAACTACTACTGTATTAGTAAGAGGTTCCTGTTGGTGCTCTGAGGGAGAGATTATCATTCTAAAACCATATACTACTGCATTGGGAAGAGGTTCCTGTTGGTGCTCTGAGGGAGAGTTTATTGTTATGAAACCAACTACTACTGCATTAGTTAGAGGTTCCTGTTGGTGCTCTGAGTGAGAGATTATCATTCTAAAACCATCTACTACTGCATAAGGGACAGGTACCTCCTGTTGGTGCTCTGAGGGAGAGATTTAATATTCTAAAACCATCTACTACTGCATTAGGGGCAGTTTCCTGTTGGTGCTCTGAGGTAGAGATTATCGTTCTAAAACCATCTACTACTGCATTAAGGACAGGTTACTCCTGTTTGTACTCTGAGGGAGAGTTTATCATTATAAAACCATCTACTATTGCATTAGGGAGAGGTTCCTTTTGGTGCTCTGAGGGAGAGATTAACATTCTACTACTGCATTAGGGACAGGTTCTTGTTGGTGCTCTGAGGGAGAGATTATCATTCTAAAACCATCTACTACTGTATTAGGGAGAGGATCCTGTTGGTGCTCTGAGGGAGAGTTTATCTTTCTAAAACCATCTACTACAGCATTAGGGAGAGGTTCCTGTTGGTGCTCTGAGGGAGAGTTTATCATTCTAAAACCTTCTACTACTGCATTTGGGAGAGGTTTTTGTTGGTGCTCTGAGGGAGAGATTATCATTCTAAAACCTTCTACTACTGCATTAGGGACAGGTTCCTGTTGGTGCTCTGAGGGAGAGTTTATCATTTATAAAACCATCTACTACTGCATTAGGGAGAGGTTTCTGTTGGTGCTCTGAGGGAGAGTTTAGCGTTCTAAAACCATCTCCTACTGCATTTGGGAAAGGTTCCTGTTGGTGCTCTGAGGGAGAGTTCATTGTTCTAAAACCATCTCCTACTGCATTAGGGAGAGGTTCCTGTTGGTGCTCTGAGGGGGAGAGTTTATCGTTATAAAACCATCTCCTACTGCATTAGGGAGAGGTTCCTGTTGGTGCTCTGAGTGATAGCTTATCATTCTAAAACCATCTCCTATTGCTTTAATGAGAGGTTCCTGTTGGTGCTCTGAGGGAGAGTTTATCGTTCTAAAACCATCTACTACTGCATTAGGGAGAGGTTCCTGTTGGTGCTCTGAGGGAGCGTTTATCGTTCTAAAACAAACTACTACTGCATTAGGGAGAGGTTCCTGTTGGTGCTCTGAGGGAGAGTTTATCGTTCTAAAACCATCTCCTACTGCATTAGGGAGAGGTTCCTGTTGGTGCTCTGAGGGAGAGTTTATCGTTCTAAAACCATCTACTACTGCATTCGGGAAAGGTTCCTGTTGGTGCTGTGAGGGACAGTTTATCGTCCTAAAACCATCTCCTACTGCATTACGGAGAGGTTCCTGTTGGTGCTCTGAGGGGGAGAGTTTATCATTATAAAACCATCTCCTACTGCATTTGGGAGAGGTTCTTGTTGGTGCTCTGAGGGAGAGGTTATCATTCTAAAACCATCTCCTACTGCATTAGGGAGAGGTTCCTGTTGGTACTATGAGGGAGAGTTTATCGTTATAAAACCATTTCCTACTGCATTATAGAGAGGTTCCTGTTGGTGCTCTGAGAGAGAGTTTATCGTTATAAAACCAACTACTACTGCATTAGGGAGAGGTTCCTGTTGGTTCTCTGAGGGAGAGTTTATCGTTCTAAAACCATCTACTACTGCATTAGGGAGAGGTTCCTGTCAGTGCTGTGAGGTAGAGATTATTGTTCTAAAATCATCTCATACTGCAGTAGGGACAGGTTCCTGTCGGTGCTGTGAAAGACAGATTATCGATCGTTCTAAAATCATCTCATACTGGTGTAGGGAGAGGTTCCTGCTGCTGGTGTGAGCGGTGCGTTTCTTGCACAAAAATAAAAAGTGCATCTACAATTTTCTTTTTTTTTAAAAAAAACGTATTAATAATTTATTATTTTTTTTAGTATTAATAAGTAGTGATATATAGTACATTTGTGTCCAGAATTATTAGAGCGTCAAATGAAAGGATGTGGTCATGGTGCTGCTGGTGCTGCTGGTGCTGCTGGTGTTGGTGGTGTTGCTGAAGCTCCTGTTGCAAGGATAGGACGTGGTCGATCTGTGCCAGCTACATGCTCAAGCGAAACACCTTCCTCAGGTAGCCTACAGAACCTTCAACGTTAAATGGTAGGCCCGAATGGCGCTCAACGAATGGTGAGGCCAGAACAAGTACAGGCAATAGTAGATTGGGTGGCTGACAATGCCTCTAGTTCCTTCACATTGTCTCCCACCCGGTCCCTTGATGAAAGCTCAGGGTTGGCACCTGAACCCAATGGCCACCTGTCTTTCACCTCAGCCCCTTGTAAATCAGCCAAGCAGTCTGAGCCCCAAGTCATGCAGCAGACTCTTATGCTTTTTGATGACTCTGCCGGTGTGCTTTCCGTGGGCCATCCACATAGCCCTGCCCCAGAAGTTGAAGACATTGAGTGCACCAATGCCCAACCACTTCTGTTGCAGGATGAGGACATGCAAACACCACCACAGCATGTCTCTGATGATGACGAAACACAGGTGCCAACTGCTGCGGCTTTCCTCAGTGTGCAGTCTGACAAATAGGGCAGTGGTGACGGGTGGGTGGAAGATGATGTGGAGGATGATGAGGTCCTAGACCCCACATGGAATGAAGGTCATGCGAGTGACATGTGCAGTTTGGAGGAAATAGGTGGTGGTCGCACAGAGGCACCAGCACAGCAAAAGAGGAAGCAGGTTGCAAAAGCGGGGCAAGCGTCCCCTACACAGTATGCCTGCTACTACCCACCGCACCGAGGGACCTAGCACACCAAAGGCAGCTCAAAGGCATTCCCCGGCGTTTCAGTTCTTCAGACAATGTGCTGACTACAAGACACAAGTGGTTTGCACACTGTGCGATGAGAGACTGAAGCGAGGCACAAATGTTCTAAACCTGAGCACAACCCCCATGACCAGGCACCTAAATTCAAGGCACAAGCTGCATTGGAATAATTACCTCAAAATCCAAGAAAGGTCTCGCCCTCCTCCTGCTTCCTCTTCTGCTGCTGCCTTGGCCTCTTCCTCCACCTCTATAGTGACAGCGTCACCTGCCACCCAGCAAACAGACGATATGACAGCAATGCCACCATGTTTCGTCCTCCTCCCGCTCTGGAAAGAACCTAAAACTCCATTAATAAGGTTACGTCGAACACGGAACTTAAATCCACGGACCAGTACCCCCAACACGAGTCCAAATCTTGTAAACACGGAGCGAAGTCAGAGAGTAGCGTGTCACACGTTTGGTGAACACAGAACATCAGTCGTGTAACAGACTTCTTGACTTTGCGGCCCCTTACGGAAACTCGACGGAAACCACACGATCCAGGGAGCCACGCCACCCATCATCGTCCGTATGACACATCCCCTGCGAACGGGGCGAAAACGTTGGACGAAGGAGAAAACGACACGACCACGGAGA
>BLSH010413063.1:3921-14523 GCA_018402905.1 Glandirana rugosa | reverse complement strand
CAGCAGTATGTGAAATCTCAAATTACTCCCACAATCTGATCGTTGTGTACGATCCCACAATCTGATCGTTGTGTACGAACGTACGATCGTTTCGTTAGACAGAGTTTAATCTGCAATCTCCAACTCTAAGCAGCAGTATTTGAAATCTCAAATTCCCCCAACAATCTGATCGTTGATCACAATCGTGGCGATCGTTGTTTTATGCAGAGTTTGATCTGCAACTCAAAGCAGCGGTATTTGAAATCTCAAATTCCTCCAACAATCTGATCGTTGAGCACGATCGTAACGATCGTTGTTTTATGCAGACTTTGATCTGCAACTCAAAGCAGCGGTATGTGAAATCTCTAATTTCTGCTATCTGTCCTCAGAGCAACAGCACAGACAGCAGTAGTAAAGTAATCTATCTCAGGATGCAGGATCAGATCTTTAAATGTCTTAAAATGTCTCAATTCTCTCCCTCACGCCATCAGCTTCCTTTCCCTACACTAACCCAAGAGCATGTGATTGCAGCACTACGTGACTCCAGCTTATAAAGAGGCTGGGTCACATGATGCACTGGCCAATCACAGCCATGCCATTAGTAGGCATGGCTGTGATGGCTTCTAAGGGCAAACCAGTGAAACGCTTGTTGATTGGGTACCCTGCAGCTTCTCAACACGTGGAGTAAAATAGCAGAACCCCAGACCGAACCCGAACGATTTTTGAAATGTCCGGGTCCGTGCCCCGGACACCCGAAAGTTCGGTACGGACCCAAACGTTACAGTCCGGGTTCGCTCAACACTAGTCTTAATAAATTTTCTCGATAATTCATTGATATTTTTCAGGCAAGCATCTGTCAGGGAAAATTCTAATGAATTACTAAAGCTTATAGAGGATAAAGGTCAAATATATTTAATAAAATGAGAGGCCTTGTATACAATAATTTAAATATCTAAAAGAAAGTCTTTATGAATTTGGTATTTCAGACTAATATAGAGATCACTCTCAAATATTTTACATGCAAATGTAGGTGAAAGACAAGAAAACTTTATAAAAGCTAGTGCTGTTACAAATGTTAGTGTATTGTCCATTGCTGTGAAGTTTTACACCATTTGTTTTTAAGACATCTTATGTTACATGGAGGGTGTTTTTAAAGGGAAAACAGGTGTTAATTCACAAGCTTGGCTAAAGTGACAATTGAATGTTAAAAAGGGTTTGTCGGTTTAAGTAGGGAATAAATATTTTTTGGTTAAACTAATACAGTGTGAGAGACAGGGTCACATTTGAGTAATTAGATATTTTCCAAATTTTAAGTGTACACTTGTTGGAAAGGTTTCCTGTGCTTGTATATAAGGCGCCATATATCGGCACAGTGGAATTTATAAAACTTACTGAACATGTGTTTACACTACAAACTGAATTTGAGTATTTGGTTGGTTGTCAGGGTTACAGTCACTCACACTGTGTGGTAAATGTTAGTTTTAAAAATAATCTTATTTCAATATGATCAAATTTCTTTTAGAAATAAGAATATAAAAAAAAAACCAAAAGAATTTGATTAAATTATTTTATAGGATTTAATGTAGTCACAGGATAACGAGGGGGATTAAGAAGATAAAAATAATAATATTGTAAACAAAATAGTGAATAGAATTATTTTTAAATGTAGATATTATTTTTGCATATCCAGATACCAGATTGATTGTTTTAAGCTAATGTAAGAAATTCTGAAATACTCATTTTAGAGCACTTTTGTCATCAAACTTCTGAATTTTGTTTTATTTGTTTATGATTCATAAGAAAATAAATAAGTGAATATATAATATATTATAAAAATATATTACTGATGGATTTGGCAATCTATATAGATTGACCATATGAGTTTCTTTACCAGTTAAAGGTGGATACAAGTATGCTTTTTTTTTTAGTTAATTTATTTATATAAATTAATTGAGATAATTCTAGCAATAAATAATATTGTTTTACCAAAGTTAAAATTGTTATGAACTTATGTCATATTCCATTGGGGTTGGATGTCAAACCATGGAATCAGACAATAGTTTTAATAATAAGGACATATATGCAATTTTAGGCATTTAGTAAAAAAAAAATTATATTTTTTTCATCTTTAATACTTAAATATTATTAAGTCTAAATAGGGTAAGATGATTCAAGAAAAAGGTAAAGATTGAAGGTGATCATAGGAATTCGGATGTATGGTTACAAAACAAGGCTAGGCCTTTGCTAAATTTTTAAATAGAAATGTCTTGAATGATATTTCTATTTCTAATGAGTATGTTATTCAGTAGTTATACCAGTAGTTTAAGCTAAGGTATCAGGAATGTCAAATACCATCTGGGGAAAGTTATATTGTTATTCTTAAGGTAATTAGAGTTCAAAGAATTGGGTAAAAATAAAATGGGTAAACATTGAAAGGACTATAAATCTAGAATGGTTTATATTGATTAATGAGAATCACTTAAAGAAAACATATATAATTTTTTTTATAAGAATTTGATACGTGTTTCAATTTTCTTTCCCAGATATATCTTTCATTTCTAATTTCTATTCTTTTCTGTACTTACTTACTTATTTTTTTAATTCTATCATGATCATGAAAAGCTCAACTGGACTTCTATTTTTTCATTTTTTTTTTGTTTTTTTCATTCCATCATTATTTTTGATTATGTTATCGAGGACTATGATTTTTGCTTGGACAATGATTTATTCATATGGATTTGCATCACATGTGTCATATTGATCGTTCGATCATTATGAAAGGGGGAGTTTTGATGTGATTCTTAATGGATTTTTTTATGAATAAGAGCATATTATGGGTATTTAGAGATTGAAAATGTTGATGGTACTGAAATAATAGGAAAAATATAAGTAACTCTGCGTTGACATTTGAAATTTGATATTTTCTCCTACATAATATTTTTAAGTTTATTAGAACCTTGAAAGATTATTATCACGGTAATAATGAGGATCATTTGGTATACACTATAGTTATTATATTTAGGTTTCTAAATTTTAATAGGAACACATATTAATACAGAATTATACACATAAAATGTATTTTATTAAATTTGAGAGAACACATAACTTGGGAAATTTGGATAGTTTATTATAACAAGGATGTATAATAAATTGTACATTTGGGAATATTAATACATAATGTATCCTAATTTTAAAAAGAAAAATAAGGGTTAGGAATTTAATATAAGAATTATTGGATATATATTTTTAATGAAGAAAATGTTAATTATATCTAGACAAAAAAGGGTATAGTTAAAATACATATAGCTTGGGTGGAAGAAAATAATTGGATTTAAAGGTCTAAATAAGAGTTATAGTTGAATTAAATAATACATAATAAGAAAAAGGGGAAATAGAAAAAGTTGCTTGCTGGTCATAGATAGATAGATAGATAGATAGATAGATAGATAGATAGATAGATACATGAATGAATAGATACATAGATATATAAATGAATATGATAAATGAATTATGGAAAGTTATATGTTTATGTATCAACAGATGAATGGATTATTTATTATATGTACAGTATCAAGGATAATGTATAAAAGCATATATTGTAGAATTATTTGGTTATTTAAATGTCCTGGAATGGAATAATTTGTATTAATGAATGATTTATATTATGGATTAATATAATTTTTTGATATATCAAAGATATTGTTTATTTCTTCCTTATATTTAACATAGTTATATTTAATATAGTTAAAGTTATAAGAGTTTTACAAAAAGTTAAATAAATTTAGGAAGTTGAAGGAAGAATTATTTAATGATATTATGTTATAATTAGATGGAAAATTAATTAAAATAAATAAATATATTAATTTATAGTTTCTTGATGAAATGAGATAGTTACATTTTTCACAAGAAAATATTTCAGAGTATTGGGAAAATGCTTTTGTACAATATCTGACATACTAAATTGTTGTTTATTGTAAATATTTAATAGAAAAGTATTATTTAAAATGAATGCACTTTTGTTGATAGTTATAGTGCATTGAGGGGGAATTGTTGGAAATTATGAATTTATAATATTATTTTGAATAATATTGGCCTCTGAAATATATGAAATGTATGAAATATAATGTAATATGTTAGTTATATTTGTGAATGTTATTTCAATGTGCTTTTGGACAGAGAAACGTGTTGTATGTACAATTCTATTTCAAACCTCATGTGAAGTAATGTTAGGAGGGGTCATGAGTGATCTTTCTATAGACTTAAATGCCATATAAGTAGGGAAGGTTACTTTGAAAAGAGCTGACCTAAGGTTTACAGACAGTATAAGAATTTGTGACTTTGTGATGTTAGTTAGGAAGAGAGATGAAGGATATGGAAGCCTACATTTTCGGAGATGTGACGTGAACACCTGTCAGAACTCTTCCTCCTCCTGACTGACATCTGAAGCCATACCATATCTCATCATAGACTTCATATTATGTTGCTACGTAAGTTTGTCTGATGTTATGTTATGTAATGAAGAATAAACCAAAAAGATTTTCTAATGATGTCGTTCATGCAAGAGTTCTTCGATGAAAGCTTAGAAAGGATTTTCAACATAATCCAGTATCTAGATAACCTCCAAAGTCTATCAGAAGGAGCCGAGGAGGCATCCAGGGTCAGGAGCATTGTGGCATGGTCAGATATCCTCCTGGGAAGAATCCGGATTTCTCTCACCCTTGGGAGGAGAGATCTGTCCACATAAATCAGATCTATTTGAGAGAATGTCTTATAAGAAGCTGAGTGGAATGTATATGCCCTCCCGGAGGAGTCCTTCCATCTCCATGCATCCTCCAACCCATAAGTCTCTGCCCATGTCATAAGTCCTGAACCCAAGAGTCCCATCGGCGTCAACCTGTCAATGGACCCATCCAGGACTAAATTAAAGTCGCCCAGGATGACTACATTGTCAGAGGTAAATGCGGCTATTTTAGCTGTGATCTGGTTAAGGATTTTGATTGAGGCAGGAGGAGGTAAGTACAGACCCACTATAATCCATGTTAAGGAATATATCAGTGCATGAACAATCACATATCTGCCATTCGGGTCCATGTCTAAATCAAGGCTTAGTATTAGAGTTGATCGAACCTCTGGAAGTTCGGGTTCTGCTGGTTTGGCCAAACTTCGGGACAAAGTCCGGGTTCAGGTCCGGACTGGACCCGAACTTTGACATGGACCCCGAACCCCATTGAAATCAATGGGGACCCGAACTTTTAGGCACAAAAATGGCTGTAACAAAGTCCTGGAAAGTACTAGAGGTCTGCAAAAGGAATGAAAATGGGGGTAAGAGTAGGGCAATTGCCCTACAAAGAAATGGGGATAGGGAAATAACTTAAAATAATTTTTAACCTAAAATCACATAAAAAAATCAAAAATGGAGGTGGATGTGGAGTTGGAGGTTGAGGAGGCAGTGAAAGTGGCGGTGGAGAAGGAGGAAGAGGTAGCCAACACTGTTTTTTTTATTTTTGGAATTTTTTGTTTGTTTTTTAAACCAGCAATGTAGATGCACTTTTTAATTTTGTGCAAGAAACAATAATCTGTCCCTTTAAGCAACAGTAGGAACCTCTCCCTATGGAACTAGGAGATGATTTTAGTAGACATGTGCAATTCGTTTAGTTCCGAATCAAAATTCGGACGAATTTTTAATAATTCGGAATTCGGATGCATCCAAATTTCCGAATTACAATAGTAACGATTTTGAACGAATCCGAAAAAAAAATTTGATTCGATAAATTTCACCCAAAATTCGATTCGAGTCAAATTCGAAGCGAGTTCGAAGTAGTTGAGTCGAAAAAGTCAAATCAAATTCGAAAACAAATCGAAATAAAAATCAAAACTATAAAAAAAAATTCTAAAACAAAATATAAAATATAAAGTAATATAATAAAAAAAATGAATAGTAATAGATAGAATAGAGAAGTATATAATTATATTAAAATAGAATATAAACAATTAACCATGTTCTGAAATTCGAATTTCGAATAGTATAAATTTGAATGAGATGGAAAAAAAATCCAAAACAAAAGAAAAGAATATAATAGAAAATAAGAGAATAGAATAGAAAATAAATAAAATATAAAATAAATGGAAAACACAGTCTTCCGAAATTCGAATTTCCAATAGAATGACTTCAAATTCGAATTTCAACAGAAAAGTTTAGAATAGAAGAGAAAAGGAATAATAGACTAGAAAAAAACTAGGGAAATATAAATAAAGAGAATAAAAAACAATAGAATAGAAAAACAATAGAACAGAATGCAATTATATCTATCTATAGTATTTATACATCAATTTTCCAAAATTCGAATTTCGAAAACAACATGAATTCCAATTTCAAATAGAATGAATTTGAATAGAAAAGATTATAATAGAAAAGGAAATAGGAGAAAAGAATAGAATAGAAAATAAGAGAATAAGATAGAAAAGAATCGAAAAATAATAGAGCAGAACTAATATATATATATATATATATATATATATATATATATATTCAGTCTATTCGAAATTCGAATTCATTGTATTCGAAATTCGAATTTTAGAAAATTGATATATTCGAATTTCCAATAGAATGGCTTCGAATTCGAATTTCAATAGAACAGTTTAGAATAGAAGAGAAAAGAAAAAATAGACTAGAAAAAACTAGTGAAATAAAAATAAAGAGAATAAAAAACAATAGAATACAAGAGAAAACAATAGAATAGAAAAACAATAGAACAGAAATATATTCATCTATAGTATTTATACATCAATTTTCCAAAATTCGAATATTAAAAACAGCATGAATTCCAATTTCAACTAGAATGAATTTGAATAGAAAAGATTATAATAGAATAGAAAATAAGAAAATAAGAACAGAACAGAAAAATAATAGAACAAAACTTAAATATATATTCAGTCTATTCTAAATTCGAATTTTCGGAAGATTGTTATAATATATATATAGTTTTTTTTTTTTATTTTATTCTCTTTATTTTCATTTCCCTAATTTTTTTTTTGTAATATTTATTTTCTCTTCCATTCTAAACTTTTCTATTGAAATTCGAATTTTGGGAAATCGATATATATATACAGGGATTGTGGAAACCCCTCATAATGGGCACAGCAGGTGTACAGACCCAGGAACTCAGCACCTAGATGGTGGGAAACTGCCATTCTGCTCCTTGACAGTGAGGTGTGAGGTTGCTGGTTCCTTAGCTCCTGGACTTCCAGAGACCGGGGGCTAGAGTTGCTTCTCTGCCCCCAGGGAGGATGCTGGATCCTGAGGAGGACCCGGGCGGGGGCCCCCTGGATAGGCCTCAGCCTATGGAAGATACTGGGCCTGACCCAAGGAAAGATGAGTCTTTGTCTGACTCTGGACAGAAGTCCGTGGCTAAATCGATGCGGATTGGGAAAGAGGAGGAGATATTGGGAGTTTTGAAATTTGAATTTAAGAAAAAAAAAAGATTTGTGCAAAAATGTACAGCAAGAAGAGATCGGCTCTGAGGCCGGAGCTGAAGGGCTTGGAGGAAGCCGTAAAGAAGCAGAAAGATCTGGTGAGCTCTCTGAAGGAGAAATATAGGAATGAGGAACGTCTCAGCCAAATGGGGAGAGGAGCCGCTTCTTGCATGGAGAGTGACCCCATGAGTGAGTAGATGGCGGTACCGACAGAGTCAGCAGAGAGTGAGAAAGTGGGCCCGGAGGAAGAGCCCAGCTCTTCAACACCTCAGACATCTGCTGAGCCCTCAATGGTGGAGGCCTCTGTTCCCCTTCCTCTGCACCAGCAATATGGAACATCTGAGCAGGACGTAGAGGGAGGTACTGGCATGCTGGAGGAGATGGACGGCGTTCCTCGTCCTGTGAAAGAGACACCTGTGGAGAGAGTAAGTGGAGAGAACATCATGGAGTCTCCACCAACCAGGAGAAAGTCTGATCCCCCCGTCAGCCATGACACTGCAGGGGTAACACAGCAAGCAGGTACAGCGGGTGTGCAGGATCAGGAGGTGAACTTTATTAATGACAATGGGCTTGCTGAGGGTTGTAGTGCTACGGACAGTCAGCCCAGACCCATAGACAATACAATGCAGTCTGATTTACCTGCTGAAAGCAAAGCTTCAGATATAAATATAAATGGTGAGAGTGTTGGGGATAACTGTCAGCTTCTGGGGGAAGAGTCTGTAGAAAGGAGCACCATGGACAATGCAGTGACTTTGCCCGGACCAGCGGCATTTCCTCAGAATGGTGGAGGGGGTGCTGGGAGCAGTGGTGCTGCAACTGTCCAGGTGTCTGCAATGGGCAAGGCTGTGCTTGAACCCAGGAAAGAAGCTGAGTGGTCAGACCAGGTGGAGAGGGTGGGTCTTGCTGATTCAGACTCCCTGTCTGCAGGTTTGGTTGGGTCCAAGGACAATGCTACAATTACTGGTGGTGTGTCTGTGGGGAAAACGTATGTTGGTGCTGCTGCGGGATCAGGGAAGGGGGAGCAAGCAGGGAAGGAGCATGGAAATGTTTTATCTTCCTCAATGTTTAAAAGGAGAAATGTTGTGCAGATTTGATGGGAGGGTGGGGGTTTTCCTCCACACAGGAGGGCAGTGGTGGATCGGATTCTGCAGATGGGTTTTAGGCCTGCAGATATCTTCGCCCTGATCAGTCCGGCCGGCTCCTATGAGTACGATTTGTCCTTTATCCGTGCGGAGTCGTTGGACATATTTTGGGAGAAGTATGAGCATGTGTGTAGGGGCCTGCCGGACTGGAAAGGGCTCACCCCCAAGCTGGTATCACGCCAGCCGCTCATTAAAATGGTGACAATTCTTGTCCGCAATGAGTCCATACCACAGGGGGATTTATCTGTATGGCTGAGGAGGTATGGAGAGGTCCTGAGCCCCCTGAAGAAGATTGTGGATGATCGGGGAATATGGACAGGGGGGTGGTCTGTGCCGTTAAAATTAAAAATCATTGATAATGTCATCCAGCATTTCCCATCCTCAGCTTTCCTGGGTAGAGACAGGCTGACCATCTTTTACCCGGGTCAACCAAAGCTATGTAATAAGTGTGGTGATAAAGGGCATTTTGCATCCTCCTGTCCGGTGATAAAATGCTCTCTGTGTCAGGGTGTAGGACATTTGGCAAAGGATTGTAACATTATAAGGTGTAATCTGTGCCATGTGGTGGGGCATCCTTATAGTCAGTGCCCTGAGGCAATGCACAACCAGCCCGAGCTCATGAGAGAGTTCTTCCGCCTGGACATGGAGGATGCTCAGAACTCAACAACTGGGGTGCCTGTGATTCCCTCTGAGTCTGTGCCAATAGCTAATATGTCTGTGTCTTCCCAGTCTGTGGTGCCCCTGTCTGTGCCAATAGCTAATATGTCTGTGTCTTCCCAGTCTGTGGTGCCTCGGTCTGTGCCAATAGCTAATATGTCTGTGTCTTCCCAGTCTGTGGTGCCCCAGTCTGTGCCAATAGCTAATATGTCTGTGTCTCCCCAGTCTGTGGTGCCCCAGTCTGTGAGTTTGCCTAGTGTGCCCGTGTCTTCCCAGTCTGGATGTAAGGTATCTGTTACTAAGAATGTGTCCAATCCTTCTGTGTCTATGTCTTCCAAAATATTAGAGGCAGCAAGAGGCGCTGAGGCAGGTCCATCAAAAGCAGTGCCAGTCCCCCTCCCTCGACGCTCCAGGGTTTCTAATAAGGATAGAGGGGTGCAGAGGAGTGGGGAAAATGGTGAAGAGGCTGGCCTGGTGGTAGATATGGGAAGGGAGAGTGGGGGGGAGGATAGGAGTGGGGAATCTGTGGATTCCGATTTGTCCAAGGATGATATGGAGTGGTTGGAGTATAAAAGGAAGAGGGGAAAAAGGAAAAAAAAGGGTTCAGTTACCTTAAGTCCTAAGGTTTTGCCCTTGTCAAACAAGTTTGGGGTCCTGTCTGACGACAACGATGATGATGATGATGATGAATGGGACTCGTTGAGTACAGCGTCCTCTATGGATGATGAGTCCCAGGGGACAATGAAGCGCACCGCTTCTCCAGGGGGAGGGGGTAATCACCCTAAAAAGCGGCTGCCTAAATTGCCCTAAATATATATTCGATAAAATGCCCCATGCATGGTGAAAGGGATGTTTCTTAGTCTGGTTTTCTGGTAGGCATTGTGCTGTGCGTATTTCAGTTTGCACCATTTATTATGTTTTTGTTTGTTTTGTATAGTTATTTTTAATTTTTTTTTGTAAATATGTTTCATTTATTTATTATGGTTTTATTGTATATAAGTTGTTGTTTGTAAGAATTTTCAATAAACAAAATTAACCCCTCATAATGGGCACAGCGGGTGTACAGACCCGGGAACTCAGAGTCAACACAGGGATGGTGGGAAACCCTCATAATGGGCACAGCAGGTGTACAGACCCAGGAACTCAGCACAGGGATGGTGGGAAGCCCTCACAATGGGCACAGCGGGTGTACAGACCCAGGAACTCAGAGTCAGCACAGGGATGGTGGGAACCCCTCATAATGGGAAAAGCAGGTGTACAGACCCAGGAACTCAGCACAGGGATGGTGGGAACCCCTCATAATGGGCACAGCAGGTATACAGACCCAGGAACTCCACACAGGGATGGTGAG
>BLSH010413006.1:88000-103644 GCA_018402905.1 Glandirana rugosa | reverse complement strand
CCAGTGATGTTGCAGCTCTGAAATATGGCAAAACTGGTGGCAAGTGGCATCTTGGCAGCTGTACGCTTGACTTTTCTCAGTTCACGGGCAGTTATTTTGCGCCTTGGTTTTTCCACACGCTTCTTGCGACCCTGTTGGCTATTTTGAATGAAACGCTTGATTGTTCGATGATCACGCTTCAGAAGCTTGGCAATTTTAAGAGTGCTGCATCCCTCTGCAAGATATCTCACTATTTTTGACTTTTCGGAGCCTGTCAAGTCCTTCTTTTGACCCATTTTGCCAAAGGAAAGGAAGTTGCCTAATAATTATGCACACCTGATATAGGGTGTTGATGTCATTAAACCACACCCCTTCTCATTACTGAGATGCACATCACCTAATATGCTTAATTGGTAGTAGGCTTTCGAGCCTATACAGCTTGGAGTAAGACAACATGCATAAAGAGGATGATGTGGTCAAAATACTCATTTGCCTAATAATTCTGCACACAGTGTATTTGTATTTGCACTGCACATTGGGGCTTCAAATAAAACAAAAAGATCCGTCAAACTATGTATGCTATATTGTGCTTTGTCTCTATTCCCCTCTGTCTTCAGACTCCATGTAAACAGGATTTTGGCTAAATATAATCAAACTGCGCAATACAGGTTGGAAGCAGGGCACAATTTATTTTTATAAACTTTTGAGCAGCATGATTTGAGTGCTGCATGGAAGTATGACTACACGGCAAGAAATGTTGGTTATACACACGGGGATTTTGTGGCAAGGCCATTTTCCATTTGCTTTTAAAGAATCACAAGGCATTGAACTGTACATGAATCTGCCATATAGTTTCTTGGTCTCACAGTTTTTCCACAGCACAATAGAGGCATGGACAGCAGTAGTAAAGACAGTAGTGGTGTGGAAGTCAACAGGAAACATCAAGCTCTGCAAGGCAAACTAATGTTTGATACTCCCTAAGTGCAGTTGACCCAGCAGACTTCTGGGACAAAGTCCACTTTAACGAAAAGATGTTTGGTGGCGCAGGGGACAGGACAGATTGATATTTACACTTTTTTTGCCGGTACATCTGTTCAGCATCAGCAAGTTTAATTTTTGGACCATGTCACTTTAAAGTGGAATTTCAGTTATACACCTAACTAGCTTTCAAACTGTTCCTTTCCTCCTCCTAATACTTATGCTATCCAAGATTGATCAGTGTGTGGTCAGGAATGGTGATCCTCCGTATAAGGGACTCCCTCCAATGAGGAATGCGTATAAGAAGGAATAAAAATTCCAAATAGTGTAACTCCATTTTAAAATATTTATTAGTTCAAATATAAAAAGTCCAAGTATACATCCAGATAGTTGGTTTGTGGCTAGTAGAAAATCGGTGGAAACAGCAAGTGAGCAGCACGACTGCTGTTTGAGTAAGGAGCGAATCTCTTCCCCTTTCCTCGGCTTGCGTTCCACCTCTGCAAACCATCAAAACTGGACGTGACATAACGGACGTACTCGCTGGCCCCGGCTAACGCATTTCGTCATAGGACGTCGTCGTAAGTGGTGGCCATCTTGGTACTCCAACCGCTTATATACACAGTGTGGTGGGGGGGTCATATTAAGTACACCCGTGCATTTAAACACAACTAAAAACGTTAATCCGCTATTTATAGTTAAAAAAGAGAGAAAAAACTGAGTGGAATTTCAGAAAAAATTTATTTTAACCACTTGACCACTGGGCACTTAAACCCCCTTAACAACCAGACCAATTTTCAGCTTTCAGCGCTCTCACACTTTGAATGACAATTACTCAGTCATGCAACACTGTACCCATATGAAATTTGCGTCCTTTTTTCACACAAATAGAGCTTTCTTTTGGTGGTATTTAATCATCGCTGGGTTTTTTATTTTTGCGCTATAATTAAAAAAAGACCGAACATTTTGTAAAAAAATGAATTTTTCTTCGTTTCTGTTATAAAAGTTTGCAAATTAGTAATTTTTCTTCAGAAATTTTGGCCAAAATTTATACTGCTACCTATCTTTGGTAAAAAAAAACAAATTAGTGGATATTGTTTGGTCTTTGTGAAAGTTATAGAGTCTACAAGCTATGGTGCCAATCACTGAATATTGATCACACTTGATTTACTGACGGCCTATCTCATTTCCTGAGACCCTAACAAGCCAGGAAAGTACAAATACCCCCCAAATGACCCCCTTCTTGGAAAGTAGACATTCCAAGGTATTTAGTAAGAGGCATGGTGTAATTGTTGTAATTTTTTCCCACAATTCTTTGCAAAATTGTTTTTTTCCCCAAAATTGTCATATGTTAACAGGTTATTTCTCACACCCAGCATATGCATACCACAAATTACACCCCAAAATACATTCTACTACTCCTCCCGAGTATACCACATGTGTGACACTTTTACACAGCCTGGCCACATACAGAGGCCTAACATGCAGGGAGCAACGTCAGGCGTTCTAGGAGCATAAATTACACATATAATTTCTTGACTACCTCTTGCACTTTTGAAGGTCCTGGAGCACCAGGCCAATGGAAACGCCCAAAAAATTACCCCATTTTGGAAAGCTAACACCATAACGTATATTCTAGGAGGCATAGTGAGTCTTTTGAACATGTCATTTTTTCCACAAGTTTTTGGAAAATGTGGAAAGAAAATGAAAACACATTTTTTTTTTACACAAAGTTGTCCATTTATACAATATTTCTAACACACAGCATGTACATAGCAAAAATGACACCCTAAAATATATTCTGCTACTCCTCCCGAGTATGGCGATACCACATGTGTGACACTTTTACACAGCGGGACCACATACAGAGGCCCAACATGAAGGGAGCACCGTCAGGTGTTCTAGGGGCATACATTTAGAATCTAATTTGACTACCTTTTACACTATTGTGAGGCACTGTGGTGGCATATATAGGCACTGTAGTGGCACAGATGGGCAGGGTATTGGCACGGATGGGCACTGTAGTGGCACAGGTGGGCACTGTAGTGGCATGGATGGGCAGTGTAGTGGCATGGATGGGCACTGTAGTGGCACGGATGGGCACTGTAGTGGCATGGATGTGTCACGGATGAGAACTGATGTGGTATGGATGAGCATGAATGAGGCACAAATGAGCCATGGATGGGGATGGATGAGCCACGGATGGGTGGGTGAGCACGGATGGATGGCTGGGTGAGCATGGATGGATGGATGGGTGAACATGGATGGATGGATGGGTGAGCACGGCTGGGTGAGCATGGATGGATGTCTGGGTGAGCATGGATGGATGTCTGGGTGGGCATGGATGGATGGCTGAGTGAGCACGGCTGGGTGGGTGAGCATGGATGATGGCTGGGTGAGTACGGCTGGGTGGGTGAGCATGGATGGATGGATGGGTGAGTATGGATGGATGGCTGCGTGAGCACGGCTGGGTGGGTGAGCATGGATGGGTGCGCATGGATGGATGGATGGGTGAGTGCGCACGGCTGGGTGGGTGAGCATGGATGGATGGGTGAGCACGGCTGGGTGGGTGAGCACGGATAGATGGCTGGGTGAGCATGGATGGATGGCTGGGTGAGCATGGATGGATGGATGTGTGAGCATGGATGGATGGATGGGTGGATGGGGGAGCACGGATGGATGGTTGAGCACGGCTGGGTAGGTGAGCATGGATGGATGGATGGGGGAGCACAGATGGATGGATGGTTGAGCACGGCTGGGTGGATGAGCATGCATGGCTGGATGGGTGAGCATGAATGGATGGATGGGTGAGCATGGATGGATGGATGGGTGAGCATGGATGGATGGATGGATGGATGGGTGGGTTGGTGAGGATGGATTGGGTGAGGATGGGTGGGGGGTGGATGGCTGGGTGGGTGGTGGGTGGCTGGGTGATGATTGCTGGGTGGGTGGTGGAAGGCTGGGTGAGTAGTGTATGGATGGTGGGGGTTGCGGTTGCCAACTGCATTACACATCGCCCACAGCGCTGCAGCACCTCCTCTCTCCCCCCTCTCTCCTCTCACACTGCACCGATCGGTGCGGAGAGGAGAGAAAAGCCGGCGCTTCCGCCGGCTTGTTTACATGTGATCACGCCGTCATTTGATGGCGCGATCACGTGGTAAAAGGCCGCTCACAGCGGCCATTCACCACGATCCGTGATCAGTCGGGTCCCCCGGACCCGACGGTCACGGATGTTCCCGTGTGCGCGCCCCAGGGGGCGCGCGGGAAGCGCGATTCTGGGAGGACGTCAATAGACGTCCTCCCAGAATTAAGCAACCGCTCTGTAGACGTCATTTATCTATAGGGCGGTTGTTAAGTGGTTAAAAAAATAACTAGGGTCTCATTTACAATTATGGTGCCCTCTGAAGAGTGATCCATGTTGTACCGCCTCCTCGCTGTCTGTTTTAACCCCCTAAAATGCTAGACTACACGCCACAACTATATTCATTGTGCATGGTTGCGTGGCAGTTACACCATGGTGTCATTCACATTCACAGAGGGTATAATTCCTGTAGTGGTATATGTACACTCCTGGCCACTACCTTCCCAGCTAAAGCCAGAGCAGTTGAGGGGCGGTAAAAATGTAGGGCATGTGGCCCCGAACACAAACAGTGTGAGTTCAGGGATACGCACCCACATGGATGTCAGACTGGGAGCAGTGGCTGTGTCCATGCAGCCACTGTATCCAAATAGACATCATTAGGATTGCCTACATGATGATGAAAGGAATACCTGTGCATCCCCATGTAGGTAAACACAACCCTTGCATATGGTATGCATTGACACACCCTATGTGAATGACACCTAATATGCAAAGCCAGACACAGGGGGAGGTTTACTAAAACTGATGCACACTGAATCTGGTGCAGCTGTTCATAGTAATCAATCATCTTTCAAGTTATATTGGCAAAGCTTAATTGAACAAGTTGAAATTAGAAGCTGATTACTGGTTACTATGCATGGCTGCACCAGATCCTGTGTGCACCAGCTTTAGTAAATCTTCCCCACAGTGTCCCAGATCACCACACCTATCCCAGTGTCACCATAAGGCCTAATTTATACAGGGCTTATCAATGCATACTTTGTGCGAGGCCATATCTACCTACACAGGGATGCACAGGAGTTCCATGCATCCCCATGTAGGCATTCTATCTATTATCATCTGTGCGGGTGCAGGTGCAAGGCCCCAAGGTGCGGCTGCCAAGTCCTAGGTGTAGGTACAAGGCCCAGACAGTGTGACCCATAAGTCACAGTTTTCCAGATCACCATCACACTAGTCACAGTGTCACCAGACCAGTGTAGCCATCAACAGTGTTCCTGTTCACTGTAAAACCAGTGCCACTGCCACGAGAGCTAGTGCAATTAGTACTAGTGTGCATGATCACATCCAGACCAGAGCAGTTATGCCTTTGCCTGCCACCTGTGCTGACTCTGGCCTGTTTATTGACCATGTTTCTACCTGCTGTGTGAATCAGTTCTTTGTCCTGTTTTTTGACCATGTCTCTTCCTGCTTCCTAAACTGACCCATTTGCATGCCCCACTGACTACATTCATGAGAGACACCCATCCTAGCCATCTCCTTCTGACAACTGCACTACTGGAACCACAGGAACTCTTTTGTTGACCCAGACTCCTGTACCTCCTGGCTTATAGGAATCAGGACTGCTATAGGTGATTTCAGGGAAGGCTTGCCATTAGAGATGGGCCAAACACCCCCTGTTCGGTTTGCGGCAGAACTTTCGAACATTGCAAATGTTCGGAACAGAATAATGAACCTCATTAAAGTCTATGGGACCCAAACTGGAAAAACCAAAAGCGCCCATTTTGAAGGCTTATATGCAAGTAATTAGGCATACAATGGCTATGGAGGTCTGGGTACTGCCCTGGGAGACATGTATCAATGAAAAAAAAGTTTGTAAAAAACATCATTTTTAAATGAGCAGTGATTTACTGATTCTTAAAGTGAAACCATCAAAATGAGAAATAAGAATAAAAATAAAAAGAATCTTTACATATAGTGCCTGGGGTGTCCCTTTAGTCTGCCTGTAAAGTGGCAATCAATTTTGTGCACTCGGAACAAGATTTGAGATTTTGTGGATAAATTCTGGTGTCCCTTTTGAAGACTTTGGATAGAAGTAACAGGTGCGGAAAAATTGGTCTTTGGATGTCGGTGGCGCCTTCACACTGTAACACTATACAGGTACTCTTGCCTTGCAGTCAAAAATTGAAATTTGATGCCCCACTCAAACAGTTGTGGGAAAATTGGTCTTTAGGTGTCATGGTGCCTTTACACCATAGCCCGATAAAGCAGGGATATGCAATTAGAGGACCTCCAGCTGTTGCAGAGCTACAAGTCGGTGGCGCCTTCACACTGTAACCCTATAGAGGTACTCTTGCCTTTCTGTCAAAAATTGAAATTTGATGCCCCGCTCAAACAATTGTGGAAAAATTGGTCTTTAGGTGTCGTAGTGCCTTTAAACCGTAGCCCTATAAAGCAGGGATATGCAATTAGAGGACATCCAACTGTTGCAGAACTACAAGTCCCATGAGGCATAGCAAGACTCTGACAACCACAAGCATGACACCCAGAGGCAGAGGCATGATGGGACTTGTAATTTTGCAACAGCTGGAGGTCTGCTAATTGCATATCCCTGCTATAAAGGTACTCTTTATGAAATCAAGTATTGGCAATGCTGTCAAAAATTTAAATTTGATGTCCCCCTCAAACAGTTGCATAAAAATTGGTCTTTGGTTGTCAGTGATGCCTTCACACCATAACCCTATAGAGGTATTCTTGATGAAAGCAAGAATTTGCTTGCTGTCAAAAATTTAAATGATATGCTCCTTTCAAACAGGTGCAGAAAAATTGGTCTTTGGGTGTTGGTGGTGCCTTCACACCATAACCCGATAGAGGTACTCTTGATGAAAGCAATAATTGGCCTTGCTATCAAAAATTGCAATGATGTGCACCTGTCAAACAGGTGCAGAAAAAAATGATCTTTGGGTGTCAGTGGTGCATTCACACTGTAACCCTATAGAGGTACTGTTGATGAAAGCAAGAATTGGCCTTGCTGGCAAAAATTTAAATTTGATGCCCCGCTCAGAAAAATTGGTCTTTGGGTGTCGGTGGTAAAAAATTAAAATTTTATGCCCCCTCAAACAGTTGAGGAAAAATTGGTCTTTGGGTGTCGGTGGTGCCTTCACACTGTAACCCTATAGAGGTACTCTTGATGAAAGTAAGAATTGCCTTTGCTGTCAAAAATTTAAATTTTATGCCCCCCTCAAACAGTTGCAGAAAAATTGGTCTTTGGGCATCGGTGGTGCCTTCACACCATAACCCTATAGAGGTACTCTTGATGAAAGCAAGAATTGGCCTTGCTGTCAAAAATTGCAATGATATGCACCTGTCAAACAGTTGTGGAAAAATTGGTCTTTGGGTGTCGGTGGTGCCTTCACACCATAACCCTATAGAGGTACTCTTGATGAAAGCAAGAATTGGCCTTGCTGTCAAAAATTGCAATAATATGCACCTGTCAAACAGGTGTGAAACAATTGGTCTTTAGGTGTTAATTGTGCCCATGAAACCTACACCAAAAATTTCTTCCAGATGAAATCAACACCCACAAAGCTAGGCAGCCTAGACAGTCTTTCAGAGATTCGAGATCCAGAAAGCACTGAATCAGCGACATTGGCATCGGGGGCTTAATAGCTGCGATTTCATTTTGATAAATGTCAGCTGGTCCATGGAGTCTGTGGACAGATGTGCTCTCTTATCTGCCACAAAACCTGAATGCCCATTTGGAAAGCACACTGGATGCAGGGCAGCCCAGAAGCTCTATTGCATATTGGGCAAGTTCTGGCTAGTGATCTATTCTCATGGCCCAGCAAACCAGTGGATTGTCAACTGGCTCCAGCTGGCATGGCTTGAACCACCTCTGGGCCTGCCTGAGCAAAGCTGCAGGAATCTCTGCTCTGGTGTGGCTCCTGTCCCCTAGACAGACCAGCTGAAGCACTGCACAGCACCTTTTAGCCTGGTTGATTGAAGAGTCCCTTGCACGCTTAGCGGGTGCTTGTGGATCATAAGACATTTCAGCAGAGGAGGGCATGGAGGAGGAGGAGGAGGAAAAGGGGGTAGAGCTGACAAATCTTGCATTATCACTGCCAGCTGTATGGAGATGTGGTGCCACAGCAAGCTGCAGCACCGAGCCTTGTCCTGCATCCTTCCGAGTTGCAAGCAGAATTACCCAGTGAGCTGTGAACAAAATTTATCGTCCCTGACCATGCATGCTGGATCACATGTCAGCAGTAACGTGGACCTTGTGGTTGACTGTCTTGCCCAACGATGCCACAACATTGCCTTCCACATTATAGTAGAGAGCTGGTATGGCCTTATGTGCAATGAAATAGTGACTGGGAACCTGCCATTGTGGTACAGCACAATCTGCAAAATCACAGAAGGGGGCAGAATCCATCAAACAGAAAGACAGGAGTTGTAAAGCCAGAAGCTTTGACAAGCCTGAAATTAGACGTTGGGCCTGTGGGTGGCAGTAAGCATTTTTTTTTTCGCTGCAGCAGATGGGGCAGAGAATTTGCCTGCAGTAGTCTACAGCCAGTGATGTGCCTGTCATTGAGTGACTGGCAGATGTGCTGCAAGGTCCTGGGTCACCCTGTGCTATACCATCATCCCTGGCAGTGGAGGCTGCTGAGAAGTCATGAAGTTGAAGTATAGCAGGGGTAGACCAGAAAGGTGAGAAGTGAGGAGGAGCAGAATTGCATCCCTTTTGTGTGGCTTTCAGATGATCTTGCCAACGGGTTGAGTGGTGGAAAGTTAAATGCCTTGTCAAGCACGTGGTACCCAAATGGCTGGTGTTTTTGCCAAGCTTGATGCAAAGTTTGCAAATGGCAACAGTGTAATCGGCTGCACATGTGCTAAAAAGGCCCAAACAGCTAAGCTGTGGGAAGTGGGCTGGAAGATAACAGCTTCACAATCTGGTGGAATAGGATGGCTGCTGTCTACTCTTCCATGATGGCTGCTTCTTTGGGGTTGTACCTCACCCTCACTTTCCTCCTCTGCTCTATCCAGCATCTAAGTCACATCAGTGACCTCATCATCATCATTCCCTCCATCCTCATCATCACTGAAGCCAACTTGGCAAACTTGGTAATACGCTGCGGCTCCATCCTCATTATCACTGGAGACAATGTGGCAATATGCTGCGGCTGGGGGAACATGACTGCCAGTTTGTTGTTTGCCAGTGTTCTTCCCTCTCTGTAGCCTCATGTTCCTACCTTCCACAACCTCAGAACCAAGATTTTCTCCATGCCTGATGCTAAGAGTAGCTGTGGACAAGTCCCAAGCTGACATCAATCACCACAAAATTTGTGCTGACATTAGAATTACAGCCTCTGTGCGATTCATGCTTTCACAAAACAATATCTGTCATCTCATGGGTTTTTGCAGACACATCTTAATGAAAATCCTCCACCTTGTGATCCACCAACAAGTATGCAAATGATATGCTTACCAGGAGAAGGGGACCCTCTATTTTGGAAGGTCCGAAGAGTGTGTGGGTATCAACCCAGGAAGAAAACCTGTGTCCAGAAGGTGTGTATTACACTAAGGCTCATCCACTATCCCACTCGATCCGTTGGAATCATCCATGAACACCGGAACAGAGGAAAGGAGGCGCCAATAGCATAAAATCATTTACGATACTTTATTTTAAAAAGTCTCTGCTTACAGAGGCGCCCGATAGTAAGTGGTATCGACTCAGTGACGTCCCGGGTGGGCAAGTATATCGACCATTTTTTGCAACCACTGGTGGTCAAGATGCCTTCCTACATTAAGGATAGTTTGGATGTTATTAACTTGGTCGAGAACACCCCGGTGAAAGAAGGTTGGTGGTTGGCTACAGGGGACGTCACGTCCCTATACACCATCATCCCTCATGATAGAGGTTATCAAGCAGTGCAGCATTATCTAGACCGAGAGAATAGTCTTGCCTCCAGTCAGAAAGATTTTCTGCTTGACCTTCTCAAATTCGCCGCCTCCCGAAACTATTTTTGGTTCGGGGGGTGCTATTTTTTACAAAACAGGGGTGTAGCCATGGGGGCTAAATATGCCCCTAGTCTGGCTAATCTTTTTATGGCCAAATGGGAGGAGGACGTTATCGATTCCCAGAGGAGACCGGAGTTGGTCTTCTGGGTACGATACATTGATGACGTCCTCCTCCTATGGAATGGGGACCAGACATCACTATTGGAGTATGTGGAGCGTCTGAATGAGAACGATAGGGGTATCAGACTGAATTTTGAATATAGTCAGACTAGTGTACATTTTTTAGACCTAACAATTAATTTGGAACAGGGGAAGATGACCTCCTCAACTTATTTCAAGCCTACCGACCGTAACTCCTTCATTTCCAGGGACAGTTGTCACCATAGACCCTGGATTGAGGGAGTTCCTAAGAGTCAGTTACTCCGTATTAGGAGGAACTGCTCTAACCTACAGGATTTTGATAGACAAGCAGAGACCCTGATAGGACGTTTCCTAGAGAAGGGATATGAGGAAACCCAGCTACGTAACACAGCAGTGACTATCAGGAATATGGATAGAAAACAACTACTGGTACATAAGGTGAAACCGACTGACCAGAGGCCGGATCATAGTCGCCAATTTGCTTTCATCACTAACTTTTCCACACAGCACAAAGCTGTGAGGGAAGTTTTTTGAAAGCATTGGCATATTTTAAGAAATGATCCAGTCCTGCATACAGTTTTACCTGTTCATCCGATGATCACCTTTAGAGGAGCACCTTCTTTGAAAGATAGATTGGTGCACAACATTATAGACCCTCCTCCCAGGAATATCCCCTTTTACCAGAATTTAAAAGGCTATTTTAAATGTGGCCACTGCCAGATCTGTCAAGTCAATTCACTTCAGAGGAGAAAAACAACAGAGTTCTCGTCAACAATAACGAATAGGGAATATGGTATAGAGTCTCTTATTACGTGCCGATCCAATCATGTAGTTTATCTACTCCAGTGCCCTTGTGGCCTTCAATATGTTGGGAGGACCACAAGATCTTTAAACATCAGGTTGGGAGAACATTTAACCAATATGCGTAAAGGATACCCCAACCATAGCGTCTCCCGCCACTACGATCAGGTCCATGCACGGAATCCTGAGGGAACCTTGTTCATGGGAATAGACAGTTTAACCCCGAATTGGAGGGGTGGTCTCAAAGTGAGGGAGCTTTCTAGGATGGAGACAAAGTGGATTTTTCTTTTAAAGAGCCACTCTCCCCTAGGCTTGAATGTAGACCTAGACGTAAATTGTTTCATTGATAACTCTTGATTGACTAGGTGATGATATTCCCTAGGTTCTCCTCAATTTTCCTCTTTTTATAGATAGGGTTTCCTTAGTGCCCTCCCCCCTTTCTCTCCCCCTTTCCCCCTCCCTTGTTTCTGGTATTAAATATTCAGTGATTTATTTATACTTAGAATTTTTAAGACACACATGTTTTTGGATTGTAAGCCGGATCACATCTGAAGTTGGGGGGCAATCCCCCTCCCTCCAGCTTTTTTCTAGATTCACTTATATTTGTATTTTTATATATTTTTGATTTATTCTTTATTCTCTATTTTTGGTTATTTTGATTTTTTTGCGGTTCTTCACCTGATGGAAGGTTCATGCCCCTTTAATTCCCCCACCCTTTAGAATTAATGCATTCCACTCAGTTTCCATATTTCATTTTAATTTCTTATTCCCCTTTTTAATGTTTGCCTTATCTACCGGTCATCACCCTCCGATCCCATTTTTTTAGTCACGATATCCTCAGCATTCTTTTTATCATAGATTAGGGGATGTCTCCCCACTGGCGCTTTTTCTTTGGAATGCAATGTTGTAAACATCCGGCCAGCGCGACACAGGAAGCGGAAGTTGGGCGGCCTTGTTTGGAACGCACACTTCCGGTCTGCATGACCCACGGCGGGATGGCGTTCGAGTCTTCCTGGACGGCAGACACACAAACTTCCTTGTCCTAAGGCATATGGATTCCCTGGGATAAGGTCAGCGTGCCAGCTCAGGTGGATATTAATACATATATGACATATGGGATGGGAGGAATTTATCCCTCCGACAGAGGATGTGATTGGCAGGGTTAGGTTCGGGGAAGTATATGTAAAGCGGTGTGAGGAGACAGCCTCCATGCCCCGGAAGACGTCCTTTGGAGACGAAATCGATCGGGCGGAGTGCTGTCTCATTACCACCGCTGAATGTTTTTATCAATGTACAGCTGTTATCTATCCGGATTCATGTGAGTTTAATATTTTTTTAATAAATTGATTTGTGTAAACGTTATTACACTATCTAGTCCACCTCCTTTTTTTGGGTACCGTGGCTCTCCCAGAGTGGAGCAAACTGGTTGGTCCTGTGGTCGTGCAGTACTTTCAACTCAGTACACATCCAAGGAAGTGGTTTCAGATACCCCCACCAGGGATAGGAGAGGATCTGACCCAACGTAGCAGAGCGGGCGTCCCACAGACAACAGATTGGTGCGGCCCTGTGGAGGCCCTGATCCACACAAGCGCCTTAGACCTCCCATAATAAGAGGTACAAGTGATCTGGTAAGGGCACAACTATCCGTGGTGGAGGTTTTTTCACCGTTGGGCACTGTGGTGTATGCCGGTTTACCTTCTTGGAAGATCTGATCAAGGACTTTCTCCTACACTTGTCACCTTTTGCACTGGATTTGTTACATTCGCTTCTATATGGACTTACATATGATTGGGGATATATGAGTTTATTCACTTTATCACCGTTAGGTATTTGCATATTTGGATATTTTTATGTTCACTTTTTGTTATATTAATTCATGTCCTTCACACGAGCGCAGCTTTTTTTTATAATCTTATGTTTTTGGGTGTAGAAATCACACCTTATTGTTGCAGCTGTGTAAAAAGGGATACAGTGGCTATTAGGGTTAGCGCAGCCTTTCTTCATATAATACTCTGCTTACATGCAACAGCATTTCAGTAATAAATAGCAATATATCCAAAATTGTACTGGTACTGTCATAGAGATCGCAGTGACAGATAGAACCTTTACGTGCAGTACAATGCATGTGGTATACCTTTTACAGTGCCGTGTGGTCTTCAATATGTGGGCCGGACCACCTGGGCACTTAATGTTAGATTGAAAGAGCATATTGCTAACATTAAAAAAGGATTCAAGAATCATAATGTCACAAGACATTATGACCTTGTACATAGTAGGGACCCTAGAGGTACTTTGTTGCTATAGACAACCAGGTCTCCCATTGGAGGGGTGACCTTAGAGTTAGGGAACTCTTTAGGATGGAGACCAGGTGGATCTACAGTATCTCACAAAAGTGAGTAAACCGCTCACAATTTTGTAAATGTTGTATTATATCTTTTCATGTGACAACACTGAAGAAATGACACTTTGCTACAATGTAAAGTAGTAAGTGTATAGCTTGTATAACAGTGTAAATTTGCTATCCCCTCAAAATAACCCAACACACAGTCATTAATGTCTAAACCACTGGCAACAAAAGTGAGTACACCCCTAAGTGAAAATGTCCAAATTGGGCTCAAAGTGTCAATATTTTGTGTGGCCACCATTATTTTCCATCACTGTCTTAACTCTCTTGGGCATAGATTTCACCAGAGCTTCCCAGGTTGCCACTGGAGTCCTCTTCCACTCCTCCATGATGACATCACAGAGCTGGTTTATGTTAGAGACCTTGTGCTCCTCCACCTTCCTTTTGAGGATGCCCCACAGATGCTCAAAAGGGTTTAAGTCTGGAGACATGCTAGACCAGTTCATCACCTTTACTAGACGTGTGCACGGCCCAAAAATGAGTTTGTTTTCGTTCCGTTCGTTTTTTAATTTTGTCGAAAATTTGGGAATTTGAAAATTTTCGGAAATTCTAAAATTCGGAAATTGCAATTTGGAAATTTGAGAATTCGGTAATTTGAACATCAAAAAATGACAAAATTTGAAATTCAGAAATTCGGAAGTAAAAAAATCTAAAAATTTGGAAATTCGAAAATAAGAAAGTAAATACGAAAATTCAACTAACTAATAAATAACTATTAAATTATAGGTATTGGAATTTCCTTCCAAATTTGTCTGTTAGTGAACTTAAATGCAAAATTTATCACTAACAGCAAAATTTTAATGGAAATTCCAATACCTATAATTTAGTAGGTAGTATAGTAGTTAAGTTATTATTAGTTAGTTATTTCAGATTTTCAAATTATCGGGTTTTCAAATTTTCAGATTTCTGAATTTTCGAATTTTCAGATTTTCAAATTACCAGATTTTCGAATTCGAAAGTACAAAAATTCGGAAAAAGTCGGAAATTTCACATTTGGAAATTTGCATTCATCAGAATTAACGAATTTTGAAAAATTTGTTAAAAACCGAATTCAGAACGAAACAAATTGCACAATTAGCAAGGCAGCAGTTGTCTGGGAGGTGGTCATTTTCATGTTGGAATACTATAACGGCAAAAACACTTGCACCTTAGAACAAAAATATAAATCCTAAATCAACGGCTGCTGCTGTATAAATTGCTGTATAAATTGCCCCCTCTAATAAAGATAGAATATAAACTGTACAACGCTGCTCCTCTTTATACTCCTATACATAGTACTGATTGACTCTAAATGTTAACTTCCATTTAATTCTCTCACCATTATAATGAAGTGATATTATTGCCATATAGTGTGTTATACACTATACTGTTATTAGTGCCAATTACAATATATATATAATAAAGTGGTTGAATGCAAAATGTGCAACAATTATGAAGTGCAAAGTAAAGCCTCTTCCAAAGTGCAAAAAGTGCTTCTGTGCAAAGTAGCTTCTTTAAATAGGTGACTACTGTGAATCCACTCTGTGAGGAAAAAAATGGGGTCACTTTGCACTCACCAGACAAGATGGACCCTTTTGTCTTATGACAAGAAAGGGTCTAACAGGCTTGTAGGTCTTTTTGGAGGGACCTGACCCACTCCGATACCATCCGCGTGCTCCTCTGAAATCCTCTGAAACCTGGACTCATCCAACTGAACGTTCCGCTTAGTTGAAGAAAAAAGCTCCTCATTGTATACAATCCTTAGCGGTCATATTGGGCATAAATATACATAAAAAATATTTAAAAAATATATACAGTTGTGCTCATAAGTAGTGTTGAGCGAACCCGGACTGTAACGTTCGGGTCCGTACCGAACTTTAGGGTGTCCGTGGCACGGACCCGGACCCGGACATTTCAAAAATTATAAAAAATTTATAAAAAATACATATAAATACGGGTTATACTGGCGATTCCTAACATATGTTACTCCTCGAAAAAAGAAGTTGATTCGCCTTGCAAGTCAACCTACTCAGGTCCAAAGTCTCCTAAAGTCTCCTCGTGCGCCTACCATAGCCTCACCCAGTCCAGGGAGGTTTTTCTGGATGTTCGGACAATCTGGGAAAGAACAGTATTCTGTTTTCCCAGGTAGAACAGACCACTCACGTTTCACTGGGGTAAAAAAAGGAGTGTCTCACCTAAGTGTCATCAGTGGATAAATTTCTTCGATGAAACGTGTCTTCGTGAAAAACGTGAAACCTTCTCCGAAAT
>BLSH010413006.1:69963-80132 GCA_018402905.1 Glandirana rugosa | reverse complement strand
GGGGTATGTAAACATTTGATCAGGGTCATTTGGGTAGTTTCTGTTGTCATTATGATTTAAAAAGAATAAACACAGTTGGTTGATAATAAATGGCTTCAGTCAAACACTAACCATGAGTTAAAGAAAAGGGTTTGTGTTATCATTCATATTCTCTGAAAAATGGCCAAGAAATCATAAATTCTGCCAGGGTATGTAAACTTATGAGCACAACTGTATATACGCTATTACAAATGCATGGCCCCTCAATCCAATGGAGAACTGCTATAGAGTCTAAGTATAGGAATATAAAGAGAAGCAGCGCTGTACAGTTTATAGTCTATGTTGTCTCTTGCGGGAGGGGATCATGCTCTGCTTCAGTATGTCACAGTACATGTTGACATTCATGGTTCCCTCAATGAACTGTAGCTCCCCAGTGCCGGCAGCATTCATGCAGCCCCAGACGATCACACTCCCACCCCCATGCTTGACTGTAGGCAAGACACACTTGTCTTTGTACTCCTCACCTGGTTGCCGCCACATACGCTTGACACAATCTGAACCAAATAAATTTATCTTGGTCTCATCAGACCACAGGACATGGTTCTAGTAATCCATGTCCTTAGTCTGCTTTTCTTACAGAAGGATAATGTGGGGGGTTCTATGTTTTTCCACTTCAGGAGAATAGCCTTTCTGGCATAAAACAGCGTGATTGTCAGTAATGTCTTATGAGGCCTAGATTGTGCTACCTCATCCACCAGTCCTGGCAGGCATACCCTAACAGTCAGTGGAACCGGGACAGAGAGGATTTCAGAGATACAAGATGTAATTTCCAGCCAGAAAGTCTGTATCTGGTGACAGGACCAAAATATGTGCTCAGCACCCGCTGGGGAGTGGGTACACCTCCAGCATTCTGCTGAAACAGTAGGATACATTCTTGCTAGCCTGGCAAGTGTAACATAGGATCTGTGAAGTAATTTAAATTGGATCAACCTGTCTGGAGCTGATACCAGGTTTTGAAATGGTTGGTCCCATAAGTCCTCCCAATCCTCCCCCTGCAAGTCCAGAACCTCTAATACCCATTGTTCTCTGCATTTGGTCACTGCCAATGGGTGTTTGGGAGATCATGTCTTGCTTTGAGCTGATCAAAATTTAGCAAGTCCCCCTCCCTGGTGATATCACCCAAAGTCTTGATCCCTTTAACCAACCAAATAATCGGGTCTGGATAGTGGTAAAAGTGGGGAAGTTTGGGATTCATGCAAATAGGGGTGGGTGGTAAATAGCCCCAGTAGCTTGGGCAGGCCAGCTTCAAAGACATGTCCCATGCCTTGGCTATGGCTTTCATAGATATGGTAAGAGGATTGCCCGGGCTAGCTCCCTTAAAAATTGCCAGCCGCTGGCTCTCATAAGATCCCAAATGTGCTGCCTCTAGCACTGTGGCTGAGTCACCATCATCTCCTGTTAACCACCTATACACAAACACCATTTGACTAGCAAGAAAATACTTCAACCAGTCTGGAAGAGCCAATCCACCCTGACCTAGGGGTTTCTGTAGGGTTTCAAGACCTATTCTAGGCATGCCCGGAGACCACAAAAACAAATAATTAAGCTATTTAGTTTATTAAAGAATGATTTGGGAATCCAAATCGGTGCAGGTCTCAGGAAATACAGAATGATCGGTAAGAGCTTAATTTTCAATAAGTTTATCCTCGCTATCAAGCAGAGTGGGAACTTTCCCCATGCCTACATTTTTTGTTTGAATAGGGTAAGTACCGGGTCTAAGTTTAGTGGAATGTAATCCTTCACATCTGCCTAGATCCAAACCCCCAGGTAAGTAAGCGAGGAGACCCATTACATTGGAAGAGATGGATCAGCCACTTCCCTGGCTCCCTCATCAATTGGCAGGACTTCCCCCAATTCACCCAGAGGCTCGAAAACCCAGCAAATTTATTCAAGATGTTTAGGGACTGCTGCAGAGAGGAACCAGGGTCCTTAAGGAATAGGATGAGATCATCTGCGTACAATGCCAGACATTCACAGATAGATCCCTCTTGGATGGCCCCAGACGGGGTTGCCGTCCTGAGTGCCACAGCCACAGGTTCCATGACCAGGGCAAACAGGAAGGAGGAAAGGGGGCAACCCTGCCTTGTACCCCAACCTATATCAAAGAGAGGGGAAAGACCAGGCCCTATCCTAACAGCTGCCTTAGCGCTATCCATCTCCTGAACCCAGGGCCGAAACCCAACCGCCCCCTATGCATATAATCCCAATCCACTGAATCAAAGACCTTTTCTATGTCAATTGAGACCATTATTCTCGAAGAGAAGTCAGTGTTTGGAATTTGGAGGTGTGTAAAGACCCTACGCAAGTTAGTGTCTGTGGATTTGCCTGGCATGAATCCCGTCTGGTCAGCGTTTCCAAGGTAGGATATCAACCTGGCTAGGCGAGAGGCCAGAACTTTGGTAAGGATTTTAAGGTCCATATTTACTAATGCAATGAGGTGATAGGATGAGCAGTCCAAGGGATCTTTTCCCGGCTTCAGGAGTAGGATCACATAGGCCTCCAGCCTGTGGAAGTTGGTAGGGTTTGTTCACTGTGACAAAAGTCAAACAGAGCACAAAGCCTAGGGGCCAATGTCTCAGCATATGTCTTATAGAAGTCTGCTGGAAAGCCATCTGACCTAGAGGCCTTACCTGGAGGAAAGGCATGGATGGCCGTTTCTATCTCTGAGGCCGTGATATTGGCATCAAGCACTTCCCTGTCTTCCTCAGACAACTTAGGAATGGGAAAATCGTATAAAAGAAGGTCCAGGGCCTCCTGGTCATATGGTGGAATGGGAGAGTAAAGCTTAGTAAAATACTGTACGAACACAGCCAGAACTGTATCAGGGTCTGAGACTATATCCCCAGTGATGTCACTGATTGCTGGTATATTAGGTAGGGGTGGGTGATGTGCTACCAGTAGGGCCAAAATATTGCCATTTTTATCTCCCTGTGTAAATAATGATTCTGCTCTGTGCCTGGTCTCAGTGTGAGCCAAATCGGCATAATGTATGGAGAGGAGACGCTGAACCTCTAACAGCGATACAAACAATTCATCTGTCTGAGATTCATCATGACCCGCAGCCGACTCCCGCTCCCTGGCTATGAGGCCTTCCATCACTTCATTATGGTCCTTACATGCGGATTTAATGGCTGAAATATATTCTCCCCGGAGCACCGCCTTAAACACATCCCACACTAGTGCTGGGGAGGCAGAGTCTACATTGGTCACCCAGTACCCCATCATGGATGTTTGAAGATGGGACACAAAGTGGTCCTGCTGTAGCCTACCCGGAGCTAGTCTCCACAGGCCCCCCCCCCCATCGGCCCCACCATTAAGAACAGCATCATAGGGTTATGGTCCTAAATACCACCAGGTAGATACTTAGCATCCCTCAATAATGCCAACAACTCTAGCGAAAGCAAGGTCTATTCTAGCTGCTGATCTATACGTATTTGACGTGTGGGAATACCCACAGGACAGCGAGTGTTTCCAACGCCATACCTCTGTCAGATTCACCGCCGAAACCCACGACAGCAGGTCTGCAGAGGCCCCTCTGTTCGGGTTGGAGAAATCCAGTGCAGTGTCAAGAACCGCATTGTAGTCCCCCATCCAGAGAGCTGGCAAATGTACCCATGGGGCCAACTTAATTAGCAGGTCAAATAGCAATTGATGGTTAAATGGAGGGGGCACATACACGTTCACCAGAAGTAATTTCACATGAAAAATCTCAATCACCACCGCCACATATCTACCCCCCTGGTCAGAGAACACCTGGAGTATGGCACACGGAATATTCTTATTGATAAGGATAGTAACTCCCCTAGAAAATGTGGAATAGGTGGCATGTAGCGCTCTCTGCACCCATGGTTTCCGCAAGGTTAATATTTTACTGCTATCCAGGTGTGACTCCTGCAGAAGGACGACATGCGGCTTGTGTGTTTTAAGGTATTGAAAGACCGCAGCACGCATATACCTGTTGTTCAGTTCCCGCACATCCCAAGATAGTATCTTTAGTGCACTAGCCATTGGAACACTTGACTAAATTGGAACGTGCAGAGGTCATTTAGTCTAGAGCATGGAAGGAAGACTGTCCATGGATCCAGAGTCCTAGTTCGTGCAAAAACCATAAAAACCAAGTCCAAGCAGTCGAGCCAAGAAAAAAACAACAGCCCTGCTGTCATACCGAAACAGGTCCCCGAAAACTAAAAGAAAAAAAAAATCAACAAAAACACTGGTATGCAGCCTGTACCCAAAAATAAAAATAAAACTTGTGAGACTTGTCCGATGATCCCAAAAGTTCCAAATGTCCTGTCTTGTCTTCTTCCTGTCCTATGAGAAGCTCTGTATCCACAAGTAGGGAGAAACATGGAAGGGGCTCCCTCTCTGGCAATATAAGGTCCCATCCTCCATCAAGGATAAGAGGTGTAGAGAGCCGCAGAAATTAAAATAATCTCAAACTTAGGGAGAAGCAATTATAGGGGTATTTACCGGGGTTCTACCAGAGTCCAACATGTCCTCAGAGAATATATAGTGAGTAGCTGCGTGTCCAGGAAAGTGCGTCATGACCAGAAAGCAAGACAGCAGGCAATGTAAAGAAACATCCACCACCAGCCAATTACATGCCTCTTGAGGAGTGTCAAAAGATTTGACTAGACCTTTGTGCTGAATTCTCAGCCTGCTGAGATAGAGCATGCTATACTGAATTTGCTTTTCCCGCAATCTCTTCCTGATATCATTAAAGGATCGGCGTTTTCTCTGTGTTTCAGCCGAGAAATCCGGAAAAAGCATGAGTCTAGCATTTTCATAACGAAGGTCCTGATGCTTTCTAGCTTCAGCCAGAATCATGTCCCTGTCCCTATAATTAAGGAACCGGACAAGGAACGGACAAGGTGGGGAGCCTGGAGGACAACTCCCGGTGGGCACTCTGTGCGCTCTTTCCACTACATAAGTGGGGGGCAGGTTTTCCAGCTCTAGCAGGGTTTTAAAATATCACAGGCTTTGGGCCCTCGGCCCCTTAAGGGAACCCCACCACCCGCACGTTGTTCCTCCTCTGTCTGTCCTCAGCGTCATCTGTGCAGTGCTGCAGTGCCTTAACCAGGTCCTGTAGTTGCAGTAATTGTGTTTTCTGCGAGTGAGCATTATCCTCTATATCATAAATGTGCCCCTCTGCAGTGGTTATACGACCACGGATCTTATCCATGTCTTGCCTGATTAAAGTACACTCACTTGTTAGTCAATCAATGTGCTTTGCTGGCCATGATGGCCTCCAGGATGGGCTTTGTGATGGCCTCCACTTCTCTGGTGGCTTTTGAGGTGCCTTTCCCTGTAGGGCTGGAGCCGCACTCCTCTGTGGCTGTGCCTTCCATCCTCGCAGCCACGGTCTGTGCTTGTGTGACCGGCACTCTGGAATCCAAGATGGCGGAGCTTGTTTTCTTCCCCTTAGCAGCCGGGGATTTTTTTTGCTTGCGCCGCTTTTGCTGTTGCTTCACTCTGCCTTTATTGGCGCCCAATGGCATCTCCAGGTTAGAGTTAGAGCCCGGTGTTCAGGTGTCGATAGGCCGGTGAAGTTACCCCAAAATCAGGATAATAGCACCGGAGGTATCGGAGCTCTCCAGAGACACGACTTGCCTCGTTCATATCCGGTCATGCCCCCCCCCCCAGCGGTTTAGACATTAAAGGCTGTGTGTTGGGTTATTTTGAGGGGACAGCAAATGTACACTGTTATACAAGCTGTACACTCACTTCTTTACATTGTAGCAGTGTCATTTCTTCAGTGTTGTCACATGAAAAGATATAATAAAATATTTACAAAATTGTGAGGGGTGTACTCACTTTTGTAAGATACTGTATATCCTCAAAGGTTACATCCCACACGGTTTAAACGTGGAGTGGGAAGTTAACTGCTTTAACAATAATGTCTAGACCAAAAGGGTAAAGGAATACTAACTGTAACTGTAAGCGCAATCTCTATGTCAGTACCGGTACGATTTTGCATATACTGCTATTTTATTGCTGGAATGCTGTTGCATGTAAGTAGAGACTTTTTTAAATAAAATATCGTAAATGATTTTACACTATAGGTGCCTCCTTTCCTCTGTTCTGGTGTTCCTGGAGGATTCTAATGGACCGAGTAGGATAGTGGATGAGCCTTAGTGGAATATACACCTTCTGGACACAGGTTTGATCCGTGGGTTGATACCCACATGCTTTTCTGAACTTCCTTAATAGAGGGCCCCCTTTTTCTGGTAAGCATATAATTTGCATACATGTTGGTGAATCACAAGGTGGAGGATTTTCATCTAGATCTGTCTGAACAAACCCATGAGATGACAGATATCGATTTGTAAAAGCATGATTCGCACAGAGACTGTAACTATGGTAAACAACCTGACATATAAAAGGTTGTCAGGGATAAGCTGGACAGGACTCTTCATGATGCTTTAAGACCAAACAAGGTTTATGCCAGACCAGAGGAAGATGCTTTTGCCTGATCTCCAGCAACTGCTTACGAAGCCTGAGTCCTCGTTGTCAACAGAGATCAGGAACACACAATAACCAGAGTTAAGTAACTTTAAATCTTATTTCTACTGTTACAAACCATAGTTTCTGTTTATTTACTAGGCATCTTGTTTGTTATAGCTGTCAATATTATATTGCATTCCTAATATTGTAATGGTTTTGTATGTACAATTTTTTTGTATACTAAGAGCACATTTATACACTGCAGAGGTCTGAGCTTCCCTGTTTATACTGCAAAGTAACCTTACTAGACAGATGCAAGCAACACAACAAGGGGGCCAGAATAAGCCACTCTGGCAGCTGCAGTGGACTACGCACTAATCTCTGCTTGGGTGAGGGAGGATGAGGAGGATGATGATGGTTTAGTAAGCCAGTCCACCACTTCCTCTGCATGCTGTGGTTGGATGGCATGGGCAACATCACTAAACAGAGGAAATTATGCCTTGCCTGAGGGTGGACCATGTCCACCTTTGCCTGTGGACACAGAAACTGCTGGCCCCCCTCACAGTGCCATGGGAATGGATGCCTCTCCTTGTTGGCCTCCAAGACATGATGGGGTGCTTATTAACAAAATGTAATAAAGATGTTGATCAATGGAAAGTGGTGTTTGGTGCACTTTAACTTGAGTACTCACTACACAGACACACTCCACTGACACACTACAATATACGGCAGTAAAACTGCATCGATGCACTGATATATACTGCGTTAAACAAGCAGTAATGCACTGATATATACTGTGTTAAATGTGCAGTAACGCACTGATATATACTGTGTTGAACGTGCAGTAGTGCACTCCAATATACTGCGTTGAACGTGCAGTAATGCATTGATATATACTCCTATAAACATGCGGTAGCGCACTGATATATACTGCATTAAATGTGCAGTAGCGCACTGATATATACTTTGTTAAATGTGCAGTAACACACTGATATATACTGCCTTAAACATGCAATAACGCACTGACATATACTGCATTAAAAGTGCAGTAATGCACTGATGTATACTGTGTTAAATGTGCTGTAATGCACTGATATATACTGTGTTAAACGTGCAGTAATGCACTGATATATACTGTGTTAGACGTACAGTAACGCACTGATATACTGTATACTGTGTTAAACGTGCAGTAATGCACTAATGTATACTGCATTAAACGTGCAGTAATGCACTAATATATACTGCAGGAAACTGCCCTGACAAATTCAACTGACGCTAAAGTAAAAATGAATGGCCACACTACTCTCACAAAAACTGACACTAAAGTAAAAATGAATTGACTGTTACTGTCTTCTGACTCCTCCCTGGTGAAGGATCAGCTACTTACATGTGCAGTCTTCTGGACCTACTATGGGTACTCATGCCTCACCGTGCTCTCGTCGCCACAATCTCTATTTCAGTGGTCCCTGAGCCTGAGCTGTAAGAGAGACCTCCCTCTTCATGTCAGGCTCTATAACCAGGTATATGACAGTTGATGCTACATGAAGCTATATTCCCTGATCTCTCATACAGAGGTGACCATTACAGTATGATGGTTTTGATACAAATGGATGATTTTTGTGATACACAAGACACAATATCCAGTACATAATCAGTCTAAACACTAAAAAAGTGTCACACATGTGGTATCTCCATACTCAGGAGGAGCAGAAGAATGTGTTTTGGGGTGTAATTATAAGTATGTCCATGTTATATGTGAAAATGTATCTTATAAAACTGACACCTCTGTGTAAAAAAAAATAATTTTCATTTTTTTTCCGCAATGTGTGGCAAAAAAATTATATCTTCAAAAGACTCATCATGCCTATTAAAAAAAACTTTGGGCTGTTTACTCTCCAAAATGTAGCTATTTTGTGGATTTTTCTATTGTCCTGGTGCTCCAAGGCCTCCATAAATGTGATAAGCAGTTAATAAAATGAATACATAATTAAGCTAGAAAGCTTTAAGGTGGTCCTTGGATTTTGGGGCCCTCCATGTGGTTAGGCTGTGAAAAAGGCTGTGGTATCACCATACTCAGGAGGAGTAGTAGAATGTGTTTTGGGTTGTAATTTTAAGTATGCCTATGCTATGTGTTTGACATCTCTTATTAATTGACAACTTTTTGTAAAAAATACATTTTTTTCTTTCTTCATTTTTTAAAAAAATGTGTGGCAAAAAAATAATGTTTTCAAAACATTCATTATGCCTTAAGAATATATGCTGGGGTGTTTTATTTCCATAATGTGGTCATTTTGTATGTGTTTCTATTGTCCTGGTGCTCCAGGGGCTTCATAACTGTGATAGGAAGTTAGGAAATTAGATGCATTATTTATGCCACAGAACACCTGAATGTGCTCCTTGAGTCCCTATATGTGGCTAGGATGTGAAAAAGTTCCATACATGTGGTACTCCCATACCCAGGAGAAGAAACAAAATGTTTTGGGGGTGTAATTGTGAGTATGACTATGCTATGTGTGAGAAATATGTCTTTTTTTAATTTCATTACATTATTTTCCAGAAAAGGTGGCAAAAAAGTACAACTTCAAAAGATTCCATATACCTCTTAATAAATACCGTGGACTGTCTACTGTTCAAAAAGGGTCATTTTGTAGGCATTTGGACTGCCCTCAAGAAATGAGACAGTCAGAACACAAGTTGTAAAGCGCTATATAAAATATCAGTGCTATATAAAATATCAGTGCTATATAAATCCTGTATTATAATATAAATAATAGAAACATTAATTAAATAATTTACACTGATTTGGTTTATATTTTCCCAAGTAAATGTAACAGAAAACATGTTAGCAGAAATTAAGAAAAATATATTTTATTTTTTTTCAAAATGTTTAGTCTTTTTTCTTTTACATAGCAAAAAAAAGTGTCATTCAAAATGTTTCAGTGCTGAATTTTATAAAATGGATTGGGCAGGTAGGCAACGAAACAGTCCAGTCTTGAAATGGTTAAGTCTTTTGCTACCCATACACTCAAGGTTGTTATTATATAATCTTGCCATTTTCCCTTGATATCTATAGAACTGGCAAGTCTCAGTAGGAGCAATCAATACACTAGTTAGGGAAACTTGTCCTGATCACTATTTTTTGCTCCCTGTAATAAGCCAAGTTGGGAGTAAGGTTGCTCTACTCTTTTTTAAGTTGTATTTTAGAAATTATTTTGTTGTCATAGTCACATTACACACACAGAGGCTAAGGCCAATATTTGGGGTTTACACTCTATCACACTATCACACTATACACACTATCACAGTAGCAGCAGTTTACTGGCAAACTACAGTATTTTCATCCTGTGGAATAGGTTTTAAAAATATATAAATATTTGCGCTAAAGTGTAATTCAATAAAGCAGCAACTATCATGTGATAATAAACCATGTGACATACATATATAAATAAAAGTTGCGCTAAAAAAACTGGGGTTTATAACCGGAATCGGAGACACACACATTACACTGATACTGTTGTTTTATTAAAGATTTTATGTTGAATTTTTTCTCATCTCGTTGGAATGAGGGTTGAACCGAATAATGTCCCTCGTTTTTTATCACTAGTCCTGTTCAAAGGGATTGATCACATAACTAACGAGGATGACTCTGAACGGTCAAGATATCTATAGTTCCCTTTTACCGTTCT
>BLSH010413006.1:22308-51636 GCA_018402905.1 Glandirana rugosa | reverse complement strand
GTCACTCCTAAAATGTGTCTCCTGCAGAAAAGCTATGTTCGTTCTACTTCTTTTAAGATCAGCTAAGAGTCGAGGTAGTTTCTCGGGGGTGTTTAAGCCCCTAACGTTATGTGACGTGAATTTGAGGGTGGCCATTATGGAGCCCTAAGCCGCGAGGGACCCACAGGAGCGACCGATGGGCGCAGACTCACCCGGCGGGGCGGCTCGAGTGGAGGGCACCCCCGGGGGGAGGGGGTGAAGGGATGAGTCAAGAGGGGGGAGGAAAAGAGAGAGGGGTGGAGGGAAGAGAGCAGCAAGGAGGTGGAACGGAGGGGGGGGCTAGAAGGGGAGAGAAAGGATACTAAAGATCACAAAGAGAAAGGACTGCTGACAGGGACTGTCAGTACCCGATCAGGGGTCCAACCTACGTGGGGGGTGGCTGGCTGTGGAAGGTTGGCGTGCTAGCGGGAGGCTCAGCGCCAAAGATTAGCTCGTTAAGATCTTGGAAGAGGGAGATGCATGGGGGGAGGCAGGGAAGTGTATTACTAGTTACCAGAACACTTTAGATTGTAGACTATGTGTGCAGAGCCGGGAGTGGGTGGGAAGGGAGGGAGAAGTGAGAAGTATCCCCCAGGGGGGAGATGGTCGTGGGCAGGGAGCTGAGATGTGCATACAGTGAGAAACATGTTATAACCGGGCAGTGGAAAGGCACCAGTAATGCATAACATAACATAACATAGGGCTGACACGTATCAACATTAACAACAATGATAACAACAGCAGACCCCAGGGGAGGAGGGCGCGTTGGATCCACCCCGGCCCGCTCGGTGACAGGGTCACACTCGGGGCAAAGGAGTCCCCAACGCCCCCCCCCATGCACAGTGCGCGGACCGACCCCACGTGTCCCCTCCGGTCCCCCATACCCCGGATGATCGAGACCATCAGGGGAGGGGGGAGGGGAAGGGGGGCCCCCCACCAAGGCCCACCGCCCAACATTTCAACCCCAGGCATAACAATAACTTAGGACCCCAAAGCCCCAGGGCACCCCCCCATCAAGGGCACACCACTACTCTCAGGTCACACGCTGCTATAGGCAGTGCTGACCCTGGTTAAGCAAGGCAATTCAGACAGCAATGACCAACCCACTCCCCCCGACACCCACAGATCAGCACGCCCCCCCAAAACCAGGGGCTCAAGAGACAAGGTTCCAAGGAGTCAATAATCCGGGTGCAGGGACAGTGCCCCCGAGGGGAGGGGGGGCACAGGGGGAACCAGTCCATGGGCCAAGCGGGGGGGGCAGAGGGGCCAATCTCCCCACCGAAGCAGGGTTGGTTTCGACCTGGGGGCCCCGGAAGGAGCCAGTTCGTAGGGGCACGTCTGGTCTACGGGGAGATCAGGGCCGGTGGTCACCCAAAGCAGAGGGAAAGGATCACTTTGGCAATGTCTGGAGTGGTGCGGTCCACGGCCGGGGCCCCGGTGATGCAGGCCGGTGGGGGGGTGGAAGGGCCAGGCCCCCGGGGACACATAACACAAAACAAGCAGCCCAGGAACCACATGGAGTCAGGACACAGCAGGAAGGAGACGGAGAGGTAAGCTGGGGCCCCGTCACCGCCACATCTCCCACCAGAGGCAGTCACCTGTAGGAGGTATCCAGAGTCTAACCTCTCCGAAGGGGGGAGAAATAGGGGGATCTGTATTGACTGGGTAACTTGGGTGGCAGTTCCCCGTTCGGCTAGAGGGTCATATTCAGTCTTGTGGTGGATATATCTGGGGATGCACGGGAGCGGGGGGTATAGATGGGTCAGGCGTCTCTCATAGTCTCGCTCCTACCGCGTCCGGACGAGAGGAATCAAGTGTTAAGGCTCAGCCGTTGTGGGATGGGGCCTCCGCGGCTCCCTGCTGGAGGCCCTGGAGCGCGGGCGCCTGAGACGTTACGGCCAAGGGGCCGGGGGGCCGACCCCCTCCAAGGACAGCAGGTAGGCATGCCAGTCCGGGACGTTTACAGGGGGTCTGTTCAGGAACTTGAAGAGGTCCGGGAGCTGTTCAGGATTCCTAAGAAAGAAGTCCATGCTCTGCTTTTTGACGATGAGGTGGAACGGGTGACCCCAGCGGTATGTGGCCTCAGCCTCCCGTATCAGGTCCAAGAGAGGTCTAATCATGGCTCTCATGGCCCTTGTCTGCCTGGAGACATCGGGGTAAATGTGAACTTGGGCACCGTCAAAGTGTATCGGACCTTTGTCCCATGCTTGGCGAAGGATTTCCTCTTTAATGGTAAAGAAATGGACCCTGCATAGCACATCTCTAGGCAAAGGTCTGGTATCCGCTGAGGTAGAGGGGCGGTTAGCTCCACGGATGTGCACCCGATCTAGTTCCAGAGCTGCATCTGGCAGCTTGTCTAGTGCTTTATTCAAGATGGCTATCACTGTGGCCCTGAGGTCCGGGCCCCCCGTCGCCTCCGGGATTCCTCGCAAGCGCAGGTTGTTCCTCCTGCTTCTGTTTTCTCCGTCGTCCAAACGGAGTTGGATTTCCACAAGGTGGCGACGGATGTCTACATGCTCTCGCTCCAGGACCGTGATACGGTTCTCAGCTTCTCCCGCCGAGGTTTCGAGTTCCGTGACTTTCTCTTCAATTGTGTCCACTCGTTGACCGAGTATTCAGAGTTCCCCCGATAGGGCGGACACGATGGACGCCGCCATCTCCTGTAAGTCCTTCTTAGACGGCAGGGTAGCAACCAGCTCTCTGATGTCCCCTGACCCGGGGCCAGATGATCCATCTGGGTCGGGCTGGGAGTCTTCTCCCCGCAGGTCAGGGGAGACGATCGGGGAGGGAGGCCTGTGCGTACTGCTGGCAGTGCCACTGGCCTGTGCATCACCTGGGGCTGCTCTCTTGTTGTTGGCGGTTCCTGTCCCGGCCTGAGCGACCCGCGTCGGCGCCATCTTGTGGAAGGGTTCAGGGGTCGGAGTGGCGTGTTGCCGGAGGAAATAGTGGGTGATCTCCGGGCCCTTCTGATCCCTGGGTGTCTGCAAGGTCTTGCGGTCTGCCCTGCATGGGTCGTGGAATGGGTCTGGTAGGGAAATAGCGCAGTTAAGTTCCTCCGGCCATGCAGAGCTCCGGTGCGCGCATCTTTACTCTTCCATTGCTAGGCCGGGCCTTGTTTCTTTAAAAAGAGTCCTCTTTTCCTCCTAATCCCCCCTCCTCTCTGACCCAGGCTTGTAGGATAAGGGCCCAGAGAGGTGTTTTACACAGTACCTTGGGTGGATGGGGGATTGAGGCTCCAGGGGCCGTGCCGTGCGGTCCGGTACCAGTAGGCCGCAAAAGCCGCGGCCTCGATTTTCGGATTCCCGGACACCGGCCGCCGATCTTCCTGATTCGAAGCTGTAATTGAAGCTGGCAGAGGGGAGAGCCTGGATGATGTGCTGGCTGAGCTCCCCTCTCACTCGTTGGGCTGGATTGCCACGGATTGTGCCTGGCTCAGCCGGAGCTCCTAGGGCACACGTCCGCTCTCGATGGCGTCAGGCCACGCCCCCTCACTTTTTAATTTTGTGCAAGAAATGCCCCACTGGCCACAAATGTAATATCCTGTCGTATCATGGCAGCATACACATGGGTTGTGACTCCGCCCCCACAATCTGATAGGATCTCATAGCTATAAAAGAATCAGGTGACCCCCTCACAGCATTCTCCTTTTTTCCTCACCTGATAAGATCGATCGACTCGGCTCACCTTACCGCCATCGCTCCAGCCAGTTTTCAGTCTCTAAACGAGCTTTATGGTAGGAATCCCCACTCTGATGGTCTCAGGGGTAAGAATGTCTGGCATCATACAAACCTTAAACAGGCTTAAAGTTTTGGCAGCAGTCATCCTGTTTTTCTAGCACTCTGGTGTTTCTTCTGGTCCATGTAGTCCTCCGACCGCTCTGCCGATTTCCAAGATGGTGCCGATGTCTTCTGGCCACATCTGAGCATGTGCGAGAGGAAGTGACATCACAGGCAGGGCTGGCGCCAGTTTCCAAGATGGCGCCGGCTCCCTCTGAGTGCATCTGAGCACGTGTGAGCGGCGCATCACTTCCGGCATGGTGGCGGTAGATTTAAAAGTGCTCAGATGACACTTTGCTGGCTTGCTGCTACATCACTGACGCCGCTGGACTTACTGAAGTGATTACTCCTATCTAAGTGCCCATACTTGCTGGCATACCTTCGCACCTCAGGTAAGATTGGCTATCCCTACATGGTGGTGGTTTTTTACTGTCCCCTTTTTCTGTCCTTTGAGTCTGACCCTTCTATACTGGCTTACTGTTGGTATCCCAGGTGGAAGCTTCCACACTCCTCATGGAGGCCGCTGCCCCGGTAGACCATCCGCGACCTAATAGGTAAGGGGGAGGGACGGAAGACTGGTAAGTAGTAAAGTCTCATGAAAAAATAGAGCATTGCCACTAATGCTGCCTTATTGGTCAGCCCTTCCAGATCCGCAAGGTCATCGGGATCAAGACGCAGGGATCACTCAGAGCACAGAAGAAGTCGCTCCAGATCCTCAAGGCACCGCCACTCAGACCATAGAGGCTCCCCTACCAGGCGCCATACCTCCTCTAGTAGCCACCACTCCAGATCAGCCCATGACTCATGCTGGATATGCAGAGCAAAGGCACTCCAGGGGAAGCTGGCATGTCGCTCTTGCTTTGATGAAGCATCAAGGGAGAAGGAATCGGACGTGAGGGAAGTAACTGACATAATTCAAAAGACAGTTCGAGATTCCATCCTGCAGGAGACGCTCCCATCAGACAGGGCTGTCCCTAGCACCACAGACACGCAAGTGCCTTCAAGTTCGGGTAGTTCTTCAGATAGTGAAGAAATAGAAGCCTTTGCAGGCTTTAACTTCGCATTAGTGGAGCCATTTGCCAAATCGGTAAAAGAGGCTATTGGCTGGGAGGAAACCAAAGAACCTTCACGGAAAACAAAGAAGTACTTTCCGAACTTAAAAAAGGATCCAGAATTCTTCCCTTACATCGAAAAATTGGAGGAGTTAATTAAAGAGGAGTGACGGATAAAAATCGGATAAAAAGTCTAACCTTAATAACAGGCTGGTAAAGCTTTATACGTTTAAGGATTCCAGCGTAAAAACGCTGATACACGCACCAACAGTAGAACAGTAGATGCATCTCTCGTGCGTCTTGCCAGACACGTCACGCTCCCCTTGGAGGATGCGGTAACCTTTAGAGATGTATTAGATCGTAAGATCGATCAAGATCTAAAGAAGGCGTACTCAACAGCAGGTGTTGCCTGCTGGCCAGCCGTTACCTTAGTGGCAGTGGGGAGAGCTATCTCCAGCTGGTCAACCAACATTGAAAAGATGTTGCAAGAAGGAGCAGAGCAGGAGAAGATAGTGACAGCTCTCCAGGAGCTTAGTCTGGCAGGAGACTTTGTGGCAGAAGCCTCTGTGGATACCATAAGGTCCTCAGCAAGAGCAATGCTGGTGTCAGTAATGGCCCAAAGGACTTTGTGGTTGAAGTCATGGTCAGCGGATCCGGCATCAAAGTCAAACTGGTGTAAAATTCCCTATGATGGAGCCAACCTCTTTGGGGAAAAACTGGATTCTGCAATTTCAAAAGTCACAGGCGGGAAATCTGGCCTTATTCCATCGGATAGATGGCCAAAGCATAGAGAGCCCAATCGTTTAGAAAAAATCTCCCGGACAAATACAGAGAAGCAAAATCTTACAAACCTGGAAGGGATTACAAAAATAACTGGAAAGGTCCACAAGCATCCTTTCTGAAGTTTCAGAAACAAAAATCCTCCACTCAAGAACAGTCAAAGTCCTTTTGATGGCGCGCCCACCCTGTCTGCGTCGGTCGGAGCAAGATTACAGCAATTTGCGCAGGTGTGGGTGGAGAAGCTAAGAGATCCATGGACTATGTCCACCATTCAACTGGGACACAGGTGGAAATTCAAGGGGCATACTCCGGGAGACCAGTATCATCTAACCCGATTACCATCATCTCAGGAGAAGCGAACACTCTTATGTTCATATGTGCAGGAGCTACTCCTGAAACAGGCGATAGTAGAAGTACCGCCCGAACAAAGGGGAAAAGAATTCTACTCTCCCCTGTTTCTCGTAAAGAAGAAAACAGGAGACCTTCGTCCAGTACTAGACCTAAAAAGGCTCAACGAGAAAATCCAAATCCAGTCATTCAAAATGGAGAGTCTTCAGACAATTCTGCCAGCGAAAGACGTCAGCGACTGGATGCTTTCTGTCGACTTGGCAGACGCATATCTACAGGTACCCATTCACCCCATGTTTCAGAGGTACCTGCGTTTTTCAGTCAACCACCAACATTTCCAGTTCCGGAGTCTACCCTTCTGTATATCTACAGCACCAAGGACCTTTACCAAAGTACTCCTACCCCTAATAGCTCTCCTGAGGGAGCAAGGACTGAGCATTTACCACTACCTGGACGATATTCTACTCTTATCATTTGACCATGCATCTCTTATCCAGCATCGGGGCATACTGATCACCGCACTACAACAGTTTGAGTGGTTAATACATTGGAAGAAAAGCCATCTGCAACCAACACAGAAAATGGCCTTCCTAGGCACAAAACTGGACACAAAGCTAAACAAAGTTCAGCTACCCCAAGAAAAGGTGGCCCACTTGGCTCAAAAAATGAGGAAAGTATTGGGAGCAACATCACTACCAGCAAGAGTGTGCCTCAGCCTCCTAGGGTCCATGTCGGCTACCATACCGATGGTCAAATGGGCACAGTGGCATATGAGGACGTTCCAGAATTCATTCCTACGTCAGTGGAATGGGAAGTCAGTGACCCAACCAATCCCCTTCCAGGCAGCAGTAAAGCAGTCAATATGGTGGTGGACTCATGCACACAACCTCAGGAGATTCAAACATATAGTCCCTCCTATCCAGGAAGTAGTAACTACCGATGCCAGTATGAAAGGATGGGGAGCGCATTATCAAGACAGAGCGACTCAAGGTCGATGGCAGTTTCAGGCTCAAGGAATCGTCTCCAATGTGCTGGAGTTAAGAGCAGCCTTCCAGGCCCTATTAGCCTTTGGCCCATCCCTACGGGGGAAAGAAGTGCTCTTACGGCTGGACAACAAGACCGCAGTAGCCTATATTCAAAGGCAAGGAGGCACAAGGAGCCGTACCCTTCTGGAGGAGGTTCGTCCTATCCTAGAATGGGCACAAGTAAATCTGGCGGACCTGAAGGCGGTTCATGTCCCAGCAGAATCAGACAACTGACAGCCTAAGTCGCAGCTTCCTTTCAAACAACGAGTGGTACTTAAGTCACCAGGCATACTCGCTTATAACACAGACCTGGGGTCACCCAGACATAGACTTGGCAGCGACACCAGCAAACACCAAGTGCACAAGGTATCTCACAAGAACAGTATGCCCGACAGCAGAAGGGGTGTACTGTCTTCAGCACGCATGGGAGTTCTAGCTGGGGTACATATTTCCTCCTACTCCCTTAATCTCGAGACTCCTGCAGAGGCTCAAAAGAACATCAACCAGAGTCCTGACGGTAATTGCCTACTGGCCGTGGAGGCCGTGGTTCACCATGCTTCTCCAGCTAAGTACGAGAGACCCTCTACCTCTGCCTGTAGTTCCGGATTTACTCTCCCAGGGCCAGTTTCTCCACCCTAGACCAGAGAAGCTACACCTGATGGCCTGGAGGCTGAAAGGTCAAGGCTGCTAGCCCACGGGTGCTCCCGAAAAGTGGTGCAGACACTGCTCTGAGCCAGGAAGGCAACGACCAATAAGGTCTACAATGCAATCTGGAAAAGATTTTCATCCGGCGCCCTGGAACAATCCTGGGACGCCTCATCTCCCAGCATCCCTCAAATCTTGGACTTTCTCCAAACGGGGCTTGAAAAAGGTCTGAGCTCAAGCACGCTGAGAGTCCAAGTCTCAGCACTCTCGGCCATGACAGGTATCAGGCTGGCCATGCAGCCGCTCGTCATCCAGTTCCTAAAAGCCGCCATGAAAATCAAACCCCCCAGGAGGTCTTCATTTCCAACTTGGGATCTATCAACAGTCCTGGAAGCTCTGTCTCATGAACCTTTCCATCCTCTACAGTCCTCATCCTTATGGGATCTGCCCTAAAAACAACATTTCTCATCACTGTGACCTGAGCAAAAAGGGTATCAGAGATCCAAGCACTAATGACCAAAGAACCTTACCTGGTATTCTATCCGGATAGGGTAGTACTAAGGCTGGCGGACCGCTTTGTCCCTAAAGTAGCATCATCCTTCCACTTTAATCAGGAAATTGTGCTTCCAGCATTGTCCACAGAACACGGCGAAACACACCCACTAGATGTAAAAAGCACCATCTTAGCATACCTGGAGGCAACGGCTCCCTTCAGAAAATTGGATAGTCTATTAATCATTCCGCATGGTCATAGAAGAGGTCAAGCAGCATATTCACGCACCATTGCGACATGGCTGGTGAGGTCCATCAAGAAAGCATACTCTTCCCGTCAAGTTCCAGTACCGGAGGGCTTAAGGGCGCACTCCACCAGGGCAGTGGCAGCATCATGGGCAGCATTTTGCGGAGTGTCCGCAGAAACAATTTGTAAGGCCGCAACATGGTCCTCTATAAATACGTTCATGGCACATTACAAAGTAGACCTGGCACAATTAACTACCGTAGAGTTTGAGAAGTCTGTGTTACAGGCAAACTCATTGGTTACCTGCTAAATAAATTTACTTTCTGACACCCACCCAGTCTGCGAGTTATTTCCCATGTGTATGCTGCCATGATACAACAGGGAAACGGAAAATTGTATACTCACCTTTCCATAATTTTCCTTTCCTGTTGTATTCCATGGCAGCATATAAACACCCACCCTCTGTTTAGGTGATATATACAGAGAATGCTGTGAGGGGGTCACCTGATTCTTTTATAGCTATGAGATCCTATCAGGTTGTGGGGGGCGGAGTCACAACCCATGTGCATGCTGCCATGGAATACGACAGGAAAGGAAAATTACGGAAAGTTGAGTATACAATTTTCCGTTATTTTGCACAAAAAAAAAAAAAAAAATGATTTGTTTAACTGCAATGTAAAAGCAGTATTTAAATATGCCAAAATGTTGCCAACGGAACTAACAGAACACGATTAAAGTAGTGTCCCTGACACGCAAGCAGTTGCAAGTGCACTGCACTTGCAAAAATGGCTGCAAATGCCCACCTAACAAACAGAAAAATTGCTTAGGTTTTATATGAGGTACTTTGCTTAGCAAACAAAATGTACTGTAGCAAACAAAAATCTCCTCTAGCACCCACCCACCAATAAATCGCTGTTTTTAACAGATTTTCTAAAGCTAATCTCTCCCTCACACCAGCAGCAGCATCCTCTCGCTACACTAGTATGAGATGATTTTCTAAAGCTAATCTGTTCCTCACAGCAGCATCCTCTCCCTACACTAGAATGAGATGATGTGAAATGCAGCACTATGTGACTCCAGCTTGTATAGGGGCTGGGTCACATGATGCACTGGCCAGTCACAGCCATGCCATTAGTAGACATGGCTGTGATGGCTTCTAAGGGCAAACGAGTGAAACGCTTGTTGATTGGCTGCCTTGCAGCTATTCAAAAGGCGCGAAAAAATACCCGAACCCGGACTTTTTCTCAAATGTCCGGGTTCGGGACACGGACACCCTAAAGTCCGGTACGAACCCGAACTTTACAGTTCGGGTTTGCTCAACTCTAATAAGGACAGCAAAAGCATCTTACAGCAATATCACATGAATTGGTCCCTCCATCAGAATAGGTGAGTAGTAGGTTAAAGGCAAAGTACAGTATGCTTCAGCTATAGATGTCTAAACATATGAAATAGCTTTGTTGGCTATGGTTTGCACCCAACAAGCACAGACCTAGGTTTGTTGTGTACTCCACTTGCTATCATCCTTAAGGCTGGCCATCAATTATTACAATTTTCTTGTTCAATTTTCCTTTGGATTTACCAAAACCATATAATATGAGGTCAAACCGAAACATTTTCAATTTGAATGCATTCAGGTAGGCCCTTGCACTACATAGTTGAAGGTAAATCTAAAGGAAATTAAACAAGAAAATTGTATCATGTATGGCCAGCTTAAGGGCCAGGAGGCCTCGTAAAGATAGGTAAAATTGAAAAAAGTAGTTGAAAAGAAAGAAAAGAGTAAGGAAGGAAGTTCAATCCATCACATCCAGATATGTACTGTACTAGGTATCTCATGAGGCTCCAGAGAAGTATTCAATCCATGGATCCCAGATTTTCTCGATGAAAGCTTTATTGTATAAAATAGCCAAAAGGCATTCATTAAGCATGATCTATGACAGTTTAGTCTTCAACAGGTTAAATGGGATTGTTGGAGATTTCCATGACCTGGCTATAGAGATTCTAGCTGCTACAACAATAAAAGCAATTCATTTTCTAGTGTGTTCATGCGGCAAGTAGATTTAAGGGCTACCTGCCCATATTTATTGGTCAGTGTTACAACAGCACAGAAGAAGATTCCCTCACAGGGGTAAGAAAAACAGTCCAAACACCCATTAACACAGGGAAAGAAAAATTATACCCTAGGTGGGGAACAAACAAGGTGCAGTTATTGGTTAACTCCCTGCGTTCTGCTACAAACCTTCCACTGCCACTCATTTACCTTATGAGCCGCAAAATCCTATGTGGCAGATACACTTCATCCACAACTGAGAGGGGCTTTTTGTCACAGTATCCAAAACTAGGGATAGGCGAGCGGTTCAGTCCGAGCCTAAGTTCGGACGTACGACCGTTTGTTCGGCCCCCTGAATCGACCAAAATGCAACACGGCACTGAAAAATGCATTGCAAGCCCTGATTGGCTAAAGCAGTGAAAGCTTCAGCCAATCACGGCACAGAGCACTGTCAGAGTCATTATTGGACACTGTCATCATGACTTTATCCGATTATGGCTCAATGCCACCCCACAGTATAAAAGTTTTCTTTCGCAACTTCCGGTTCCGGCGCTCCATGGCTTAGCTGCACCCTTGCTCTGCTCCCACAGCTAGCCTCCAGAATCCGCATATAAAATCACAAACCCTGCTCTAAAAAGCTTGTGTCTGTACTGGAGGAGTCCCTGATCTTAAGATGGAACGATACCTCGACAAAGGTGCGTCCCGGCCGCCCGTACAACAAAAGGGATCCGAAGAACTGCATCAGGCCGCAGCGCCTATCATGGCGACCGTGCCGGGGGGAGCGATAGTTCCTTCATTTACATCCGAACCTTTGGATCCTGCAACGAACGCGGGCATGTTCAACACCGAACTAATAGCCCAAGCTGTAGCAGCTATCCGTGCCCCCACGATCACAGCCACGGTGGAAAAAGCGGTCCAGGATGGTTTGGCTCAGTTACATAAAGACCTGAGTGCACAACCATCCCGACTAACTGAAGCGGAGCAGAGAATCTCCCATGTGGAAGAGGAATTATACCATACCCAAGACTCAGATCGAGCACAAGATACCCACATAAGACTCATAGTAGAGAAACTCGAAGACCTCGAGAACAGATCGAGAAGGAGTAATCTGAGGTTCATCGGGGTCCCTGAGACGGTCTCCCACACAGCGCTATCCCACTTCTGCGCGGTCAAAATTCCGGAAGCCTTAGGCCTCCGGGGCCCCCTCCAGGTGGAGCGGGCACACAGATTGGGTCCACCGGGGTCTGACCGAAGTACGCCGAGACCAGCCATAGCCAAATATCTGAATTACACGGATAAACAAGGCATTTTACAGAAGTTCCGCCAAACGAAATCCCTTACAATTGATGGAGCAAGAATCCTCATTTTTGCTGATTATTCTGGCGAGGTGGCGAAAAAGAGGAAGTCCTTCCAATCTATCTGCGCAGAACCTTTTAAAAGAGACATCAGATTCACATTAGCCTTTCCAGCTACACTTCGCCTCAAGGCCCCGTCTGGAGAACAGTTGTCGTTCATGGATCCCTCAGAAGCTGACCAGTTTCTTCGCTCCCTAGCCACCCCCACATATGCCGCTATAGCATCCAAAGATCTGCACGCCCAACGTACCCTAGACCAGAGGAGTCCTAGGAAAGACTCAGCCAAGAGGCTGAAAACCAATGGCTCGCGCAACAATGCCATGGAGACATCCACATAATCTGGCCGTCATAGCCGATGCTCTCTCCACAACCTCCCTTTACCTTAAGACAATTATGAATAATTCTCAGTACTGCTCGTACTTCACTGGCTCTCTTCCTCGATCACGGTTATACACCTATCAACTTCTGATGCTGATCTCCTCAATTGGAGCTTTTCCCTTCCCGGACGGGATGTCTAGTTATATCCCATTTGATATATCCAGACTTATTTTCTCTCCCTTATTATTCTAGATTACTTTAGATGCCTGAACAGCTAATTGATCTGTTTGTATTATATTCGTTTGTTTATTACTTAACACTGTTCTTACTGTTTGACTCATCCCTTTGCCTCCTTCCACGCGGGCTGCCTCCCAAGCATGCAAGCCAAAAACAATGATCTCTGGGCCGCTTTCTAGAGGACCACAGCACAAAACATTATGAAAGGACCGAGATACTTTCCCCTTGATGAGGCTATGCTTTTAGGGAATAGCTTCTCCTGCAGTACGACCATGTGGAAGAAAGTGAAGTGCTTATTACATTGGATATGTTCTGAATGCATAACTACTGTTCACACCTCTACCGTTACACCTCCTATCCTGCTGCATACCTTTCCCATCTCCCCCTGTCTCCCAGTCGGCGTTGATATTCAAAACTGTCCTGCTACACCCCCCTTAAAAAATAACCCCCAGCCCCCTGAGCTCTTAGACCAACCGTCACCTAATCTGTCCCATTTGCCTAGCATTAACCCTTTACTTCTCAACCCTCCATGAAAATAATCTTGTGGAATGTTAAGGGGCTTAGATCCCCAACAAGCACATGAAGGTGCTGAGACATCTTCAGCACTTTCGAGCAGACGTAGCCCTACTCCAGGAATCACTTTTGCCATCCTCTGACTTCTGGCGGATGAAAAAGCTATGGGTGGGCATGGTACTAGGATCAGAGGTGGTGGGAAGGAAGGCAGGAGTTCTAATCCTGCTACACAAAAAAATCTCAGGCCAAGTCATAGCTATGGACACCGACACCCAAGGCAGAATAGCTATGATACAAGTTAAGTGGGGAAATAAAGATCTCATTATCACTAACATCTATGCTCCAAACAGCCCGGGACCCTCCTTTTTCGCTGATCTCTCCACCCACCTCTTGAGGCACCCCCTTTCCCCTCAGGTGGTGGGGGGAGACTTTAACTCCCTCATGGACACACTGGGGGACAAATCCTCTCCCCCCCGCTCCCGAACACCCCTCAACACGCGCAAACCACAACCCTCCTAGCGGAGACCATAGAATCCTTGTCTCTACTCGATACATGGAGACTCCAGCACCCAGCTAACCGTGACTTCATGTACTTCTCACTCCCACACAAGATTTTATCCAGAATAGATTACCTATTCATATCGGAATCTAATGTTACCCTTTCTGACAGACTCAGCGATACACGCAATGGCCATCTCCGATCACACGCCCATTTCGATCTTACTGTCAGAACACATTAGTACACCAAACCCGAATGTATGGAGATTTCCAGCTCATCTTGCAGGCATGTCAGACTTTCAATCCTACATCCGAGCAGCCTGGGAAGAATATTTCCTCACAAATCATACCCACCAGTCAGACCCCAACTTCTTCTGGGAAGCAGGGAAAGCCTTCCTGAGGGAAAAGGTGATATCCTATGCAGCTTCATATAAACGCAGGTCATTAGCCAAATATCGTACAGCTAGCTTGCAACTCCAAGCAGCCCAGATAGCACTAGCCACTAACAATAATCAGGTCAACAGAGACAATTGGCAGGCTGCTAAGAGAGCCTTTGACCTCTGGGCAGATACAATAGAGCTCTCTCGGAGAGCCCTTTCGGATGCCAAGTTCTACCAACATGGAAACAAATCTGGAAAATTGTTAGCCAGACTCTGCAAAGGCACCTTTACTCCGACACATATCTCAGCTCTTACAGACAATCTGGGCCGCACACACACAGATCCCTTGGCAATAGCTAATGTCATGCTAGATTTTTACACCTCCCTTTACTCACCTGACGCGATAGACAGACAGAAAGCTGCCCAATTCCTAAGCCAACTGAATATCCCCACGATCACGGAAGACCAACTCCAACTGTTGAACGCCCCCATCACCCAGACTGAAATCTTGCAGGCTATACAAACCACGTCTCCCAACAAAGCCCCTGGGCCGGATGGATTTACTGGGGATTTTTATAAATCATTAAAAGACATCCTTGTCCCGACCCTGTCCAAAGTATATGATCACATCTGGTCTGGGGGCCGCTACTTACCTACGGGCAATCTTGCAATAATTAAACTTCTCAGCAAGAAAGGCAAAGACCCACTGGCCCCAGGTTCATATCGCCCCATATCACTTTTAAATCTGGATGCCAAGTTCCTCTCTAAAATAATTGCAGCCAGACTGGCAGACATTATTCCCTCCATAATACACCCCGCCCAATCGGGATTCGTCTGGGGACAGACCACGACCCTGAACATTCGCAAAGTGATAACGGTACTGGAACACGCAAAACTCCACCCTACTCAGGGAGCGGCCATCATAACCTTGGACGCCGAAAAGGCATTGGAAAATGTCAGCTTCGAGTGGCTTTTCTCAGTCCTAGGGGCATTACATTTCCAGGGTCCATTCCTCCATACGATACAGCAAATGTACGCTTGCCCTTTGGCTAGGATAGTAGCAGCGGGCATACTGGGCCCGGAGTTCCGTTTATGCAAGGGCACGAGACAGGGATGCCCCCTGTCCCCCCTACTGTTCAATCTAGCCCTGGAACCGCTATCTAGATATCTCATTGAGAAAGCTCCCTTACATGGCATTACTATCGGGGATCAGGAGATACGCACGGCATTGTTCGCAGATGATGTACTCATCTTCACATCGAACCCTGCCAAGGACATTCAAGTGATTAAGAGCACCTTTGATGCTTTCCGCAATCTCTCGGGGTTACGCATAAACTATTCCAAAAGCGAGATCCTCCCCCTAGGCACTACCTAACACCTCCCATGGGCCTCACTTTCCCCCTTCCCTATAACACACACCCATATCACCTACTTAGGTATACAAATTGGCAAAACCCCCTCCTCCCTATACTCCTTAAACTATCCCCCATTATTTACAAAGATATCTCAGGAACTGGCGCGGTGTGCAGACCTTCCGTTGTCGCTCCTGGGGAGATGCCGTCTTTTCAAGATGGTGAGCTTTGCTAAACTGCTGTACCCATTACAAACCCTACCTTTACTTCTAAAACATAAAGATATCCAACTCTTAAACTCAGCAGTCGTGAAGTTCCTATGGCGGGGTAAAAAAACACGTATCTCACAAGCAAAGCTATACTCTCCCAGGGGTGATGGAGGGGTCGGTCTACCGTACATTAGATTATATAATATTGCTTGCCTCCTCCGTGCAGGTCTGGACTGGATTGCAAACACATCAAGATACTCCAAAACTTCTCTGGAATCGGCTATGGCTAAGCCATTCACCCTATCTGGCCTGCTTCACTCACAATAGTGTCGCCTCCCGACTCACCTCCGACAGAATTTGCTACTGAGAGACACGGCAGTTGCATGGAGAGAATCCCGGAAACTGCAAAAGCTGCCACCCCATGTCTCACGGCAGCTACTCATTAAAGGCAACCCACAATTCCCGGCAGCTCAGGACAGCTTAGCCTTCAAGCTATGGTCTTCACATGGATTAACTCATATGGCATCCCTATATGATGAGAACTCTGGCAAACCAATCCCTTTTCAGGACATTAGCAAGACCTACAACCTTCCCCCTTCCCACATCGTTCATTATTCCCAATGCTTAAGTTTCATACGCTCGAACCACAAACCTGCTGCCTCTCCATTCAGTCTCTCTTTCATTGACCTGCTACTCGCCAAAGGATCTCTCTCTATATCAGACATATACAAACCTCTCATCCAAAGAACTCTACCCTCACTGATGGAAGTAGCAGCCACCAAATGATCAAAGGACTTTCCTCTGGAAAACCTAGCGGACAAGCTGCACCAGGGTTACAATACGATTATGCGTTACACAATTTGCGAACTCTGGAAGGAAACCCAATTAAAGCTACTCCACAGAGCCTTCATACCCTTCCTCAGAAACAGAGAGGACCCAAAAATGGCAATGTGCCCATGGTGCTCCTCTACCAAACCCTCACTGGCCCACCGCTCCTGGGTCTGCCCCTCCACCCAATCCTTTTGGACAAATGTTGTGGAATTTATTCATAGGGTATCGGACATAACAATCCCGAAGACCCCCGAACTACTATTATTCAGATACCTAGACCAAACTAGCCTACGCCCACCACTGCCTGCGAAAGCCTTATCTTACATGCCCTGGATACAAACATGTCTTTTGATGGCCCGCAAAACAATTCTGAAATGTTGGACACAACCGCCTGGCCCCCGCGTGGCCATGGTGAAGAAAAACCTTTTCTGGCTACTGTATATGGACAGACTTACTTCCAACTTTCTGAATGTTTCATCTGACCGCCGATTCCAAACCAAATGGCTCCCTTTCATGCAGTCAGCCCTCACAGGGGAGGAAGTGGAGGTCATTGAAAGAGCCCCCCATCGATACTATGTCAATAGCCAGCAGCGACATCAGGAGTCCTAATGGGATCCACCTTTCCTTCTTCCCTTCTGAGGCATCACCCTATCCATGGCTTTTGCCCTTCATGGGACTTTTAACCTACACTCAATGTGTTCCTTGTATTCTCTGTATGGTTCATGATGTAATATATGATATCATGGCAACATCTTTCCGATATAGGTTCACCAGCTCAGGTGAGACGGGAGGCCAACATCCCTCCCCATCATTCATAAACACGTCATCATTAATGTCGACCCCCCCTTACCCCCCCTCTCCTCCACCTTCTCATTGCCCTTTTCATACCACTGTCCTTCCTCCACCCCCCCAGGTATGCAGCACCCTACTACTCCTCAACCCCTGCCCCGGTCATTTTCCTTTTCCCTCCCTTCCCTCTCCCCACCTTATATGTACTTATACCATGTATAGTATCCTGTGTATTATGACCTCCAAATTCATCCTAGGATTAGGACCCTTTTGTCATGTTTCTTGATATATTTGAACGCTCTGGTATTTGTACATGTGAAAATCTTCAATAAATATTTAAAAAAAAAAAGTATTCTTTCAATGGCAGCCATTTTCAGTGTGATTTTGGCTGGAGAGAGATAGAACAGGGCTCTGTTCAGTGCTATTAGTTAGCTAGTGTGCTAAACTGTGCTATTTACTTCAGTGTGCATTGCTGCCAGTTTAACACTAATTTACGTCTGTGTGTGCGTTACTGCCAGTTGAATGCCATTTACTTCAGTGTGCATTGCTGCCAGTTTAACACTAATTTACGTCTGTGTGTGTTACTGCCAGTTTAACGCCATATAGGTCTGTGTGCGTTACTGCCAGTTTAACGCCATATAGTTCTAAGTGCGTTACTGCCAGTTTAACGCCATTTACTTCTGTGTGCATTACTGCCAGTTAACGCCATATAGTTCAAAGTGCGTTGCTGTCAGTTTAACGCCATATAATTTTGTGCGATACTGCAAGTTTAACGCCATATAGTTTTGTGCGTCACTGTACGTTTGGTGCATTATATTGCAGAATATTACTGTGTATCCGTGGAGTGTGTCTGTGTAGTGTGAATACTCAAATTAAAGTGCACCACACAACACTTCACATTAATTAAAGTGCATCTTCATACATATTTGCACTTCTTCATAAGATTTGCTAATAAGCACTGTCTCCTCCCTCCCAATAATGTCTGGGAGGACAAGAAGGAGAGGCAGACGTTCCCTTGGCACTGTAAGGGGGCCAGCAATAAATGTGTCCACAGACAAAGGTGGGCGTGGTGGTCAGTCCTCAGGCAGGGCATAATTTCCCTGTTTAGTGAGTTTGCCCGTGCTATCCAGCCACAGCATGCAGAGGTTGTGGACTGGCTTACTAAACCTTCTTCATCCTCATCATCCTCTGTCACGCAAGCAGAGACAAGTGTGCAGTCCCCTGCAGTTGCCAGAGTGGATAAATCTGCCTCCTTGTCCACATCTATTCCTGTCATAGCCCCAACATCAGCCATGGAGGAGGAGTCAGCTGAGTTATTTGACCACATGTCAGCCACTCGCCCTTGATGATGCCCAGCCATTACTGGATTCAGATGTTGGTTCTGAGGTTGAGGATGACAGGTACATGAGCCTAGAGCGAGGGGAGAACACTGGTAGACAAACTGGCATTCATATTCCCCCAGCCGCAGCGTATTGCCAAGTTGTCTCCAGTGGTAATGATGATAGAGGATATGGAGATGATGATGATGATGATGATAAGGTCACTGATGCGACTTGGGTGCCAGACAGAGCAGAGGAGGAAACTGAAGGTGAGGCAGCACAACCCCAGTAGGGCCGACATCAAGAAAGAGTACAGAGCAGACACCCTATTCCATTAAATTCTGCAGCTGTTCTCTCTGTGCCCCCTCCCCAAAGCTCAGCTTGCTGTGCCTTTTTCAGTACATCTGCAGCAGATTGCACTGTTGCTATCTGCAAACTGCGTCTCAAGCACATCAAATGTGGCAAAAACACCAGCCATTTGGGTACCACATGCTTAACAAGGCATTTAACGTCCAACCACCCAGCCCCTTGGCAAGAGCACCTTAAAGCCCCACAAAAGGGGCACAAATCTGTCCATCCTCCTCCTTACCCACTTCAGTCTGCCCCTGCTATACCGAGTCATGACCTCTCAGCAGCCTCCGCTGACAGGGATGATGGTATAGCACAGGGTGTCCCAGGTCCTAGCAGTACATCTGCCAGCAGCACACCACCAGCTATAGACTGTAGCCAGCAAATTTCTCTGCCCCCATCTGCTGTAGCAGAAAAAAAATACAGTCCCTGACATCCACATGCCCAGCGTCTAAATTCAAGCTTGTCAAAGCTGTTGGCTCTACAACTTTTGCCTTTCAGCCTGGTGGATTCTGCCCCCATCCGTGGATTTGCACAATGTGTTGTACCACAATGGCAGGTTCCCAGTCACTAATAATTTTCTCGTAAGGCTGTTCCATCTCTCTACCATCACGTGGAAGGGAATGTTCTGGCATCATTGGTCAAGGCAGTCAGCCATAAAATCCATCTTCTGCTGACACGTGGTCCAGCAAGCATGGGCAGGGACGATATATTTTGTTCACAGCATACTGGGTAAGGCTGCTTGCAACTCGAAATGATGCAGGGCAGAGCTCGGTACTGCAGCTTGTTGTGCCCCCACGTCTCCATACAGCTGGTGGTGATGATGCCAGACCTGCGAGCTCTACCCCCACCTCATCCTCCAAGCCCTCCTCTTCAGAATTGTCCTATGAACATCAGGTACCCAAGTGTTCAAAGGGCTATTCCATGAGCCAGGCTAAAAGGTGCCATGCAGTGCTTCAGCTGGTGTGTCTAGGGGACAGGAACCACACTGGACCAGAGATTCTTGCAGCTCTGCAGGGATAGGACCAGAGGTGGTTCACACCACTCCAGCTGGAGCCAGGAATGGTGGTGTGCGATAATGGCTTAAACCTCCTGTCCACCCTTAGACAGGGAAAGTTGACACATGTGCCATGCCTGATACATGTACTCAATTTGGTGGTGCAGTGTTTCCTGAATACGTACCCAGGGTTGCAAGATGTGCTAAAGCTGGACAGAAAAGTCTGTAGTCATTTCAGGCGGTCATACAATGCTCGGTTGGCTGAAATTCAGCGGGAATTCCACCTGCCCGTAAACCGCCTGATTTGTGACATGTCCACCAGGTGGAACTCGACATTAGCAATGCTGCAGCGGCTATACATGCAACAGAGGGCCGTCAACGAGTACCTGTGTGAGTGAGGCACGACGTCAGGCTCAGGCCGCATCAGCTTTTTTCCCCACGCCAATGGCTGATCATTAATGATGCATGCACTGCACAGGACAGTGCATGCATCAGTGACACGATCCCTGTTGTGTTCCTGCTGGAGCAGACTCTGCATGGCATTATGGACAGGGCACTGGAGGCAGAGCAGCAGGAGGAAGAGGAGGACTTCCCTTCTTCTCAAGGCCCACTTTATCCAGACACTATCATTCCTATGTCACAGAACACACAGGAAGAGAGAGGGGAGGAGGATGAGGAGGATTCTGGCACTTTTGCAGGCTTCGAAGAAGAGGAATACATGCATCAATCTGTAAGCGATGGCTTTCCAACGCCACGACCCTTGGGAGTAGTACGTGGCTGGGAGGAGGAAGTTCCAGATGCTGTCATCCTGAGTGACCCCGAGGAGTCTGCTTCTCAAGCCCCTGCAAATTTGAGGCGCATGGGCAACCTCATACTTCAAAGCCTGTGAAAGAACCCAAGATTATGTGGCATAAAGGAGAATGACCATTACTGGTTGGCAACCCTCCTTGACCACCATTATAAGGGGAAGGTCTCTGAACTCATCCCCTCCCCACAGAGAGTGCAGAAGATAAAATCACTTGAGGACACGTTAAAGAGGATTTTATTGAATATTTTTTCCCAACTACAGTAGGTCACAATGACGTGGAAAACATTATTTTTAATCTTCTGTTCTTCAAGAGAGGAGTGTTGGAGAAGTGAGACATTTCGTAATTTTTTTAGTCCTCGCTGCCCAGGCCTGTCAGCTTCCACATCCCATTGGCAGTGTCTGCATCACATAGTGGACAATTACCGTGGGGCCAAAACAGAGATGGAGAGCTTTTCAGCTGACGATCCACTGGCTTACTGGGTCATGAGAATAGACCACTGGCCAGAACTTGCCCAGTATGCTATTGAGTTGTCGGGCTGCCCTGCATCCAGTGTGCTTTCAGAACGGGCAATCAGTGCTGCAGGAGGTTTCGTGACTGATCATAGAACGCGTCTGTCCACAGACTCCGTGGACCATTTTCTCTTTCATAAAAATGAATCAGTTATTGATTACCAGCTATAAAGCCCCTGATGCCAATGTCACCGATTGAGTTTTTTTGGGATGTGGAATTTCTGCGGGACTTCGAGGCTGGACCAGGCTGGCGCCCTCTTACCCTCCTCTCCCGCTACAGTTGTCATTAGGTTACCAGGATCTAATCTTTTTTGAGGAGCTGCCTCCATTCACCATACATCAATGTTTTTTTTACCTATTCCAACACACTAGCGCCGTAGCTCCCACTCCAATTCCCTCCTTCTTTGAGGCTGCCTAGCTTTGAGGGCATTCAATAATTTCATCTGTAACTATTTTTTCCACACCTGTTTGACAGGTGCATGTCATTGCAATTTTTTTGGCCTTCATCAAGAGCAGCTCTATAGGGTTACGGTGGAAAGGCGCCACCGACACCCAAAGACCAATTTTTCTGCACCTGTTTGACAGGTTCATATCATTGCAATTTCTTTTACAGAAAGGCCAATTCTTGCCTTCATCAAGAGCACCTCTATAGGGTTATGGTGTGAAGGCACCACCGATACCCAAAGCCCAATTTTTCCGCACCTGTTACTTCTATCCAAAGTCAAAGTGACATCAGAATTTATCCAAAAAATCTCTAATCTTGTTTCCAGTGCACTACATTGTAGGCTCATCATACACACTGGCTCCCTAGTGGTTGCTGAGCAAAATAAAGACAGCTTGCAAGGAAAATGTCATTTTTTAGCTTTATAAATGTAATTATTGCTGCAGCAGATTCTACATATGGTACAGATCTGCCACTTTACAGGTAGACTAAGGGGACCCCGCAGGCACTATATTGGAAGGATTTTTTATGCTTTCACTTTAAAAATAAAAAAATCACTGCTCATTTAAAAATGTATACATGTCCCCCAAGGAAGGACCCGGACCCCTACCCCTATAACCATTGTATGCACAATTACTTGCATATAAGCCTTCAAAATGGGCACTTATGATTTCGGCAGTTCAGATCCCATTGATGTGAATGGAGTTCGTTATTCGGGTCTGAACTTTCGCAGTGTTTGAAAGTTCTGGTGCGAACCGAACAGGGGTCTGTTCGGCCCATACCTATCCAAATCCTCTTTATTTTTTGGCACGTCCACCACGTATGGTCCAGTGCATGACAATTGGCTTCATCCTTATCAAATCATAACCCATTCTTCAGGTTTGTGCCTAAAATCATCTCAATTTAGTTAGTGACTGAATGAAACCTTTTTGGGAAATGACACTTTTTGTGGAGGTATTTCCATCCAGATAAAATATTATTTTTGTTGAATAAAGCAGAGGACACATCATCCTTTATTAGCTGGGTTGCTCATATGGCTAGCGGACATGATTATGTCATACACATAGCATCTAAATGAAAAAGACCAACAATGCTTTTAGACAGATGTAGTAAGTCTAAGGAATACCAATTATTGTTAAAGGAGCATAAAACAGGGAGGGAGCAGATCAAAATAGTGTGTACAGAATTACATTTTTGTCTCACAACCCAAGTGAAAGATACTTTCAGGTAGTGCAAAAATTCCCCCCCGGGGGATAAGCCTGGAATATTATTAGTTCACCAAAATTAGGCTTTCACAAAACCATCAGTTAGTTAGTCCTTCAGAATTTTTTTTTAATATTTGTGCTAACACCCACCTCAGTTCAGGAGGAAGGACTTACAACTATCATGAAAGAAATATGTAGAATTATTGGATGCAGACTTATCAGGAGCTGAAATTCATATTAATATAAAATAATTGAAAAACATGAAATTAACCAGTAAAGGTACATCAGATATGACAGATTTCATACCCATATTCTTTATTAATCTTGATATTAAAATTATGAACAAAATGTTAACTTATTTAATTCTTTCTTAGCCGAGTATATCCACTCAGATTGGCTTTATGAGGAATAGAGAGCCACTGAATCAGATGTGGAAGGCAATAGACCTATTTTCTGTTGTTCAATCCGCTTCAGTTCAGTGGGGTTCCTTCTGTGAAAGTAAAGCTATGGTTCAATTAGCGATTTACATAAGACTTTTGATAGCCTTTCCAAGGACTACTTCCTAGCTCTTCTATGGATATTGAATAATATTTTTACAACTTCTTTAAGTTCTTTATGACACCCCAACAGCTCAGATTTCTCTGAAGGGATTCCTAACTTCATCTTTATAATATTTAAAAAACACTGTGCAAATACTGTGTGGCATAAACATTGCAATACTCACCATTTTATTCTCTATGGCTTTCACTTTAAAAATATATAATGTTTGTGGGTTTAGAGTAATTTTCTAGCAAGAAAGAAAAAAAAATTCTCATGTAAACAAAAAGTGTCAGAAAAGGCTTGGTCTTCAAGTGGTTATAAGTGTGGGTGATGTGTGTCATAAGCTTCTAATGTTGGGCATAAAATGCCAGGACAGTTCAAACATCTCCCAAATGACCCCTTTCCGGAAAGTAGAGACCCCAAGATATTTGCTGAGAAGCATGTTGAGTGTATGGAAGATTTTATTTTTTTGCCACGAGTTTTTACACAAACTTGTCACTTAAATTATAAATTATATATTTCTCACACATGCCATGGATATATGTAGAATAACACCCCAAAATACATTCTGCTACTTCTCCTGAGTATGGGGACACTTTTAGGCAGTCTAGCCGCTTACAGGACCCCAAATCCAATATCACCTTCAGGCTTTTAATGGCCATCATATCTGGAAAACCACAATTGCTCTTTGAAGGACTTTGAAGGCAACTCCTAACTATGAATAGGATTAAAACATTAACATTTATATTTCTCAATTTAAAAGGTTTGAGCCACATATATTATATCACATATTACATATTATAAAATATTGTACAAAATTAGGTTACAACATCAAGAAGTGTGATCCAAATGGTATCCCCCCACAGCTGATGATTTAGCTTTTAGTTATTAGATTACTGGTTGGCCTACTCAGCTTAGGGACTCCATGTAAGTAGACTCCCAAGTTCCAAGTCATTGGGACCCCCTTAAGTGCATGCAGAGACCACTAGGGTGTTAAGGCATATACAATGATAATAAATTCCAATGTCTCCCATTCGACTTACATGGCATAACAATGGTATTATGTTTATGGGGGGACATACTCCGGTCAACCCCTCTAGTTCAAATACTAAACCCTGTACCATAGGGTATATTATCCCACTTCTGACTTCTGGGACTTAGATTGAATATCCTATATAGTCAGATGTAAATAACACATTAAATATGCTCAAAATATCTCTTTTTAAATATAACTGGAATATGTAATAGCGTGGTATAATACATATAAATACATTCCCAGCACAGGGGGAAAAAGAGAGAGCTAAACAGAAACACAGATTTAAAACATTTTATTAGATAGGCAATGATTAGATGTCTCAATGCTACTTAAATAACAGCATAATATACTGTGATTATAGCATGATTCCATCTGTGTTGGCCATTCATCCACTAGTATGTCAGATAGATTTATGAGATCCTGATCCAGGATGGTCATGTGACCTTTTCTAGAGGTTATAATTAAGATAATTAGCTGCAATATATGTTGGCTGCAATATCTTAACCCCTCTTTTCCTGGACACCTGGGAGGGAGAGGATCTGAATAGCCATGTCTCCATTAGCTGTGTGGGAAAATGACGTCCAACTCTCTATTCAAAACATAATTGAAATGTGTAATAGTATAGTACAATACCTATAAAAACATCCGAATGCTGAGTTAAAAAGAGAGAGCTAAATAGAAATTTTGGTGTTTTGGCCAGGAATTGAACCCAGGTCAACCTCTTGGAGGGCAGCTATGCTCACAACTATACCACATCAATTCAGGGAATATTGTTTGATAGGCAATGATTAGATGTTTCAATGCTACTTACATAAAAACATGAAATACTGTGATTATAGCATGGTTCCTTTTTGTTGGACATTCATCCACCAGTATGTCAGATAATTTGCAAGATCCTGATCCAGGATGGTCATGGGAGTTTTTTTACATGTTATAATTAAATTAAATAGCTGCAATATATCTTGGCTACAATATCTTAACCCCTCCTTTCCCGGACACCTGCCATGCCCCCATTAAATGAGTGGGAAATGACATCCACTATGTGGTCTCTGGCATCCCTATTGTCAAGCATGGGTGGTCGTGAACTGCATCCATGTCACGTCCAGCTCCGGTTAGACATCATTTTCGGCATTGGAGGACACCGCCAACACGGAAGTATGCCCACACATAAGGTCACAAGTTTTGTGACCTATCCAGGGGACAGGGGAAAATCCCCCATGTCTAGGGTTGCCCAGTAGGAGGATTACTCACCACCGCCTGGATGGAGTGTGTATAAATGTAGGCCCTGCATCTAATTTTTTTCCCAAGGGGGCCCCTTCGCGTTTGGCATGCATGAAGGTGGCCCTTAACCCCAGAGTCTCTCCTGTTTCTGGACATCCTATAATTCCTTAAAAGGACAGTTTGACAACCCATAATTAACATTTTCACAATCAACAATAATATTCAAATAGTAAAATATCATTTATATTCCAGAGTGGTATCTTATGCCTGAAGAAGATAGTTGTTATAAATATTTCAAAATGTGTTGGATCCCAAAGCTGAGTGGGCAAATCAGTAATCCAATAACTGCAAGTTAAATCATCAGCTGTGGGGGATATCATTAGAATCACACTTCTTGATGTTGTAACCTAATGTTGTACAATATTTTGTACTATGTATTATGTGATGTAATATATGTTCAAACCTTTTAAATTGAGAAAATACATGGTATTATTTTAATTGTATTCTTTGGTTAGAACAGTGGTTTTCAACTCCTGTCCTCAGGACCCACCAACAGGCCAGATTTTAAGTATTACTTTGGGGAGATGTAGACTAGAATACTGCAATCACAGAGCAGCAAATGATATCACCTGCGATGCATTTCAGTTTTCCTGCAAACCTGGCCTGTTAGTGGGTTAGGAGGAGTTGAGAACCACTGGGTTAGAAGTTGTTTTCAAAGTCCTACAAAGAGCAATTGTTTTTTTTAGATATAATTGACAAGGATGGGGGCAACCACACCCAGAGCCAAATACAATAATTGTAATTACTGGCCATTATTTCCTCAATACACTTCCTGACAATCTATCAGAGTTGGTCAGTATTTTGCAGATCTCATTTGTTGCCACAAGTCTTTTGGAAAAAGAAGACAGAAAACAAAAATGTATTTTTTCTTTATTTTTTTATTTTTCAAAACCCTGTGACTCAAAAATGAGACACACCATGCCTCTTATAAAATTTCTTGGGGTGTCTACTTTCCAAAAAGGGGTCAAAATATACCATTTAAAGGCCTGAATGTGGTCATTGAAATTTGGGGGGCCTGTACGTGGTTAGGCTGCCAAAAAGTCTCACACATGTGGTATCCCTATATTGGAGAGAACAGCAGAATGCATTTTGGGGTGATATTCTACATGCTGTATACCCATAGCATGTGTGAGCATTATATAATTTAAGTGAGGACTTAGTGTACAAAAAATGTTTCTGTTATTTTCCAGAAACTTGTGGCAAAAAATAACATTTTCCATGGACTCAACATGCCTCTCAGCAAATAGCTTGGGGTGTCTACTTTCCAAAAAGTGGTATTTTGGGGAGGGGGGGGGGGTAAAAGCTGCATAAATCCCAGTATAACTTTTACACAAACCAATCAATATACACTTATTGTGATTTTTTACCAAGTACATGTAGCAGAATACATTTTAGTCTAAATTTAAGATGAAATTTGAGTTCATTTGATGTTATTTATAACAGAAAGTAGAAAATATTGGGGTTTTTTTTTTCCAAAACGTTTGGTCTTTTTTCAATGATATCACAGCAAATAAAAAACCCAGTGGTGATCAAATACCACCAAAAGAATGCTTTATTTATGTGAAGAAAAGGACATGCATTTTGTTTGGGTATAGTGTTGCATGACTGCGCAATTACCATTTAAAGTAGAGCAGTGCAGAATTGCAAAAAATGGCCTAGTCAGGAAGGGGTAAAACCTTCCGGAGGTCAAGTGGTTAAATAATTTGTTAGAGGCATTTGATAAAGAGGGCCATGTCCCTTAAAACACGTTATAATTACCCCCTCTTGACAACAGCATAGGATTCTGCCAGCTGTCATCTTCACAGTGCAGCTGGAGAGTCCTTTCTCTCCATACTACCTGCTGGAGCTTTGGGTCACCTGTTGCTGCATTCTTAGCAGCCACCCATTGCCTCTGTGTATCTTTAGCTGATCAGATCTGGTTTCTCAACCTGCTGTGTTACTATCCACTTTTGGATTGGTGATTTCTAACATGTAACTGTGCTACTTTCAATAAAGGTGTATTTGTGCTTGACTTCAGCGCCCTGCTTTTTGCTGTTACCTACTTTATGAGGTGATCCTGTCCAGATCTTATAGGAGCTGCAGAGATGAACCATATTCCATCCATCCATCCATCCATCCATCCATCCATCCATCCATCCATCCATCCATCCACTCTTCCTTCATCCATCATCCGTCCTTTCATCCATCTACTCTTCATTTATCCATCCTCAATCCATTTATTTAGCATCCACCCCTCTACCATTCATCTACTATTGCTATAATTCATTTTATACCACAGACTCTTAAGCCTCATACACACAGTGCGACGGTCATATGAAACCGGTTGTACAACAGCTTGTTGTATGATCATCCGACTGTTAGTACGCGCAATTAGAACAGCCAACATGCGACGGTCGTACAACTGAAGTTGGATGAGCAGACTAGAAAACTTTTGTTGTACAACAAGGCGTCCTGCGACTGTTGTACCGCGTGTACACAGAAGTTGGGCCAACAAGTTGTATGTGCAAAACACGCATGCTCAGAAGTCAGGAATGGCTGGAAGTGTCCGTTCATGAAAACCTACGTTCCTAATTCACAAATCACATGCACCTGAACTTCCTCTTTATACGCTCTGTAGCACGTTACTACGTTAGGCTTGGTTGTACGATCGCTTAATGCACATCATTATGCGAGACACAATAGCCAACATACGATTTTGGATGTCCGGTCGTACGACCATCGCACTGTGTATACGAGGCTTAAGTGTGTTTTTCCATGGACTAATTGTCAATACATTGGATAGAGGAGTGCTGTATGTTTTTTGTAATTTTTACACGTTTCTTTGTTTTAAATCATTTGTTAACTAAGTTTGAGGTTCATGGAATCAACTTTTTTTTCATTGCCATAAGACCTAATGTAGAGTCCTCTTTCATGTGTTTTATTATTTCTTTACATTCTTATCCTTCATTTTCTTTTCCATTTATATCCCGTTTGTAACAACTTGTGAGTTTTGCTGTACAATGGTTACGATGAATGCACTATAAGTTTTAGATACTGTATGTTTAGAATGTGCAGTAAGAAAGCTAGCAGTAATATGGCTTGGGGGAGTTGGTGGTGTTTGTAATAAAAATGTATGGCTTATATATTATTATGTGTGTTATTCTATATGATCTCCTGTGAGGCATAATTATAGTCACAAATAAACCTTCTATTGTCTAGTTATGTATTTGCATTGCTGATGATGCCTACAGAAGATCATCATTCATAATAACGTTTAATTTTTCCACAAAGATATGGTGTTTAAACTATAGCAGTGGCCACTTTTGAGAGAGGAGTAGGATGTGCAGCTGTCGACAGCAAGAGTTCAGAGATTTCCTCTCTCATCAAATGTGTATGCACAGATTTGGTATGCAGCTTTATTTGATGTTTCTTCTCAAACAGAGATACCACCACTTAGAGGGTGCCCCAAGGTGGCTGTCATCAATATGCAGGGTACAGGTTATGGCATGCTGAGTAGTGTTGAGCGAACCTGGACTGTAACGTTAGGGACCGTACCGAACTTTCGGGTGTCCGGGGCACGGACCCGGACCCGGACATTTCAAAAATCGTTCGGCTTCGGTCCGGGGTTCTGCTATTTTACTCCACGTGTTGAGAAGCTGCGTTTATTTCGACGTATGGTTTAGACACGTATGTGTAAACTACTCTCTCCTTTAGAGACTTGAGAACGACAGCTGTCGACGTGTAGGATGAGGAGAGAGTTTTCACCGGTGACGATATCAAATTTGTGGTATAGAAACACCTTTTTAATTTGCAATAATACTTACTACTAGAAGACATCCGTAGTAGTCGTTACGTTTATGTATTGATCTGTTATCTTCCAAATAAACACTGATATTAATACGGAGTGTCCTCTAGTATATCTTATTGTGTGTATTATTATATATTCGGTAT
>BLSH010413006.1:8057-20529 GCA_018402905.1 Glandirana rugosa | reverse complement strand
ATTTTAATTTATTTTCCCTATCCCCATTTATTTGTAGGGCACTTGCCCTAGTTTGAAGATGATTTTAGAACAGTTATATGGCTTCTACCGTTAATTAATACTTTTCAGACACAGTTTGAAGATGAACCACATTCATCTCCATTTTTGCATTTTTTATGTTTTTATTTTTATTAAAATATTTAAAGTTATTTCCCTGTCCCCATTTTTTTGTAGGGCACTTGCCCTACCCTTACCCCCATTTTACTTCCTTTTGCAGCCCTCTGGGGCTTTCCAGGACTTTCCTACAGCCATTTTTGTGCCTAAAAGTTCGGGTCCCCATTGATTTCAATGGGGTTCGTTGTCCGTGCGAGCGTTCGGGTTCTGTCCGGACCCGGACCCGGACTTTGTCCCGAAGTTCGGACGGACCAGCAGAACCCGAACGTCCAGGTGTTCGCTCAACTCTAATGCTGAGTACTGGGGTGGTCTCTATGTTCCACCATCCGGCACTGAAAGAAGCTTAAAGTCATTTTATCCAGCAAACAATGAGATGATGGCAGAGGGAGGCTGGTGCAGGCAGCTCTGTGCAGCAAGGCATCATATTAGACACCTGGCAGGAAACCAATACTCTTCTAATGTTCATTCACATGCAACAACACACTGACAACTCTTAGCAATAACCAGGGTGCACAATTATATCAGCATATCCCTATGTGCCAGTGCACATAGGCATACATGTCTGATCCCAGGAATGGTGCCAAGTTGCCTATTGAGAGGAGGCTCTGATGTGTGCAACTCGCTGGATGTTCTTCAGCTCCCTGTGATCCTTGTTTCTGTGCTTCCTGGTTACCCTGCTGCTTGACTAACTGTTACTGACTCAGCTTGCCCCTGGATATCTCTTTGACTCTCTCCTGATCGTGACCCCAGCTTGCTGCTTGACCTCACCCCTGCTTTATCTCCCATGTTAGACCTGGCTTGTCTCTAGACACTGCTTCTGTTACCACTGCCTATCCATGTATGACTCCTGGCTCCTGACCATGTCCCAATAGACCATGAGGAAATATAAGGGACATTTTCTCCACTAGACCACTTGATAATTTTTATGGGGGGGTGAAGGGGCCTAGACAGAAAGGTCCTTGGCCTTGTTTACTGCCAGCCCCTAACTACCAATGCGAATGGGATTTATTGATACAGCCAGTCACTGACCACCAATGTCAGAGGGTAGTAATACTTTCAGACATACACTAACCACTATTGTTGGAATGGATGTTATTTTTACAGCCAGTCACTGCCCACCAATATTTATTATCAAAAGTATGTATTGCGTCAACAGTTGCTGGTTTCTAAATAGTCACTGACTATTTTATTAAGTTCTATTTTAAAGCATATGTAATGGAAGAATGTAGTGTTTTTAAAAATGATTTGCTGAATGTTATATGTCTCACTTGTGGCACAGTGATTAAGGATTTATTCACATCAATGCATTTTCTCTTCCGTTCACTGACAGACGCAGCCTTCTTATGACACATGGGGATTATGCTCATCCTACTAGGAGTAGACTAGGCAAAACAAACAAAAGTATAGGTTGGCCCCTCCCAGGGGGCCGTCCTCACCTTAGCATATAATCCCCCTGCCCTGTACAGCACATCAGTTTTTATTTGCCTAGTGAAAGGAGTAGACCTGGTTCTCTATGGGATCGGCGGTCTCCTGAAGATTCGTCTAATGAAGACTGCTATCAAGAAGCTGGCTGGTGGTATAGAGGATATCTCGAATCCAAATCTTTCCCCAGTCCGGCCGACACTATGCGAGCACCCTTAGGGGGGCCCACTGCATAGCGCCCGTTCCGTGCGGGCGGCCAGTGGCTAAAACCCACTAGAGCCCAGTGACTGGTACGCCTGTCCAGTGGCCTGGCCAGCAGCATGACTCCCCTTGGGGAGGTAGGTCTGCTCCGGTGGCTAACCGCTGTGCCCGTCGGATTGGTGAGTGGACCCCTCTCCCACCTTAGGGGCATGGAGAGTGGGCACCTGGGCAGCTTTGGTGGTGGCCGGCCGGTGGGGGTCCATTAGAGGGACATACTGGGTGATACCCATTTGAAGATTATCCGTCCCCCCCTCCCCCCAATCCCCCTCCCCCCCGCAGTACCGCACCTTGCACTAACCGCTCGGCTCTGCACCGACCGTCCGGAGCACTGTGTTAGGCGGGTCGCCGCCATTGGAGTATGGAGCACCGCTCGTTCATGGCCGACCACGCGTGGATAAGTCCACGTCCCCATTATGGGTTGTCCCCACCCGCCTCATGGGTGGGGGGCCGGTTACTGGGGTTTGCAGACAGATGGGCTGCCTGTGTCACCGATAGGTGGGTACTGGAGGTAGTGTCCTCCGGGTACAAGATAGAATTCAGCTCTCTGCCCCCAGAAAGGTTCTTCCCCTCAAACTTGAGGCTCCCTCAGAAGCGTCGGGAGGCGCTTCTAGGTGCCCTTCGGGCACTCGCCGAACAGGGGCTGATCGTGCCGGTACCCATGGTGGAAAGATTTCACGGTTTTTACTCAAACCTTTTTGTGGTGCCCAAAAAAGGCGGGGTCAGACAAGTTTTGGACCTAAGGGCGTTAAACCGCTTCATGAAGACGAAGGGTTTCAGGATGGAGTCCATCCACTCGGTCGTGGTCGCCCTGCACCAAGGGGAATTCCTGGCATCTTTAGGTATCAAGGATGCATATTTCCATGTTCCAATCTGTATCAGTCATCTATGTTTCTGAGTTTCGCAGTGGGAGACCTGCATTACCAGTTTGTGGCTCTGCCCTTTAGGCTGGCCTCGTCTCCCTGAGTGTTCACCAAGGTGGTGGCCCCAATGCTGGCATTGCTGAGACAGAGAGGTATCGCGGTGGTAGCGTACCTCGACGATTTACTCCTGAGAGCAGAGTCTGCTACAGCTCTGGAGGAGAACGTGACGATCACGGTGTCCACGTTAGAGAAGTTCGGTTGGCTGATCAACCTACAGAAGTCATCATTAACTCCGTCTTGCCGGCTGGAGTACCTGGGTCTGATTCTGGACACGGTACAGGCAAGGGTGTTTCTAACACCGAGCAAGCTCCTAACACTTCAGGCAGCAGTGCGAACCCTGTTATCACGCCAGTGGTTCTCCTTACGGTTCTGTATGCGAGTGTTGGGGCTCATGGTGTCGACTTTTGAAGCAGTACCTTACGCCCAGAGTCACACTCGGCTCCTGCAGAAGGAAATTCTGTCGCAGTGGGACAAATCTCCCTTATCCCTAGACAGGCTGATCAGGTTGGATCATCAGTCCCGAGGATTCTTGATTTGGTGGATTCGGGCCCTAAAGTTGGGGAAAGGTTTTCCTCCCCTCAATTGGTCGATAGTAAAGACGGATGCCAGCCTATCGGGCTGGGGAGGAGTCCTGGGGCAATCTTCTGTCCAGGGTCTTTGGTCAGTGCAGGAAGCTTGTCTTCCGATAAATGTACTGGAACTGAGAGCGATCAGGCTTTGCCTGGCCCGTTGGACAGAAAGGCTGCGAGGCCTCCCTGTTCGGGTTCAGTCGGACAATGCCACGGCTGTGGCATATGTAAACCATCAGGGTGGAACAAGAAGCGCAGCAGCAGCCGCGGAGGTGGCTCTGATCCTTCGGGGGGCAGAACTTCACGTGCCAGCTCTCTCTGCAATCTACATCCCAGGTGTGGAAGATTGGCAGGCAGACTTTCTCAGCCGCCGGACTCTGGATCAAGGGGAATGGTCCCTACATCCAGAAGTGTTCCGCCAGATTTGCCACAAATGGGGCACACCAGAGGTGGACCTTATGGCCTCCAGGTACAATCACAAGGTACAGACCTTTGTGTGCAGAACAAGAGATCCCTTGGCGGTCGCCTCGGACACACTGGTAGCGCCCTGGGGTCGGTATCGGCTATTGTACATCTTTCCTCCTCTAAAGATTCTACCGCGCGTTGTACGCAGGATAGAAGCAGAGGGAATCCCAACAATCCTGGTAGCTCCGGATTGGCCTCAGCGTCCTTGGTACGCCGATGTAGTACGGATGGTGGCAGATGTTCCGTGGCGTCTTCCACTTCGCGAAGACCTACTGTCTCAGGGGCCCATCTTGCACCCTGCTTTACCCTCGCTGGCTTTGATGGCCTGGCTATTGAATCCCAGGTGTTGAGGGATAGGGGGGTCTCTGACTCCGTAATCCCTACTATGATTAAAGCACGTAAGAGTACCTCACGTAAGATTTATCATAGGACCTGGAAGGCTTACATTGCCTGGTGCAAGGTGGGGGGTTGGAACCCCCGCTCTTATATAGTGTCCAGAGTACTGTCATTTTTGCAGCAAGGACTGGACAAGAACCTGGCGTTAAGTACGCTTAAGGGGCAGATTTCAGCCCTGTCGGATCTTTTTCAACGGCCCTTGGCGTCTCATTCATTGATCCGTACGTTTGTACAGGGGGTACGTCATGTGGCTCCTCGGATACGGTCGCCTTTGGCACCGTGGGATTTGAATCTGGTGCTTTCTGTGTTGCAGAAGCCACCATATGAAAGGATTAGGGACATTCCCTTGCAGTTGTCGCAGAAAGTGGCCTTTCTGGTGGCTATCACATCCGCCAGACGGGTGTCTGAGTTGGCAGCATTATCCTGCAAGTCACCTTACTTGGTCCTTCATAAGGACAAGGCAGTTTTGTGGCCTTCCCCTTCGTTTCTTCCGAAGGTGGTTTCTTCTTTTCATTTAAATGAGGATATTGTTCTTCCCTCATTGTGCCCGCACCCGTCGCATCCCAAAGAAGTTGAACTGCATTCTTTGGATGTGGTGAGGGCTTTGCGGGTGTATTTGAGTTCTACAGCTTCCTTTCAGAAGTCTGATTCTTTATTTTTGCTGAATGAAGGGTCGCGCAAGGGCATGGCGTCCTCGTCAGCTACCATGTCGCGTTGAATACGGAAGACCGTGACTCATGCACATGAGATTCGGGGCAAGGTTCCCCCGTTTCTGGTCACGGCGCATTCCACCAGGGCAGTTAGTACTTCCTGGGCGTTTAGACACCAAGCCTCGGTGTCTCAGGTGTGCAAGGCAGCTACTTGGGCCTCAGTACACACGTTTACTAAGTTTTACAAAATTGATGTTTCAGCATCCTCGGATGCTGCTTTTGGCCGCAAGGTATTACAAGCGGTAGTATAGGCACGGTTAGCGCCGCCTGAGAGGGCGTTTTTCTGTTGGGTACAGTTGTTATAGTTTTGCCCACCCCTCTTGATTGGCACAGCTTTGGGACGTCCCCATGTGTCATAAGAAGGCTGCGTCTGTCAGTGAACGGAAGAGAAAAAGGGATTTTTTGTATAACTTACCGTAAAATCCTTTTCTCTGAGTTCACTGACAGACGCAGCACCCACCCCTCTGCGTTGTTTTTGTACATCTTGTTACAAACTGATGTGCTGTACAGGGCAGGGGGATTATATGCTAAGGTGAGGACGGCCCCTGGGAGGGGCCAACCTATGCTTTTGTTTGTTTTGCCTAGTCTACTCCTAGTAGGATGAGCATAATCCCAATGTGTCATAAGAAGGCTGCGTCTGTCAGTGAACTCAGAGAAAAGGATTTCACGGTAAGTTATACAAAAAATCCCTTTTTTTCATGTTTTTTGCTTTTTGCAGAAATGCAGGACATTTTTTTAAAATGAGTTCCTATGGAACATGTTCACATGGTAAAAAAACACAGAAAACACAGCAAAAAGCACTGCAGAAATGCTCAAAACCAACATGCATAGATGTGAATCGAGCCTAAGGCATATTGTGTGGGTACAAAGACTGCAGAATATGTTTGCTATGTTTAAAGTGAGTATTGTCGTTTTAAATAACCTTGACCCTGGTTTACACCTATGCAGGTTGCAGTTTGCATAATCCAGGTGCTTTTTGCATTTTTCAATACAAGTTTTAGATCCATTGAAGTCTATGGCACCAAAATCCAGAAAAAAAGTACCCGGCCCTCTCCAGAAAATGCACAGATGTGAACGCGACCCATAGGAAACACTGTTAAATGGACTGCAGTGTGTTTCTGCAAAACTGAAAATGCACTAAAAAATGCATAGATGTGAACCAGGCTAAGACCCTACCCCTGCAATTTGGTCACACCCATCGTTTGTCTCTGAAAACTGTGTAGGCTGCTTTACTATGGTCCTCTAGGACCCAGTGGTGAGTTCTGGAGGATTGTTACGGAAAATAATATTGATGTATGGAGGGGTTAATATAGTATCCATCCCAGGCGCTAGATATACTAAGCATGCCACTGGGCTTATGTAAACCAAAAGAAATGTGATGATGCTTTGGTCTTTCATAACTGCTCTCAAAAGGGCATAATAAGAGAAAAAAAGGTACAAAACATATTTGTAGATGGCTGAATTTGCAACGATATATTAAAGGAGCTAATGTCATTTAAAGGGCACTTTTTTATTGAAAAGGAGAATATTTAATGTCTGAGACTATAATCCTTGTGCCAACCTTTGCTTTTCAAGTACTTATTTTTTAGTTAAATTATACCATTTTTGTGTAACTAAATCAACAATTTTAACTGCAAGAGGATCCCATCTAATATAAAAGTAATGGTCTGCAATTTTTACTTGTGTTTGTTTTTAATATAAAATGATGAAAAATGCTAAAACCACAGTTGGATCTATCCTTAATGTTGCTGTTGGAAAATGTGAGTTAAAGCAGTTATTGCTCTTATGAGCATTCAGATTCCTTATTTAATTTTCATTACATGTAGCAACCATCTGATCACAGATGGAAATTGCTTTATGTTATTATTTTTTTGTAATATACTGAAAGTGTTGATATTTGTATAGCTGCAACTAGAGAAAAAATATACTGCATCCTAAACATTTTATCTTTACCTATTTTACTTTTAGGTTTAATATCCATTTAAATGTACTATTTACTGCACTAACAGGTGTGCTTGCTGGGTGCACTCTATTAACAGTATTTAGCCTCAGTTACATATAGGAGCTGAATTACTAAAACTAGAGAGTAAAAACTAGAGAGTACAAAATCTGGTGCAGCTCTACATAAAAATCAGCTTCCATTTTTTTTTGTCTGCGCTTAATTCAACAAGCTTAAGTTAGAAATTGGCTACCATGCAGAGCTGTGCTACATTTTGCATTCTCCAGTTTTAGCAAACCAACCCAATAGTATACAACATTGTCTTCCAGCAATGAGATGGGGACATCCAATCTCTCTCCTAGAACAAAATAGAGTCAGGTAGAGTGCCACTCAGCCATTTATGGGATGCTTTGTATTCTATGAGTGAATGCAAATTTCCTCTGATTGACTGGGGCAGAGAGGCGGGCAGATGATGCTACAATTTCCACCTCAGCCAATCAGATGAAGCTCTGTATTCATTCAAAGAATACAAAGCTTCCTGTGAATAGCTGAGAAGTTCTCAATCCAATTCTACTTTGTTCTGGGATTGAGACAGGTAATCCTCATCTCACTGTCAGAACACAGCAATGTATGAGAAAGAATGTGACCCATCACCCCACTTTGATATATAATGGCTGGCCTCCATCCCTGGTATTGGTTAAGTACAAGGAGAGGGAAAATTGGGACTTTAAATGAGGCCAGTCATTAAGAAACACACAATATAGTGCTGCTGATTAGCAAAACGCATGTCCATAATTTATTGATAAAAATAATAATTAAGTGTACATTACTCTTATATTAAAACCATGATATGTTATACACATAATCCAATCATGTACAGAGACAATTAATATACACATATTTTCATTGAGAAGTATCTAAATTGAAAGACTAGAGAAAGACATAATAAGCAGTACAATTTGATTTGGATGTCTTGAATTATTCATCAAACACAAGCTGTGCCTTTGAATTGCATAATGTGATCAAATTAATCTGAGCATCCTTTTATATAAACTCAACGCGTTTCATGGCGTACAGCCACTCATCAGGAGTATGATGCAAACAGAGTGTTCTAAAATAGATAATGAACATATGAGTAAATGGTAACTCTATAACCCCTGGCCCCCGCTCTCCCCTGGATACGGGATACACCACCAATGGGATTCTTTGTAAGTTACAACAACTACGTTTTTCCAGACTAGCGTTTTTTGCTTATAGAGTTACCATTTACTCATATGTTCATTATCTATTTTAGAACACCCTGTTTGCATCATACTCCTGATGAGTAGCTGTATGCCATGAAACACGTTGAGTTTATATAAAAGGATGCTCAGATTAATTTGATCATATTATGCAATTCAAAGGCACATCTTGTGTTTGATGAATAATTCAAGACATCCAAATCAAATTGTACTGCTTATTATGTCTTTCTCTTGTCTTTCAATTTAGATACTTCTCAATGAAAATATGTGTATATTAATTGTCTCTGTACATGTTTGGATTATGTGTATAACATATCATGGTTTTAATATAAGAGTAATGTACACTTAATTATTAGTTTTATCAATAAATTATGGGCATGCGTTTTGCTAATCAGCAGCACTATATTGTGTGTTTCTTAACCAGTAGAGATCCGCGCTATAGACGAAAGACGTCTACAGCGCGGATCTGAATCTCCGGGAGGACGTCTATTGACGTCCGCCCCTTAACACGCCCCCTGCGCGCTCTCACGAGCGGCGGCGGCGCGCGCGCGCCGCCGCCGCACGCTGCGTGGGCGTGCCCGCGGGTCGGGCGGACTCGATGTCCGCTCCTGACCCGCGATCGCCTTACAGAGCTGTAGAACGGGGAACCGCCGATGTAAACACGGCGGTTTTCCGCTCTGTGAGAAGGGGACAAGCAGATCTACTGATCCCTGTCACTGGGATCAGTTAGATCTGTTATGTCCCGGCCAGCCCCGCCCCCCCACAGTTAGAACACACCCAGGGAACATATTTAACCCCTTCACTGCCCCCTTCAGGTTAACCCCTTCACTGCCAATGACATTTACACAGTAATCAGTGGACATTTAAATTTCTGATCGCTGAATAAATGTCATTGGTCCCAAAAAAGTGTCAAAAATGTCCGACATGTCCCCCCCAATATCGCAGTCCCAATAAAAATCGCAGATCGCCGCCATTACCAGTAAAAAAAAAAATAATAATAAAAACGCCATAAATCAATTCCCATAGTTTGTAGATGCGATAACTTTTGCGCAAACCAATCAATAAACGCCGAGTGCGATTTTTTTTACCAAAAATATGTAGAAGAATATAAATCGGCCAAAACCGATGAATAATTGTTTGTTTTATTTTTTATTTTTGGATATTTATTAGAGCAAAAAGTAAAAAATATTGTTATTTTTTCAAAATCGTTGCTCTTTGTTTGTTTATGGCGCAAATAATAAAAACCGCAGAGGTGATCAAATGCCACCAAAAGAAAGCTCTATTTGTGGGAAAAAAGGACATCAATTTTATTTGGGTACAACGTCGCACGACCGCGCAATTGTCATTCAAAATGCAACAGCGCTGAAACCTGAAAATTGGTCTGGGCAGGAGGGGGGTTTAAGTGCCCAGTAAGGAAGTGGTTAATGACTGGCCTCATTTAAAGTCCCAATTTTTCCTCTCCTTGTACACAGCAACGTATGTTGTATGTAGCTGAGGACATGTCACTAATGTAATGACTATATGCCATGAATCTACAGTATCTCACAAAAGTGAGTACACCACTCACATTTTTGTAAATATTTTATTATATCTTTTCATGTGACAACACTGAAGAAATGACACTTAGCTACAATGTAAAGTAGTGAGTGTATAGCTTGTGTATAACAGTGTAAATTTTCTGTCCCCTCAAAATAACTCAACACACAGCCATTAATGTCTAATTCACTGGCAACAAAAGTGAGTACACCCCTAAGTGACAATGCCCAAATTGGGCCAAATTAGCCATTTTCCCTCCCCGGTGTCATGGGACTCATTAGTGTTACAGAGTCTCAGATGTGAATGGGGAGCAGGTGTGTTAAATGTGGTGTTATTGCTCTCACTTTCTCAACTTGGCACCTCATGGCAAAGAACTCTCTGAGGATCTGAAAAAAAGTATTGTTGCTCTACATAAAGATGTCCTAGGCTATAAGAAGATTGCCAAGTCCCTGAAACTGAGCTGCAGCATGGTGGCCAAGACCATACAGCGGTTTGACCAGACAGGTTCCACTCAGAATAGGCCTCACCATGGTCGACCAAAGCAGTTGAGTGCACATGCTCAGCGTAATATCCAGAGGTTGTCTTTGGGAAATAGATGTATGAGTGCTGCCAGCATTGTTGCAGAGGTTGAATGGGTGGGGAGCCAGCCTGTCAGCGCTCAGACCATACGAAGCACACTGCATCAAATTGATCTGCATGGTTGTCCTCCAAGAAGGAAGCCTCTTCTAAAGATGATGCACAAGAAAGCCCGCAAACAGTTTGCTGAAGACAAGCAGACTAAGGATATGGATTACTGGAACCATGTCCTGTGGTCTGATGAGAGCAAGATAAACGTATTTGGTTCAGATGGTGTCCAACGTGTGTGGTGGCAAACAGGTGATGGGTACAAATACAAGTGTGTCTTGCCTACAGTCAAGCATGGTGGTGAAAGTGTCATGGTCTGGGGCTGCATGAGTGCTGCCGGCACTGGGGAGCTACAGCTCATTGAGGGAACCATGAATGCCAACATGTACTTGACATACTGAAGCAGAGCATGATCTCCTCCCTTCGGAGAATGGGCCGCAGGGCAGTATTCCAACATGATAATGACCCCAAACACACCTCCAAGATGACCACTGCTTTGCTAAAGAAGCTGAGGGTAAAGGTGATGGACTGGGCAAGCATGTCTCTAGACCTGAAACCCTATTGAGCATCTGTGGGGCATCCTCAAACAGAAGGTGGAGGAGCTCAAGGTCTCTATCATCCACCAGCTCCGCAATGTCATCATGGAGGAGTGGAAGAGGACTACAGTGGAACCTGTGAAGCTCTGGTGAACTCCATGCCCATGAGGCTTAAGGCAGTGCTGGAAAATAATGGTGGCCACTCAGAATATTGACACTTTGGGCCAAATTTGGACATTTTGACTTATGGGTGTACTCACTTTTGTTGCCAGTGGTTTAGACAATAATGGCTGTGTGTTGAGGTATTTTGAGGGGACAGCAAATTTACACTGTTATACAAGCTGTACACGCACTACTTTACATTGTAGCAAAGTGTCATTTCTTCACTGCTACCACTTGAAAAGGTATAATAGAGTATTTATAAAAATGTGAGGGGTGTACTCACTTTTGTGAGATACTGTATATACTAATAATTAGAGTTGAGCGAACCCGGACTGTAAAATTTAGGTCCGAACCGGACTTTGGGGTGTTTGTGCCCCGAACCTGATCCCGGACATTAAAAAAAAAGTCTGGGATCGGGTTCGGTATTCGGGTAATTTTGGCGCCTTTTCTATAGCTGCTTGGCAGCCAATCAACAAGCTTTTCACTAGTTTGCCCTTGGAAGCCATCACAGCCATGCCTACTAATGGCATGGCTGTGATTGGCCAGTGCATCATGTGACCCAGCCTCTATATGGGGCTGGAGTTACGTAGCGCCATGTGTCAGATCGTCTCAGACTAGAGTAGGGAAAGCTTCATGCTGCTGCTGTGAGGGAAGGATTAGCATTCACAACCATCTCAGACTGCATTAGAGAGACCTTCATTGTGGTCCCGTGAGGGAGACATTAGCGTTCAGAAACAACTTATAGTACATTAGGGAGATGTTCCTGTCTGTGCTGTGAGGGAGACATTAGCGTTCAGAACCATCTTATAGTGCATTAGGGACACGTTCCTGTTGGTGCTCTGAGGGAGAGATTCTCATTCTAAAACCATCTACTACTGCATTAGGGTAACGTTCCTGTTGGTGCTCTGAGGGAGAGATTCTTATTCTAAAACCATCTACTACTGCATTAGGGAAACGTTCCTGTTGGTGCTCTGAGGGAGAGATTCTCATTCTAAAACCATCTACTACTGCATTAGGGAAAGTTTCCTGTTGGTGCTCTGAGGGAGAGATTCTCATTCTAAAACCATCTACTACTGCGTTAGGGAAATGTTCCCGTTGGTGATCTGAGAGAGAGATTATCATTCTAAAACCATCTCCTACTGCATAAGGGACAGGTTCATGTTGGTGTTCTGAGGGAGAGATAATCGTTCTAAAACAATCTACTACTGCATTAGGGAGAGGTTTTACTATTTGAGAGGGAGTCTCGTGGTTGTACTTGGAGAGGGATTACGTCATCATCTACCAAAATCTTGCTATTTGAGAGGGAGTCTCGTGGTTGTACTTGGAGAGGGATTACGTCATCATCTAACAAAATCTTGCTAATAGAGAGGGAGTCTTGTGGTTGTACTTGGACAGGGAATACGTCATCCTCTACCAAAATCTTACTATTAGAGAGAGAGTCTAGTGGTTGCCCTTGTAAAGGGATTGCGTCATCATCTACCAAAATCTTACTCTTAGAGAGGGAGTCTCGTGGTTGTCCTTTGAAAGGGATTACGTCA
>BLSH010413005.1:135719-147349 GCA_018402905.1 Glandirana rugosa | reverse complement strand
GGCACTCGAGTGGGAGGGGGGGGCGCTAAGATTGGGGGTCTTAACCTGTGGGGAGCCCCCACCAAGAAATCAATAGTGTTTGAGGGAATTGCCTGCCTCTCCATCTTTTGCCAATCAGGTTTTTCCCCCCTGGAGTAAATGGCTGAGAAATGGGCAAGTTGGGTGGCTTGGAAATATTTAAAGAGGTGTGGGAGCCCTAGGCCCCCTTGATTACGTCTCCTATACAGAACGCTAGCAGGACATCTGTAGCCTTTCCGACCCCAGATAAACTTCAGTATTTGCATTTGCAGCTTTTGCAAATGTTGTTTCCTTAAGGGGATTGGGAGGGACCTAAAGAAGTACAGAATTCTTGAGAGAAGGGTCATCTTAACCGAATATATTCTGCCCAGCCATCAAAGGCCCTCTTGGTCCCAATTAGAGAGGTCCTCTGAGAGTTTCCTGAATAAAGGCGGATAGTTGACCTCATACAAGTGTCCTATGCTGGTCGCCAGGTTCACCCCCAGGTACGGGAGATGGATAGAGTTCCAGGTGAAATAGTAAAGTTCCCTGAGTCAGTGTACCCTAGACTCAGGAAGTGAGACGTTTAAAGCTGCCAATTTGAACCAATTCACACAAAGCCCAGAGACCTCCCTGAATTCCCGAAGGAGTTGAATAACCTGGGGGGTGGAAGTAAGGGGAGAAGTGATAAATAACAGCAGATCGTCCGCGAATAAAGCACATTTGTGTACTTGGGACCCACATTGGACACTCCGGATATTCGGGTTTTCCCTAATAGCTATTGCTAAGGATTCCATCGCAATGGCAAAAATTAGGGGAGAAAGGGGTCAGCCCTGTCTAGTTCCCTTGGCAATATTAACCCCTTCCTTACCGGGCACTTAAACCCCCCCTCCTGCCCAGACCAATTTTTGGCTTTCAGCACTGTCGCATTTTGAATGACAATTGCGCAGTCCTGCGACGTTGTACCCAAATAAAATTTGCGTCCTTTTTTCCCACAAATAGAGCTTTCTTTTGGTGGTATTTGATCCCCTCTGCGTCATTTCTGATCGCCGCTATAAACAAAAAATGAGCGACAATTTTGCAAAAAAGAACAATATTTTTTACTTTTTGCTAAAGTACAAATCCATTAAAAAAGATATTCATCAGTTTTGGCCGATATATATTCTTCTACATATTTTTGGTAAAAAAAAAAATTGCAATCGGCGTATATTGATTGGTTTGCGCAAAAGTTATCGCGTCTACAAACTGGGAATTGATTTATGGCGTTTTTATTATTTTTTTTTTTTTACTAGTAATGGCGGCGGTCTGCAATTTTTATCGGGACTGCGATATTGGGGCGGAAATGTCGGACATTTTTTACACATTTTTGGGACCAATGACATTTATACAGCGATCAGAAATTTAAATGTCCACTGATTACTGTGTAAATGTCATTGGCAGCGAAGGGGTTAACCAGCAGGGGGCAGTGAAGGGGTTAAATATGTTCCCTGGGTATGTTCTAACTGTGGGGGGGCAGGGCTGGCCGGGACATAACAGATCTAACTGATCCCAGTGACAGGGATCAGTAGATCTGCTATGTCCCCTGTCACAGAACGGGGAACCGCCGTGTTTACAACGGCGGTTCCCCGTTCTGAGGCTCCTAAAGGTGATCGGCGGGTCTCGGGCGGACATCGAGTCCGCCCGACCCACGGGCATGCTCGCGCAGCGGCATTTCAGGTCCGCACTGGAGCCGTACTTCGGCAATAGCGCGGACCTGGAGTGGTTAAAAGGTTCTGAGTAATAGTTTTGGAGTTTGACCTGAGCTATGGGATTTGAATATAAGGCTCTAAGGATCTGAAGGAATTTTGGGCCGCAACCCCATCTACTGAGTACATCAAACAGGTAGCCCCAGTCTACTGTGTCAAAAGCCTTCTGTAAGTCCACTAAAAGAAGAAACCCTTCCTGATGTGGTCCCCCATCCAACCCCAAATTTAGAAGAGAGATAACATCCACAGCTCTACGGATCTGGTCTGGGCCTTGTCTGCCTGGGATAAAGCCTACCTGGTCTTTGTTTACATAGTTACCTATGAATCTAGATAATCTATTGGCCAAAATTTTAGTCAGAATTTTAAGGTCATTATTGATTAATGAGATAGGCCTATAGTTACTGACGTCTGAGTGATCTTTGCCGGGCTTGGGAATAACGGAGACAAAGGCTAGATTGGCCTCATTTTGCAAAGTGGACCCCCCGCTAAGGAAATTAAATAATTTTACTAAGTAGGGAGCGACAGTGGGGCCGAAAGCTTTGTAGTACCCTGTGGAAAACCCATCTGGGCCAGGAGATGAGCCATTCTTGAGATTTTTAATCACCCCAAGGATTTCTGCTTCAGTGACCGGTTGTTCAAGGGAATCCATATCCTCATTAGAAAGTTTGGGAAGGGAAATGCTATCCAAAAAAGAGCGAAGGGAGGGTGGAGAAGCTGTGTTCCCAGGCACATAAAGAGTCGCATAGTAGTTCTGGAATGTGGGCATAATCCGCTGGGGATTTTGAATCAAGTCCCCCATGGGGTCCCTAAGCCTCAGAAAAGAGAAGATCCAGAACTTAGGGGACAGCCTGGCAGCCAGCCAAGGGCCTATTTGATCCCTTTGCAGGTAAAAGTGGGCTTTAGACCATTGAATTTGTTTCTCCATGCTTGTGGTTAAAACCAGGTTTAGAGCTACCCTCCCTGCTTCCATCTGTGCCCTCGATTGGAGGGTCGGGTTCATCTTGTGGGATTTAGAGAGGGCATGAAAGTCCTGCTCTAGTTTCTCTAAATCAATCTTCCTCTCCCTTTTGAGTTTTGCTGAAAGCTGTATAATCTTACCCCTCATCATCCCCTTGTGAGCTGCCCCGAGAATGGAGGAAGAGACTTCCCTGTTGTCGTTCAGACGAAAATATTCTTTGAGTTCTTTTTCTAGTGAAGTGCAGTGGACCGGATTATTTAGCAGAGTTTCATTCAAACGCCAATGGGGATTCCTTTTTTGGCCTAAATCAACTTTAACCTGTATAATGACCAACAAATGGTCTGACAAATTGGAGTCTCTAATATAAGCTTTAGGGATTGAAGAGATAGTATGGGCTGGAACATAGACATGGTCTATCCTTGCAAGACTCTGGTGGGGGGGAGTAGTGGGTGTAGTCCCTCACCCTAGGATTAAGTTCCCTCCAAATATCCACCAGACCTAATGTGTGTTAAAGCTTGGCGAATTTCAAGCTATGCTTTGGAGGGTGAAGCAAGAGGGAACGGCATATTCCTGACTTATCGAGCGCATGATCTAGGGCCATGTTCGAATCGCCGCCCATTATCACTGTCCCTTCATGGTGGGGTGAAAGAAGATTAAACATTGATTGGAAGAAACCTAATTGGCCCTGGTTAGGAGCATAATAAGAGACAAATGTGAATAAAAAGCCCCCTATGGTCCCGTGAGGAGGATAAACCTACCCTCAGGGTCCTTAATTTCTTTCTGTAGAGTGAAAGCTGTACTCTTAGCTAAGAAGATTCCCACTCCTCTAGTCTTATCTAAAGCATTAGCCAAAAAGAATTGGGGATATTTGGAGTGAATAAACCCCGGGTTGTACTGCCCTGGGAAGTGGGTTTCTTGTAGTAGGAGGACATCGAGGTGCTGGGAGTGGGCCAGATTGAAATACTTTTTCCTCTTCACAGGGGAATTAAGGCCCTGGACATTATTTGTGGCGATTCTCAGAGTTGTTGAAGAATTAGTGAATGCTGCCATGTTGCCGCAGTGGAAGGCCATGCATCACTAAGGGAAGGCTTACCTGAATCCGAGGACGGTTATGCCTATACTTGGACCCTGCCTGGATTAATGAGACGAACCAATGTGGCTTAGCGGAAGCCGGGACTCCCTGGTGCCTGAGAGAGAAAGAGAAAAATAAGAAAGAGAGAGAACGAAAATGTAAAGAAAGGATATCAATAGCGAAGGTTACAGGAGGAGGCGGCAGGAACCAGCAGCCCGACCCCTCAGGAACCTGAGACTAGGGAGTCGGAGGATCACCCCCAAACTCAGGAAGAAACAATCATGTATCCGCCAAAACAGCGAAAATACATCTGTCAGTGGGAATACCAACATTTGTTTCCCAGAGACAGAGGGAGGAGCATGGCATCCTCCACGGCCAGTTTCCGGGTTCCAATCGGAAAATAAGAGTATGGGATCTCCCGGGAGATACAACTAAAGTAACTGTGATAACAGCTAAAATGAAGACTACTAAAACAACATCCCTCTATGGGCCCCCTCACGGGGGAGACAGGGAGTCCCCGTGGGCACGAACCCCCCCCGGCTGATGCTACAAAAGAAGGGCTAGTGCCCACTCTAATAAGCGGGCTCCAGGGAAAAGTTCCGTACCCACAGTAGGATCCATATCTCTGTTAATACTGAACAATAAAAGCGAGCCGGAGGCCCTGGAAAACAATACTTATTTAACTATTAAACAAACGGGCCACAGTACATATGCCTAACCACATCATCAACAGGGAGTCGCCCTCCCCCTAGCCCGCCCCCCTGGCAAAACCAGGGGGAGGGGCCCCGGGCGAGACGAGGAAATTAAGGGATGTAAATCTCAGGAAAAAAACATGGAAAATGAACTTAGGGCACCCAGCAAAGCAAGGTGGATACTTCAAAGGTCAGAGAATCACGGCCTTCTGGGCAAAAGGAACAGCAATCCTGGAGCAGTTTCTTGTAATCAAGGGGGGTTAGAGTCTTTGGAGTGCTTAGATTGTTGGTTCTTCCAAATCTGAGGTATAGGGCTCTGTGGAGAGGGACGTTTGGAGGAGTTTGCGCTTTTCTTTGATAGTGTAGAGGAGGAGTCCAGGGAGATGAGGTTTAGCCGGAGTAACATTTGTTCTCTGTCCTGGAAGGTGGAGAAACCGTGGGTCTTGCTTTTGAAGGTAAAGGACAGCCGAAAAGGAAAAGACCACCAGTATTTGATGGACGATTTCGAAAGGACTTCTAACAATGGTTTCAAGGATCTTCCCCTCTGGATCGTGGAAGGGGATAAGTCCGCAAAAACTTGTATGGGGTGGCCATGAATGGAAAGGTTGGGGGAGTTCCTAGAGACCTTCACGATCTCCTCCTTAACGCTGTAAAAGTGTGGTTTCACCACTATGTCCCTAGGTAAGCCGTCAGAAAGTGGAGGTTGAAGCGCTCTGTGCACCCTATCCAATTCCAGACGATGGTCCTGGATACCTGGGATGGAGTCTTTGACAAGTTCGGTTACCGCAGCATGGACATCTGTGATGGCCTCAGGAAGACCCCTGATTCAAAAATTATACCGTCTGGAGTTTTCCAGATCGTCAATTTTGGATAGAGCAGAGTCCAGCTGATCTTGTAGGTCCTGGATTCGTGATGTGTTTTGGTTGGTTCTGGCAACAGATTGATCTGTTTTAAGTTCAATAGCGTCAATCCGGGCCCCCAGATTTTGTAGGTCGGCCTGAATAACAGATGTAATTTGAGAGGCCGTTTGTGCCAGGCCTCTGGATAGCATTTTGGAGAAGACCTCCATCATCATTTGGAAGTCAGGGGGAGTGTTGAGGAGGGGGAGACTGGGGGATCAGCACATGTAGGTCCGGAGACCTAGTCCTTTAAAGGAGTGGAGATCAAATCTTCGAGTGTCCTTTCCAGTAGGTAGTTTGTGGAAGCAGGAGATAAGATTTGGGCAGAGAGTTGTGTCCCTGGTAGAGGTTGTCGGATAAATCCCTCCGGACTGATCCTGTTTGCATAGAGATTGATCTATGGGGTGAAGCTCATATGGGCACCCCTGAGGGTCACCAGAATGGGAACAGTCGTTGAGGGTAGCGAGACCCCCTGCCTGCCAAGGTGGCGCTGATGGCCTGGACACTGTCAGTGACCGGGGGGCTGAGTGGTATGAGGTTACAGCTTGAGGCTAGCAGACACCCCCTGTCCTGGGCTAATTAGAGGGACTAGGTAAGGCACCCCTTCCGGATGTAGTAAAGTCAGCAGATCCTTGTATGGGCCCAGACCCCAGCCCCGAGTAAACTGCCAGGTCTGGAGGGACCCCTCCAGTTAGTCAGCTGATTATCCACGTACCGGGAAGGTCACTAGGCTCCGCAGACCTCTGTGTGTGCCAGGAAATTTGATGACCGGGCTCCCTGATGGCGGGCTCACTCTAGACTGCCCCTCCCAGCTTTGCGCGGTACAATAGCGAGGAGGCCTAGGCCACGGCCTCTCCTATACGGCCGGGACCGGGCTCGGGGGCTCCTCCTGGGCAAGGAGTAGCGGGGAGGGTGCCAGTAGGTGTAGAGACCGGACTCCTCTAGAGTGGACCCACCTGTAGCCGTGTATCCCTGCTCGTTCACGCACTATGCGGATCGCTGGAGATTAGGCCCGTGCCGCGGCCTCGCGTAAATTGCTGGGACCAGGCTCGGAGGCTTCGACCAGGCTGGCTGATCCACGTTCCTCTGGGGGTGTCCCTCAGCTGTGCCCCCGCCCGTGGGGGTAGAGGAGGGGAGAATCAGGCTCCAAATCTGGCTGCAGGGGATCCGGATGACCGAGGCAGATCAGAGCTCCGGGCTTATGCAGCCATGTCAGGCACTCCGCGCATGCGCACTCTCATTCGGAAAACTTTTAATTTGACATGTTCCATTCGCATAGATGCGGTATTTGTTATTTTCGGTAATTCGTGAATTCGTAAACATTCACATTCGGTTTGTTCCATTCGTATTGATGCGGTATTCGTTATTATCAGTAATTCGAAAAAAATTCAAATTTGGTTTGTTTCATTGGTATAGATGCGGTATTCTTTATTATCATTAATTCGGTAATTCTGAAAAATTTGTTCACTAACAGGCAGACAAATTTGAATGGAAATTCCAATACACTAAATTTGAATATCTTATAAGTATTATTATAGTTTTTTATTATTATTATTAATAAATAATAATAAAAAAAATGGTGAAGAAATTGGGGTTCCCCAAGGTTCTGTCCTGGGACCAATCCTATTCAATTTATTCATAAACGATCTGGAGGACAGGATAAACAGCTTATGGGGAAAACAATTGCAGCGCCAGTACAAAGCTACACAATCAATATAGTGCATGTGGATCTCGTGATGGAATAAATAGTCACACTGTGGATGTGAACTAAGGGACAATGACCGTTAAATCAGAGTTCGTCCATATAAATATAATTAACTCTTCTTAAAAGACAAGGTGACTTGTGTGGATTTAAAACGTGAGTCCTTTAAAGATCTATCAGTATATATGCTTACCAGAAGCTGGTAAGAAACTGTAAGCGACTTGTTCCAAGTATCCTGAGTGGGGGTTCTCCAACTATTGGAGTACATCTCCTAGATGCTGGAGCAATCTCAGGCACATGGTTCACATTTAATTTCCCATAATGGAAGGCTCAGTGGATATAAAAAGGAAAAAAGAATAAAAAGAGCTCATCTGTTCAGAAAATTCATCAGTGACATGAGGGGAACCAAACCCAACGCGTTTCGACTCCAACGGTCGTCATCTGGGGTGTTGGAGTCAAAACGCGTTGGGTTTGGTTCCCCTCATGTCACTGATGAATTTTCTGATCAGATTAGCTATTTTTATTCGATTTTGATGTAAGTGTTTTTAATCCCCCTTTTTTACACATTAAAACGTTAAAACGGTATTACGCTATGGTGGGCCTTTTTTCCTTTTTATATCCCCTGAGCCTTCCATTATGGGAAATTAAATGTGAACCACGTGCCTGAGATTGCTCCATCATCTAGGAGAGGTACCCCAATAGTTGGAGAACCCCCACTCGGGATACTTGTTTTCCCCATTTTCTGTTACAAATTGATCAGTTTGTTGTGCGTGCTGCTAGTAATCTTAAAATATTGTTCTTAAGTTTAGGGGGTGCGGGTTTTTAACCTGTATTTACTGTTAGGATAAACAGCTTAGTCTTAATATTTGCGGATGATACCAAGCTAAGCAGGGCAATAAATTCTCCACAGGATGTTGAAACCTTGCAAAAAGATCTGAACAAATTAATGGGGTGGGCAGACAAGTGGCAAATGAGGTTTAACGTAGAAAAATGTAAAATAATGCATTGGGTACCAAGAACATGAACGCAAACTACTCACTAGGGGGAGAGCCTCTGGAGGAATCTAGGATGGAAAAGGGCCTAGTAGAGAACAGGCTCAGCAGTGGCATGCAATGCCAAGCTGCTGAAAGCAAAGCTAACACAGTGTTAGCATGCATCGAGAAAGGGATCAACTCCAGGGATAAATCAATAATTTTCCAACTATGCAAGTCTCTGGTGAGGCCGCACCTGGAGTATGCCATCCAGTTCTGGGCACCAGTCCTCAGGAAGGATGTCCTGGAACTGGAAAGGGTTCAGAGAAGGGCAACAAAGCTAATTAAGGAATTTTGAGGACCTTAGTTATGAGGAAAGATTACAAGCACTGAACTTATTCTCTCTGGAGAAGAGACGCTTGAGAGGGGGATATGACTTCAATGTACAAATACTGTACTGGTGACCCCACAATAGGGACAAAACTATTCAGCGCAAGGGAGTACACATAGACACGCAGCCATTGACTAAAAATAGAAGAAAAGCGGTTTAACCTTAAACTGCGTAGAGGGTTCTTTACAGTAAGAGCAGTGAGGATGTGGAATTCTCTTCCACAAGCAGTGGTTTCTGCTGGAAGTATAGATAATTTAAAAAAACTATTAGATGGGCACCTAAGGGACCACAAGATTGAGGGATATACAATGTAATACTGACATAAAAACACACACATAGGTTGGACTTGATGGACTCATGTCTTTTTTCAACCTCGCTGACTATGTAACTATAATAATGGTTAATAATTCATTACGTACACTAACAGCCAAATTTGAAAGTAAATATTTTTTTTTTATAACTATTATTATAGTTATTATTATTATTATTATTAATATTATTAATAAATAATGACAATAATTATAAAAAAATATAATAATGGTTACAAACTATTGAATTATAGGTAGGTATTGGAATTGACTTTCAAATTATATTATTATAATTATATGAATGATTTTTGTTCTTTAGGATTTTGGACTTGATTTTTGTTCTCTCAAATTATTGCATTTTCGTTCTTATTTTCGGATTTCCGTTCTTTTGAATTTTCAGGTTTTCATTTTTTCTTTCAGATTTTCGTTCTTTCAAATTTTCAGATTTTCGAATTTCAGATTTTCGTTCATTCGATTTCGAATTTTCGTTTTTTCCATTCTTTTCAAAAATTTGTTTTTGGAAAAATTTGTCAAACGGATTTTCATTATTCGGACGTTTCTGAATTAACGAAAATTCAGAATTTTGATGAGAAACAAATGCGGAACAAAACAAATTGCACATGTCTAGTATGGACTTGCTTGAAGTCATTGGGAGGAACAACAATAGGTAAGGCTTGGAAGAGGTACAAAAATTTAGGCAAGATACTTATCTTATTAATATTACAGAATCCAAACAATGAATGCAAGCCAAGAAGCTATGTGCCCAATAAGGCATGAGCCTTGCAGAGGAGGGGGAAAGTTTAGCCCATAGGTACGAGACAAATGCGGCGGGATGTAGGTACCCAAAAATGTCAAGGTTGTAGAGGTCCACTTAAATTTATAATTGAGTTGTAGATTTTGGATTAGCGATTGTGGCATAGCAACCGCCATTGCCTCCAAGTTAGTGAAATTAATTCAGACAGGGCCCCATATTGTACTCATATTGGCGCCGATACTGTCGGTGTAGAACATATACTAGTGATCCAGTTGAGCATGGTGTCACCAAGACCTATATAATGCAGGTCAACAAATATAAACCACAAGTTCACCCGATCAAATGCCTTTTCCTTGTCTGTTTCCAGGAATACACTGTGTGCACAATTATTAGCAAGTGAGTATTTTGACTAAAACTTGATTTTTATGCATATTGTCCAACTCCAAGCTGTATATATTTGAACGATTATTGGATTGAGGCATATCGGGTGAAGTGTATTTGTGTAATGAGGGAGGGTGTGGCCTAGGGAGATCAACACCCTATATTAAAGTGTGCATAATTATTAGGCAGCTTATATTCCTCAGGCAAAATGAGCCAAAAAAGAGATTTAACTGACTCTAAAAAGTCAAAAATTTTAAAAAGTATTTCAGAGGGATGCAGCACTCCTGATATTTCTAAAATATTGGGGTATGATCACAGAACCATCAAATGTTTTGTTGCAGATAGTCAACAGGTTTGCAAGAAACAGGTAAGAAAAAAAAGACACAAATTAACTGCTAACGATTTGAGAAAAATCAAACGAGAAGCTATCAGGAACCCATTATCCTCCAGTTCTGCCATATTCCAGGTCTGCAACCTACCTGGAGTGCTCAGAAGAACAAGGTGTTCAATGCTCAGAGACATGGCTAAGGTAAGGATGGCTGAAACCTGACCACCACTGAACAAGACACATAAGTTGAAATGTCAAGACTGGCCAAGAAATAACTGAAGACAGATTTTTCAAAGGTTTTATGGACTGATGAGATGAGAGTGACTCTTGACGGACCAGATGGATGGGCCTATGGCTGGATCAGTAATGGGCCCAGAGCTCCACTTCCACTCAGATGCCAGAAAGGTGGAGGTGGGGTATTGGTATGAGCTGGTATTAGAAAGGTGAGCTAGTTGGACCTTTTCAGGTTGAACATGAACTCAAAATTAACTCCATCAATTCCAAATCTACTGCCAGTTTTAGAAGACACTTTCTTCAAGCAGTGGTACAGGAAAAAGTCTGCATCTTTCAAGAAGACCATGATATTTATGCAGGGCAATGCTCCATCACATGCTTCAAAGAACTCCACTGTGTGGCTAGCCAATAAAGGACTTAAGGATGAAACAATAATGACATGGTCCCCTTCACCGCCTGATCTAAACCCTATTGAGAACCTGTGGGCCCTTATTAATTAGGAGATTTACAATGAAGGAAAACAGTACACTGAACGGTGTAAAAATAAATTGATCATCAACAGATCAAGAAACTGACAGACTCCATAAATGGAAGGCTTATGATTGTTATTGATTGGTCACTGTTTTTTTTAAATGTCATAAATGTTTATTTGTAAATTTTGAGTGGTTTGTTTATTATTCTCACTTTAGCAGATGAAAATAAACAAGTGGGATGGGAATTTTTTTGTTTTTCATTTAGTTGCATAATAATTCTGCACAGTAATAGTTGCCCAATAATTGTGCATGCATAGATATTCTCCTAAGAAAGCCAAAACCTCACTTTTACTTTCTTAAATTTTCAGGTTTAAGGTTTGTTAACATTTTGGATTGATCGAGAGCACTGTAGTTGTTTAAATCCGTTCAACATAAAAACTCCTAAGGAAAGTAATAATTTGTTGATGTCACGAGAGCTAGTTAGGTTTTACAATTGTTTGGAATTTGGACTTTTAAATTCTTTCATTTTCACTCCAAAACCGAAAGAATCCTCTTATAGATACGTACGTGTTAATAACCCGTTGATAATGACACGTCTTAATAATACGTTGATTTACTTTTTGTTTTTTTAAGGGTAGGGTGAACAAATAAAAGTAGACGATTTCACTCTTATTATTTGTTTGGTGAGTTTTAAATGTTTATTTGTAAATACTGTAAATTTTTTT
>BLSH010413005.1:92157-103425 GCA_018402905.1 Glandirana rugosa | reverse complement strand
GTTTGAAGATGATTTTAGAACAGTTCTATGGCCTCTAATGTTAATTAATACTTTTCAGACCCATTTTGAAGATGATCTCCATTTTTGCATTTTTTATGTTTTTATTTTTTTAAAAATATTTAAAGTTATTTCCCTGTCCCCATTTCTTTGTAGGGCACTTGTCCCACCCTTACCCCCATTTCCTTCCTTTTGCAGACCTCCAGGACCTTCCTGGACTTTTTTACAGCATTTTTAAGATTTTTCATTAAAATTACCAGAACCCCGGACCCGAACCCAGACTTTTTTTGAAAAGTCCGGGTCCGGGTCCCGGACACCCCAAAGTTCGGTACGGACCCAAACTTTACAGTCCGGGTTCGCTCAACTCTAGTAAGGAACCATCCGTGGGCATTTGGAGGACCATGCGTGGGTACACTTAGCATTTGTGCATGTCTGTGTGTGTTTGCGCGCGCCTGTGCATGTGTGCACGAGCTTGTGCTGTCTGTTCTACAGCGTTCCTGTATCCTGTGACCCAGGGTTTACTCTGAAGAGACTTCCTGTACCTGTGACCCCGGCTTTCCTTGGACTTTGTTTGCTTTCTGCCTGCTCCGACCCCTGGCCTGTCTACGACAATTTTTTGCCTGCTCCTCTGTACCTATGCTGCCCGCACGTTGCAGATCCTGCCTGCACCTGACCATCCGCCTGCCTGATCCCTTTGCCCGTTACCGGCCTGCCTCTCTATTCTTCTGTCTCCACGAGCTCCAGTGGACCCTCAGCTACCACCGCTGACCAAGTCTGGCCCTCATGCCCCCCTGTGCTCCAGAACTCCCTGTCTCCACTACCAGGGGTTCTCGAACCAGGGCCATAAGAGAGGTTGTCCCCTGCACAAGTCAGAGTCAACCACCAGGTATGTGACAAATTGACACCTCCTCATCCATCCCTCTTCCAGCACTTTCTGGAACCAAGGGGAGGAGTATCCAAGGGGTGTCCCGTCCTGCAATCTCCAGCCTACTCTGAGCCACTCCCCTGCCCAGATCAAAACATTCAGGCCTGACTAAATATTGCCTCCAAAAAGACCTCTACAAAAACGTCTACACTTTGGGAGGATACACAAATAAATGGAAAATGCAAAACTACGGTGGGTGTAATAAGATGTCCACTTTTTACTGTATATGTACTGTGGACGAGTGAGAGGTGTAGCAAGATGGAGGTGACAGAACGTCACTTCCTACATCTGCTGCAGGACACAGCGGGAGGACATCATGGGATCGCGGGGATAAGGTAAATAACACCACAGTGTAATCCCGAGTGTGGCTCAGGGTTACCGCTTTTGGTACCGAAAATTAACCTCGAACCACACTCGGGATTACCGCTAGGGAGCTTAAAAGTGAGAGTAAAGACTCTTAATTATGTTAACCACTTCAGCCCTGGAAGGATTTGCCCTTTTCCTGACCAGAGCGCTTTTTGCCATACAGCACTGCGTTGCTTTAACTGACAATTGCGCAGTTGTGCAATGTTGTACCTAAACAACATTTATGTCCTTTTTTTCCACAAATAGAGCTTTCTTTTGGCGGTGCCACCAGGTAATGTTCCCAGGTGGCCCCTCCCTTACCAATATAAGAACTGTCAAACAGCAGAGGAGGCATTCAGTCGTCAATGAGTGCAGTGCGGTGGTTGTGATTAACAATGAATTTACATCAGGGGGGCATTTTTTTAATTTTAAAGTAATTGTCAAAAACTGTCTCTGTGTTTTTATTACTTTTTGACACTTTTTTGGTGAATGGGTATGGGTAGGGCTCGGATAAGGGTGTGGCATGGATTTTGGGGGTGCCACATGGATTTACCCCCTTAATGACCAGAGCACTTTTTGCGATTCGGCACTGCGTTACTTTAACTAAAAATTGCGCGGTCGTGCAACACTGTACCCAAACAAAATTGATGTCCCTTTTTTCCCACAAATAGAGCTTTCTTTTGGTGGTATTTGATCACCTCTGTGGTTTTTATTTTTTGCACTAATAACAAAAAAAGAGCGACAACTTTGAAAAACTATTATTTTTACTTTTTTAAGTTTAAGCCAATATGTATTCTTCTAAATATTTTTAGTAAATAAAATCACAATAAGCGTGTATTGATTGGTTTATGCAAAAGTTATGGCTACAAAATATGGGAATAGATTTATGGCATTTTTATTATTATTATTTTTTTTTTACTGGTAATGGCGGCGATCTGCGATTTTTATCGGGACTGCGATATTGCGGCAGACACTTTTGACACTTTTTTGGGACCACTGACATTTATACAGCGATCAGAGCTAAAAATAGCCACTGATTACTGTATAAATGTCACTGGCAGGGAAGGGGCTAACACTAGTGGGGTAATAAAGGGGTTAAGGCTGGTAATAAAGGGGGCTGGGCTGGCATGACAGATCTCAGTGTTCCCAAACACACTGAACAGTAGATCACTGTCATGTCCCCTAACAGAATGGGAAACTGCCGTGTTTACATTGGCGGTTACCCGTTCTGCCTCTGTATTAGGCAATCGTGGGTCGCCAGCGGACATCGAGTCCCCCCGATCCATGGGCACACTCACGGAGCATGCATTGGGCCATGAGAGTGCACCGGCGGCAGGGCATGCCCACCCACATCTGCGGCTGCACGAAATGCCATTTATGATTCATGCAGGGATGCCAACCTGCTGCAGTAAAAGTGCGTGAGTTGGTCAGCGAGTGGTTAAAAAGCATTTTTAAATAGCCGGGTGCTGGCATTTGCAACCTTGAGTCGATTTAAATATGGTTTGACTCTTTTTTTTCTTTAGAAATGTCATTCAGTCAGTCTATACATGCTACAGATGTGTCACTTTACAGGCGGACAAGGCACTATATTTAAAGGATTTTTTTCATTTTTATTGTTGTACTTTAAGCATACTTTAAATCTCTTCTCCTTTAAAAATGACTCTCTAACCCTTTTATGGCTAAATACTTGCATATAAGCCTTCAAAATGGGCCCTTTCGATTTTTCCTATTCAGCTCCCATAGACTTCAATGGGGTCCGCCGTTAAAGTCAGAACTTTTCCCCAGTTCTGCTGCGAACTGAACAGGGGGGAGTTCGGCCCATCTCTACCATTGACCTCATTGCTGCGGAGATACTTATTACTATATTAATTTTTAATCATCCTTCTCTATGTCACAACAGTGAAGAGAAAGAATAGAATGAGCCCAAGGACAGAGCTTTGAGGTACACCAACAGGAAGAGGAAGAGCTAATATAATACAGGAAGTGTTCGAGTTGTAGATGGCAATGAAGTTGCAATGAGATAGGTAGGAAGAGAACCAAGAAAGAGCTGAGTCACAGAGGCCAAGAGAATGGAGTGTATTTAGTAAGTCAATAATGAGTTTTATTAGGACAGTTTCAGTGGAATGTTGTGGACAGAAGTTAGACTGCAAAGAGTCAAGAAGGTTGTTGTCATTAAGGTAGCAACTTAAACAGCTGTGGACAAGGTGCTCAAGAAGTTTGGAGGCAAATGGGAGCAGAGAGACGAGTCTTAAGTTATTTATCCCCTTTGCACTGGTAACTCCCCACCCTTTAAGGGGTTTCAATTGCCGGGAGGTGGGATGTGATTGGCTGTCACAGTGGCTGCATGAGCAGAAAGCTCCCAATCGCAAAAATTAATTGGGAGCTTAGTTGCCGGTAATTGTGTCGGGAGAGTGCAGGGCAAACGCTCTCAGCACAGCTGTGTCTGCAAATTGGTATGCAAATATGTGGCCACTCAGCACCAGGGCCCGAGAGGGGCTGGGGGGGAAACATAGTAGTTGTGAGGGGACAGCTTCCAGGGGGCAAGTGGGGAGATGAGACTCTGAAAGGATCCTCAATGATGACAGGGTCAAAGGAGAAATATATTGATTGTACTGGTGCATCTGATACTGTATGTTGGTTGGAGGAAAAAGCTGAATATCACGAACTGTATAGATATTGTTTTTTAAATGATTGGTGATCTACTGGCCAGTAAATAAGTTAGAGAGGGGAAGCAGTGGGGGCCGAAATAGAGATACTGTATATGAATACAAAAGACTTGATGAGGACTGGATGGGAAGACATGATGAGATTGATGAAGTAGATTTGAGATTTTAATTTTGTTTTTGCCAGGTTTGTAACAGGGGAGGTCTGGTTCTACACATAGGGGGGGGGAGCAAGTATGTCCAGGGATAATGAAAGTAAATTGTTATATGCAGAAGTGGCCAGGCCTGGGCAGGAAAGTGGTATGATTTTTTCATAAAGGCAGTCAGTAGCAGAATGAAGAAGGGAGGGGATTCTACAGGTAATTGTTTGCTGGTTGGAGGCTTATTGGATTGGAAACAGAGAGAATGTAAAAGTGTGATTAGAGAGAGGAAAAGAAGTGTTAGAGTTAAAGTTTAAAGGGGTGTTAGAGAGGTAGCAGGAAGTGAAGAGTTGGAAAAATACATGGTCAAGCGTATTGCTGTCAGAGTAAGTCGTGGTGTGTGTCCATTGCGTTAAGTTAAAATAAGAGTTTAGGTTGCGCAGCTGAGAGGTGACTGAGGTTTTAACATTGGCTGGAATATTAACCAGTTGCCAACCAGCCACAGCAGTTATACTGTGGCAGGTTGGCTCAGCTGCACGAATCGCCATAGGCGTACATCGGCTGCACATGCGGTTAGGGAGGCACGCTCGCGCCTCCGCCGCCCTCGCAATGATCAGATTTGCTACAGAACCGATCAGTCTTCAGGCCCAGGCTAATGATTTCTGGCCTGTACCTGCTGGTCGGTTCTGGTGAATGGCAGACTGCCCTCTACCTGTGTAATGTAAACACAGGCAGAGGAAGTGATGTCATCTCCCTTTGTGTAGCCCTTTTCGGTTCCAGCGTAAGAGAAGACATCTACTGTGAGTACACCAAGCAGAACAATTACACCAGTGCACATAGGCATGCTTTTAACCCTTTGATCACCTCCTGATCGCCCCCCCCCCCAGTTAACCCCTTCACTCCCTGTCACTGTGTCACCAATTGCAGTTTTCAGATTTTTCACTGATCACTGTATTAGTGTCACTTGTGACACTAGACAGCGGTAGGATAGTTAGTAGTAGGCCCAGGTAGGTTTAGGGTACCCCCCCATTAACCCCCTAATAAGGGTTTGGCCCTCTGATCATCCCTCAGTTAACCCTTTCACCCCCTGTCACCAGTGTCACTAGTATAGTGTACAGATATTATTTCTGATTACCGTATTAGTGTCATGGGGGCGCTAGTTAGCTAGTTAGTGTCACTGTCAGACTTTTATAGCATCAGAGTACCCGCCACACATTACCTAATAAAGGTTTAACCCCTTGATCGCTCCCCAGTTAACCCTTTCACCCCCTGTCACTGTGTCACTGGAATAGTGTACAGATCTATTTTCTGATCACCGTATTAGTGTCACGGGTGACATCAGTTAGGTTTTAGCGTGAGTTAGTGGTAGCGTAAATCCCAGGCAGCGTCAGATTAGTGCCAGGTACACTAACACGCGCACATACACTATATAGCTCCATTACTAGTATAGTATCTGAATCAGAACTATATTAGTGTCCCCAGTAGTATAGTGTTCCCAAAAATGCGTTGTTAGCAGGATCAGGAAACAGGGGGTTGTGGGTAGAATTGGGACTTTAATGAAGACATGACATGGTAGGGTCATGTGCTTGCATCCCTGTTACTTGATAAAGTATATAAATGGTTGAGGACTTTATATGGCACACGTGGTGAGAAATGAATAAATGATGGATCATAATTAAAAAGGTTTATTAGGGTATATTCACAAATACATAATAATACATATACAGGTAATCAAAATAGGAAAAACCATAACATGATTATACAATAGGATAAATATAATATAGATAAAATTCATAAATGTACAGATTTCCCTGATCCATCAATTTGATATATGTACAAACGATAGTATTACACAGATAGTAGTCTGCGTGGTCCATGGCCTCATAATGCCCCCTATGGGGGATACCCCGATATAGTGGTGGAAGATGATACTAGGGTAAAACATTGTAGATGATTGGTGACCTTTCTGGGCCTTTCTGAGTTGCAGTCATATTGGTCCACTGACCCAATTCACCATATGCCCATGTTCTCTGCTTCCATGACCAGGACTAGATACGAGCAAATCTTGCAGTTCATGAATTTTGATGACAATGAGCTCTGCTGTCCTCAGTGGCTTGTAGATTCCAGACTTAGGCGGGGGAGAGAGCCTGCTTGAGGTGTAATAAATTGCCTGCAGTGAAGTGGAGGGACACACAGAATGTTTTCGTCCTGTCCTCCATTCACACAGATACGACAGTCCAAATTTCAATGGCCATTGGTGTTGTTGAAAAGTCCCTCTGTGTCCATGAATACAACCTTAACATGTGAGGGGTGGATTTCAATTACCAGATGATGGCCCGTAAGGTCAGGTGCTGGTACAAGAAAGTGTCTATATTTATTCCAATTGGCTCTGCTGAATGCTTATATGCTATACAAAGCATCAAGACAAACTGGATCCTTCCTAAAATTCCAGGAAGAGATCATTAAAGCCCTTCTGTTTCAAGACGGTGCTGTGGCCCAACTTTCTTATGCATATGCAGTGAGCCAGCTGCATGAGAGGCATTTTCCAGAAGAAGACCCCAAAGAAGATGTTGTGTCTGTAGAAAATGCGGATATAGGCGTGACACCCACTTTTATTATACCTCCTGTCCTGACCAACCTGGTCTCTGCATCAGTGAATGTTTCCATCGCTACCACACACTATTGTTCTGCTCTGTTTTACTATATTTTATGCTTAACTGTAATGTTTTATTGTTACTGTGTTTTATCGTGTTCGCTTTGCAGGTATGTTATTCTACTGTTATACTTTACCGTTATTGTGTTTTATTGTTAACTATTATTTGCTTTGCAGGTACGCTATTCAGCTGCAGCATGGCTTTATTTATACTGATAGCAACAGGGTTTTCTCTCATGTTACGTAAAGTAGTGACTTTGGTGCTGTAGGAGGGGATTTCACCACCACAGTTAAAAAAAAGAGCATATATGACAAAGCATAAGGGCAGGGGTGGACATAGGTGTGGATTTCCCCTATGCTTCGGCATATATTTTTATTTACTTTTCTTGGCAGAGATTTCTTCATCCACATTGATTGATGTGAATAGAGGAACCTGTTAGGGCTGAACAAAAAAAAGAGCGGTGCATGTATGCCCATCATTAGAAGTGGGTGGATGTAGGGCGGCCCACAGGCTAACCCACAGGCTACATGAAAAAAAAGAACATTATAATATATGCCCAACAAGGACCAGTGACGTACTGGTATGTTGCTGGACTGAGTGGTGATACCGGAATTATGCCTGCAGGTTTAGGTATTATCTTGCTATTGTTCTTTTCAGCCAGCGGTCGGCTTTCATGTAAAAGCAATCCCAGTGGCTAATTAGCTGCTAGACTGCTTTTACCAGCAGTGGGACCAAATAACCCCCCCTCCCATCGTCTTCCATGGTTTTCTCAGGCTCTCCAGTCCCACCACGAAAATGCAGCCACCAGCTGACCATAGAGCTGATCAGAGACCAGAAGGGTTCCAATCTTCTCTATGGCCTAAGAAACTGGAAAGACACAAGCATTTCATGACCTCGGTTTCCCCGCATATAAACAGCGCCATTGGGAAATTGGGAAGGCATCATATTACACCAATCTTGGTGTGGTCAGATGCTTTAAGGGCTGAGGAGAGATCTAGAGTCTAATAGACCCCAAATTTTTCAAAAAAGAGTACCTGCCACTACATATTGTTATCATAGGGGATATTTGCATTCCCTGTGATAACAATAAAAATAATTTAAAAAAATGAAAGGGACGTTGTAAAAATAAAAGCAAATGAATAATTAAAAAAAAAAATTAAAGCATGAAAAGCATGAAAAATGTAAGCGTCGGTCTCGTGTTGTATGTAAACAGCAATTGCATCATGCATGGGATGTATCACCGCAAACGTCAGCTAGAGAGCAGTAATTCTAGCAGTAGACCTCCTCTGTAAATCTAAAGTGGCAACCTGTAAAGGCTTTTAAAAGCTTTTAAAAATGTATATAGTTTGTCGCCATTGTGTGGGTGTGTGTAATTTTAAAGCATGTAGTATTTGGTATCTATATACTAGGCATAAGATCATCTTTTATATTTGAATATATATTTGAAAAATCGATGTGCAGATACTTTGTAAAAAAAAAAAAATTGCAACACCCACCATTTTAATCTGTAGGGCCTTTGCTTTAAAAAAATATGTAATGTTTGTGGGTTCAAAGTAATTTTCTAGCAAAAAAACAATTTTTTTTTTCATGTAAACAAAAAGTGTCAGCAGTAGAGTTGAGCGAACCCAGACTGTAAAGTTCGGGTCCGTACCGAACTTTGGGGTGTCCGGGACCCGGACCTGAACTTTTCAAAAAAGTCCGGGTTCGGGTCTGGGGTTCTGGTATTTTATTCCACGTGTTGAACAGCTGCCAAGGGCAGCCAATCAACAAGTGTTTCACTGGTTTTCCCTAGAAGCCATCACAGCCATGCCTACTAATGGCATGGCTGTGATTGGCCAGTGCATCATGTGGAGTCACCGTGCTGCATGTCATATGCTCTCAGGATAGTTTAGGGAGAGGATTCTGCTGGCTCTGTGAGGGACAGATTGCAGAACATCTCATCCTGCATTACTGAACGATCTGATTGTGGACTAGGGAGAGATACTAGTAATGCTGCTTTGAGGGACAGATTGCAGAGCTCATCCTGCTAGGTAGAGTCTGTTGCTTTAAGGGAAAGATTATTGTTCTAAAATCATCATCAAGTTGTACAGGGAAAGGTTCCAGCTGTTGCTTTAAGGGAAAGATTACTGTTCTAAAATCATCTCCAACTTGTATAGGAAAAGTCTATTGCAGCCGCATAGAGCCATATTATTGTTCTAAAATCATCTTCAACTTGTATAGGAAAAGTCTATTGCAGCCGCATAGAGAGCCATATTATTGTTCTAAATTTTAGAACAATAATATGGCTCTATGCGGCTGGAAGACACTTTGCCTATACAAGTTGGAGATGATTTTATAACAATAATATGGCTCTATGCGGCTGCAATAGACTTTTCCTATACATATTGGAGATGATTTTATAACAATAATATGGCTCTATATGACTGCAATAAACTTTTCCTATACAAGTTGGAGATGATTTTAGAACAATAATCTTTCCCTTAAAGCAACAGCTGGAAACTTTCCCTGTACAACTTGGAGATGATTTTAGAATCTAAAATCATCTCCAAGTTCTATAGGGAGAGGTTCCTACTGTTGCTTAAAGGGACAGATTATTGTTTCTTGCACAAAATTAAAAAGTGCATCTACATAGCTGGTTTAAAAAAAAAATCTAAAAACGACATTTGCGGCCAGCGGTGCATTTCTTGCACAAAAAGAGATTATCGTTCTAAAACCAACTACTACTGCATTAGGGCCAGGTTCCTGATGGTGCTCTGAGGGAGAGTTTATCATTCTAAAACCAACTGCTACTGCATTAGGGTCAGGTTCCTGTTGGTGCTCTGAGGGAGAGTTTATCATTCTAAAAACAAATACTATTGCATTAGGGCCAGGTTCCCGTTGGTGCTCTGAGGGAGAGTTTATCATTCTAAAAACAACTACTACTGCATTAGGTCCAGGTTCCTGTTGGTACTTTAAGGGAGAGATTATCGTTCTAAAAACAAATACTACTGCATTAGGGCCAGGTTCCTGTTGGTGCTCTGAGAGAGAGTTTATTGTTCTAAAACCAGCTACTACTGCATTAGGGCTAGGTTCCTGTTTGTGCTCTGAGGTAGAGTTTATCGTTCTAAAACAAACTACTACTGCATTAGGGCCAGGTTCCTGTTGGTGCTCTGAAGGAGAGTTTATCATTCTAAAAACAACTACTACTGCATTAGGGCCAGGTTCCCGTTGGTGCTCTGAGGGAGAGTTTTTCGTTCTAAAACCATCTACTACTGCATTAGGGCTAGGTTCCTGCTTGTGCTCTGAGGGAGAGTTTATCATTCTAAAACCAACTACTACTGCATTAGGGCAAGGTTCCTGTTTCTCCTCTGAGGGAGAGTTTATCATTCTAAAAAGAACTACTACTGCATTAGGGACAGGTTCCTGTTGGTGCTTTGAGGGAGGGATTATCATTCTAAAACCATCTACTACTGCATTAGGGCCAGGTTCCTGTTGGTGCTCTGAGGGAGAGTTTATCGTTCTAAAATTAACTACTACTGCATTAGGGCCAGGTTCCTGTTGGTGCTCTGAGGGAGAAATTATCGTTCTAAAACCATCCACTACTGCATTAGGGCCAGGTTCCTGTTGGTGCTCTGAGGGAGAGTTTATCGTTCTAAAAACAACTACTACTGCATTAGGGCTAGGTTCCTGTTGGTGCTTTGAGGGAGAGATTATCATTCTAAAAACAACTACTACTGCATTAGGGCAAGGTTCCTGTTGGTACTCTGAGGGAGAGTTTATCGTTCTAAAAACAACTACTACTGCATTAGGTCCAGGTTCCTGTTGGTGTTCTGAGGGAGAGATTATCGTTCTAAAAACAACTACTACTGCATTAGGGCCAGGTTCCTATTGGTGCTCTGAGGGAGAGTTTATCGTTCTAAAAACAACTACTACTGCATTAGGGCCAGGTTTGTGTTGGTGCTCTGAGGGAGAGTTTTTGGTTCTAAAAACAACTACTACTGCATTAGGGCAAGGCTCCTGTTGGTGCTCTGAGGGAGAGTTTATCGTTCTAAAAACAACTACTACTGCATTAGGGCCAGGTTCCTGTTGGTGCTTTGAGGGAGAGATTATCATTCTAAATCCAACTACTACTGCATTAGGGCCAGGTTTCTGTTGGTGCTCTGAGGGAGAGATTATCATTCTAAAACCATCCACTACTGCATTAGGGCCACGTTCCTGTTGTTGCTCTGAGGGAGAGTTTATGGTTCTAAAAACAACTACTACTGCATTAGGGCCAAGTTCCTGTTGGTGCTTTGAGGGAGAGATTATCGTTCTAAAAACAAATACTACTGCATTAGGGCCAGGTTCCTGTTGGTGCTCTGAGAGAGAGTTTATGGTTCTAAAACCAGCTACTACTGCATTAGGGCTAGGTTCCTGTTTGTGCTCCAAACAAAATCTTGCTATTTGAGAGGGAGTCTCGTGTTTGTCCTTGGATCGGGATTACGTCATCATCGACCAAAATCTTGGTATTTGAGAGAGAGTCTCGTGGTTGTCCTTGGACCGGGATTACGTCATCATAAACAAAA
>BLSH010413005.1:44514-63572 GCA_018402905.1 Glandirana rugosa | reverse complement strand
GTCACAGCCTCCATATACAGGAAGGCTGTGATCACAGCCCTTCCCCCTTCACAGAACGGAGGTCCGTGTTTACTTACACAGACCTCCATTCTTTCACTCCGGGGGGGCATCGCGGGTGGCCGGCGGAGATCGACTCCGCCGCACCCACTCCCTGGCCCTCCCCAGACACAGTGAGCGTGCGGGCGCGCCTCCGGCGGCGTGCGCGCTCACTGGGCTCGATCTCGCAGCCACCGTCATATGACAGCGATTTGCGCAGAGGAGCCAGCTTGTCGCCGTCAGATGCCGATCTGCGGTCGGCAAACGGTTAAGTTTCACACACAGTTTTCAGATGATTTTAGAACAGGGATATGGCTTCTCCCGGCTATTGTTTAAGTTTCACACACAGTTTTCAGATGATTTTAGAACAGGGATATGGCTTCTCCTGGCTATTGTTTAAACTCTTGAGATCCGCGCTATAGACGAAAGATGGCTACAGCGTGGATCTCAATCTCCAGGTGGGTGTCTATTGACGTCCGCCCCTTTGCACGCTCCTGACTCAATGTCCACTCCTGACCCGCGATCGCCTGCGGAGCTGCAGAGCGGGGAACCGCCAATGTAAACACGGCGGTTCTCCTTTCTGTGACAGGGGACGTAACAGATCTACTGATCCCTGTCACTGGGATCAGTTAGATCTGTTATGTCACTGCCAACCCATCCCCCCACAGTTAGAACACACTCAGGGAACACTGTTAACCCCTTCACTGCCCCCTGTAGGTTAACCCCTTCACTGCCAATGACATTTACACAGTAATCAGAGGACATTTAAATTTCTGATCGCTGTATAAATGTCATTGGTCCCAAAAAAGTGTCAAAAATGTCCGACATGTCCGCCGCAATATGAAAGTGTCGATAAAAATCGCAGATTGACACCATTACTAGTAAAAAAAAATTAATAATAATAAAAACGCCATAAATCAATTCCCATAGATTGTAGATGCGATAACTTTTGTGCAAACCAATCAATGAACGGCGATTGCGATTTTTTTTACCAAAAATATGTAGAAGAATATAAATCGGCCAAACCCAATAAATATATATATTTTTTTATATTTTATTTTTGGATAATTATTAGAGCAAAAAGTAAAAAAGATTGTTCTTTTTTCAAAATCGTCGCTCTTTGAATGTTTATAGCGCAAAAAATAAAAAACGCATAGGTGATCAAATACCACCAAAAGAAAGCTCTATTTGTGGGGAAAAAAGGACATCAATTTTGTTTGGGTACAACGTCGCACGACCACGCAATTGTCATTCAAAATGTGACATCACTGAAAGCCAAAAATTGGTCTGGGCAGGAGGGGGGTTTAAGTGCCCAATAAGCAACTGGTTAAGTTTCACACACAGTTTGCAGATGATTTTAGAACAGGGCTATGGCTTCTACCGGCTATTGTTTAAGTTTCACACACAGTTTACAGATGATTGTAGAACAGTGATATGGGTTTTCCCGGCTAATTTATACTTTTTTCACACAGTTTGAAAATGATTTTATAACAGTGATATGGCTTCTCCCGCTAATTAATACTTTTCACACACAGTTTGAAGATGGTCCACATCCACCTCCATTTTTGATTTTTTTATGTGATTTTTGTTCAAAAATGCTTTTAAGTTATTTCCCTGTCCCCATTTCTTTGTAGGGCACTTGTCCGACCCTTACCCCCATGTCCCTCCTTTTGCAGACCTCTAGGACTTTCCAGGACTTTTTTACAGCCATTTTAGTGCCTAAAAGTTCGGGTCCCCATTGATTTCAGTTCCGAATCAGTTCTGCTAGAGCAGTGGTTCTCAACTCCAGTCCTCGGGACCCACCAACAAGCCAGATTTTAAGTATTACCTTGGGGAGATGCAGACTAGAATGCTGCAATTACTGAGCAGCAAATTATATCACCTGTGGTGTATTTCAGTAATCTTGCAAACCTGACCTGTTAGTGGGTCCCGAGGATAGGAGTTGAGAACCACTGTGCTAGAGGCTCTATAGCTAGTGCGAACAGGAGAGGTGAAAGCGGGCATCCCTGTCTTGTTCCTCTTTCAATATTGAACTTCTGCGACTTGTAGCCAGCGTATCTAATGTATGCCTTTGGCTTATCGTATAGTGCTTCAATCCATTGCAGGAAGTGGGGCCCAAATCCCCATCTACGTAGAGAGTAAAGAAGATATGGCCAAGACAGTGTGTTGAAGGCTTTGGTTATATCAAGCGATAGAAAGCAAGCAGGGATGTGGCGCTTTCTGGCTGCGTGAGCTATGATGGTTGCCCGGCGGATATTTTCACTGGTCTGTCGTGACGGTATGAAACTCGTCTGGTCTCTATGTACGAGTCTACCGACGAATGTGTTCAGACGAGTGGCTAGAAATTTGGTTAGTAATTTTATGTCCAAATTTAGAAGCGATATTGGTTGGAATTTAGCTGGGAGGGAGTCATCAGAATTTAGCTTTGAAATGATACTGATTATGGCTGTCAGTGTTTCCTCTCTAAGTGTGCTGGTCAAGGATCACGTTATATGCTTTAGCAAGGATAGGGGCAAGGAGCTCTGTGAAAGCACAGTAGTAGGCTGCAGTAAAGCCATCAGGGCCAGGGCACTTGTTCAATTTCAGGTTTTTGATGGCTAGTACATCCGCTTCAGATGTGATTGGGTCATCCAGTTGGTCTTGCTCAGCTTGAGTTACCTGCGGCAAGTTTAGTTGGGCGAACAGGGAGTCAGCCTCCGTGGAGTCAAATGGGTTGCCTTTTGAGTACAATGTCGCTAGGTGACTTTGGAACTTTTTTACTATTCTGAACGGATTGCTGGTGTAGGAGTCTTTGCCTAGCTTAAGCCTGATGGGTTTGAATGGTTTGTTCAGGGATTTCAGTGTATGAGCTAACAATGTGTCAACAACGGTTTATTAGCTTTCATGTTGTATAAATGTTTAGACCTCTGGTGTATTTTATTTGCATCTTCTGTTAGGAAGAGATCGTACTGTAATTGGGCCATATCTAACACAGATTTGGTATCTGAGTTGGGGTTTGAGGAAAACGCTGTGTGGGCAGAGAGGTAGTCTGTCTCGAGTTTATCAGCTAGCTCTTTGCGTTCTCATTTTAAGAGGAAAATTTGCCTTTGAATTGCACTGTGAAGGGATGGTTTGTGGGCTTCCCAAAGTGTGATTGGGGAGATGTCTGGGGTTAAAGGTTATGTATTCCCGGAGCGCTTGCTCTATGTGGAAACGATGCGTTAGGTGTTTTAGCAGGTCCTTAGGTAGAGACCATGTAGTGTCGTGGGCTTTAGGTACTAGATAAGACAAGGACATGTGGACTGTACAGTGGTCAGACCAGGGTACTGGGAGTATAGTGGATGAGAGGATCTCGGGGGCTAACCCTGTGGTGATTAATATGTGATCTATGCGCGAAAATGCCTTGTGTGGATGGGAGTAGTAAGTGTATCTCCTTTTACCCGGATTGGTTTTATGCCAAGTGTCGATAATGATAAATTGGTTTAGAAGGAGTTGAAATGATTGTTTAGGTGGCGAAGTAGAGAAGGGATAAGGGGACTTGTCTAGAAATGGGAAGATGACCTGGTTTGAGTCCCCGCAGACTATTACTGTGCCAAATTTGTGGGATTTTATAACTTGCATGAGATGGGAGAGGATGGGAGTGAGGATGTTTATTCGGGGCATAGTAGGAGACTATCGTTACCGCTATGTCTGTTAGAAATCCTGTCAGGAGTGAGAATGGAGTGGATTTGTGGATCACTATTAGTGTTCCTCGTTTTTTAGTGGCAGCTGAGGGGGTGAAAACCTGTGGGTAGGTGCTGCTGAAAAATTTAGGGGTAATTTGTGTTGTGAAATGTGCCTCTTGCAGACAGACTAAATGAGCTTACTGTGCTCTGAAGTAATTAAACGCCGTTTTTGTGGACCGTTGAATCTCTGGACGTTTAAGGTGGCAATGTTTAGGGGTGCAATGGTGAGAGCAGTGTAGGAAGCAGCTTACCGGTTGGAGCCGAGGTCTGGTTGTCTGGATCCTCCTGCGTGGATTCGTAGGGTAGAGGAGAGGGTCAGAGGGAAACTGATAGGGTGGACAGGATAAAAAGAGAGACAGTATTAGTACAAAGCAAAATACAACGTAAACGGGTAATTACACTCAGAGCCCGTGAAGGAGATAAAAGATCCCTCTCAGGGGAAAACATTCCCTTGTCGATGGTCTGCATATTACAGGTGGACCAGCGAGGAGGGACAGGTGGAGCGCAAGGGTCCTCCTACAGGGGGTACCAGCCAGGTAATGAGGTAGTGAAGGGTGATACTTAGCTGCGCTTCTGCAAAAAATGACTAACAGTAGTGTTCAGGCAAAAATAAATATAGTGCAAGGTGCGTAAGAGGAGGGGAGGGAGGAAAGTCCAATCATGAGGGGTCGATATGGTTGGTTGGAGAAGGACGGGGGAGACGGCTTGGGTTTGCTAGGAGCCTGAAGAGTCTCTACTAGGAGAATGCCAAAAGAGGTCAGTATAGGCGACCCGTCTGGGACTGGTGTTCAGAAAGTCATCCTGCCAAAATTTGTGGCAGGTGGGTTTTTGCAGTGGACCAGGGGGGCAGGGATAAACTGTAGGCTTGAAATCAGTTGAAGTCATGGTGTCCCTTACGGATAGGAGAGAAACAAAAAGTGTACAAGAGGGAGCCACCAAGAATTCCTAAGGGTGGTATGGAGTCTTGGCAAGCTGTGAAGTAGCTAGTATGGCACCAGGACCGCAGGGTCTTAAAAATTAACCATCCAAGGATAGTTGATGAAGCAGAAGAGGCAAAAGAGGACTTTGGCAACAAAGGGGGTGCCAACCCATGTGGGGTAATTTGTTGAATAGCAAGTTTGGGGTTATACCCCATCAACTGGAATGATGTGCCCTCGGTGCAGGGGCCAGAAGAGTGGCTAGTCCAGCAATGAAGGTTCAGTCCATTGAGTCCTCCTGTGCATGAGGTGGTGAGGCAAGTCAGCTCCTCTTGTGCAAGTAGGCATCATCGGGGTTACCTGAGGGTGGTACTGGCTTGCTCGGAGAGGTTGAAGCATCATCGTGAGGGTCCGGCTCCTGGAGAGCTGTCTGTTTGGTGAAGCTCTTGCAGGGTTTGCGATAACTCGTTAAGTGATCTGCATTTGTATTTGGAGCCTTGGTGGGAAAAGCGAATTGAAAATGGAAATCCCCACTGATAGGTGATGCAGCATTTTTGCAGTTCCAGGAGAAGCGGTTTCATAGGTCTGCATTTGGCGATGGTTAATTGCGATAAATTGGCAAAAAGCTGATAGTTGTAACCTTGAAAGGTGAAAACTTCCCTGCCGTGGGCGGCCTCCAACAGCTGTTCTTTTGTTCGATAGTAGTGGAACTTTGCCATATATTGCGTGGGGGGGCCCTCTTGTTTTTTGGGGGTCAATGCTCGGTGTATAAGGTCCATTTCTAAACGTTCGATTGGGATTGATGGCTGGAGCTCCTGGAATAGGGCTGTGACAGTGGACTGTAAGTCTATCACTGTCTCAGTAATCCGACTGATGCGGATATTCAATCGTCTTGCCCTATTTTCATAGTCTTCTAGTCTGGTTTGGAGAGTGAGGTTTTCCTCCTTTATGTTTTCAATCTCAGCCGAATGATCTTGGGTAAATGTCTCCAAGTCGTCTACTTTCTCCTCTAATGCTGCAGTGCGAGCCCCTAACTCCCTGATTTCTTTGGTGAGGCTGCTTGTTATATGGTCTGACGTTTGCTTTAAGGCCCTGTGCAGCATTTTTTCTATTTGTTGGAGCAGCTCTGGTGGGGCTGCCTGTTCTGGAGTGGGGCCTGGAAGTGTGGGGTACTCACAGTCTGACTCCTCCTGGATGGAGGATTGTGAAAGCAGCTGCTTCCGAGCGTGGGTCCCCTTCCCTGGGGAGGCGTGTGAGGAGTGAGGGGCCACCACCATCTTGGTGTAGCCATGGGCTAAGGCCTCTTTAATGGAGGTGTTCTTGGGTATGCCTCTGGCGGCTCCCAGGACCATACCATTTGGTCTGAGAGGTGCTCTGGGGTAGCGACAGTCAGCGGAGGTATTTGGGCGGGCTGTCTAGCTGCAGCGTTTCCCGGCTCGTAGTCCAACGGAGGAGCGGAGCTCTAGCGTCGCATATCCAATCGGCTAGGGCTGCGCATGCGCTCCAGAATTGTGTCTTTTTTAAACCTCACAAACTATGTAACTATGTAAGAGTGGGGAGGGAGGGAGTTAGATAAAGAAAGGATGGTGCATTTTCAGACTGTTTGCAATGGAGCACTGGTGTTTGTAGTGTGTCTTAGTTAAATCGCTGTTTAAAAGTGTCATACACTTAACACAGAAAGTGGCACTTTATACAAAAATGGCCATGCCTGCGCTTCACAATGCCACCCCTTACAATGTCGTCCAAAAGAGTTGTACTAAATTTATTCTGAGGTGGGGTGTGGAAGGTTTGGACTATTAATCAATTAGAGCTAATATAACATATTAGTGAAAGTGGAGGCTTTCTACCTAGAGTTGCCACCTCATCCCTTTAAAACCAAACACATATTAATTACACAGGTTCTGTGGCTGATTAGGGTGGTAATTAAACTCACTTTATGCCTTATCTGCATTAAATTATCCTCAGAACCTGTGTAATTCATATGTGTTCGGGTTTAAAGGGATGAGGTGGCAACACTATTTCTACCCTAAACCAAATTGCAAAGCAGGATAGAGACAAAAAATATTACATTAGATCTGTGATCTTAGGCAAAGAACCAGAAAGTCCCCTTTCTGTTTGAAAAATGATTGGAGTCAGTGGTTACCAAGGGCAACAGCAAGGTGAATGTTGCTTTCAATCATAAACAGAAGGATAGTGTTTGAAAGATTATTGGAGTCAGTGTTTACACTTAACGCAGAAAATGGCACTTTACACAAAAATGGCAATGCCTGCCCTTTGCAATGCCACCCCTCGCAATGGTGCTTATTATAATTCTTTGTGTTAAGAGTTTGTTGCTAATATACCATCGATTTTACTTTGTGATCATCTACTAAAACATGTACAGTATGTTAAAAGAGAGTTTTCATCTCAAAAGCTCTTCTTATCTACCTCATCATTTGGCAATTCAACAGTTTAAATACATCCCTAACTACTTCTTTCTCAGTAATATACAACTGGACACTCACACCAATACCACAGAGGGCAATTTTAATTAGACCACCATCCTGTTATCTCCATACATTATCTCTAGTGGTTTACACCATGAAAGAAACTGTGTAGGTCCATCATCCTTACACTTGAAACCTTCCAGTAGTGTTACTGTACACTAACCTGCTTTGTACTTTCCTATAGGCAGTTTGTCCTGTTTAGTCACATTTCATGTATGCTCTCTACTATACAATCTATGTATTCCTACTAGAAGAAACATGCTTTTATCACACTGGCAATTAAAAAATAAATAAATAAAGTTGAAAGAAAACAAAAAAAGCAATCACATATCAGGTTCATCCATAACTGTAACAAAGTCAAGGGTGAAAATAATGTTGATCATAATGTTCTCATTTGTGTAATGCATACATGTGGTGGCAGCTTTGACCCAAAGCTGCTTCACATGCATGGGTCTACAGAGGTTGTGTGCTCAATGTGTACTCCCAGCAAACTTACGGAATTGACTCCAGCAGCTTTTGATCATAGCTCCTGATTGGGAGCCATTGGGGTGGGCTTGAGATCATGTGACAGCTTTGAGAGTTAAGGTGAATATACATGGATTGGGAGTGAGATTTTAAAACAGTATTAAACTTAAAAGCAAACATGTATTATATTGCAGCTTACCAATTCTTAGATGTGATGGCTGCAGATGAGGATGAGGGATGAGACAGACCATTTAACACTGGCAGGGGTGCTTAAAATGATCAGCTTTTATTTGTGGATGCAAAACCTTTATCAAAGGTATCTAAAAGAAACAAAACTGTTTGCTATAACTGATTATAAATAGTTGGAGTTTAACTTCAATTTGTTAGTGTATTTAAATTTGCCAGTACCTCTAACACTCCCCTGCTCCCAGACTGACTGCCGTCCAAATCTGTCCCCTGTGCTCCTTCATCCAGAGTGGTGTCTACAGGAGGTGTGTCACTGACCAGCTCACTAGGGGAAAACAGAGGGAAATAGCCTAAAAAAAAAGAAAACAAATGCAGCCACCACATCTAATGATTGGTAAGATGCAATATATTATATTTTTGGTTTTTGGTTTCATTTCATTTTATGCTTTCAAGAGACTCTACTGCTAATAGGCACATGAAGGTAGATTTCCTAAATTGTGTGAAGACTGCCATCAATTATCCAATAATGTGACAAGCAAATCCTATGTTTACTATTTTGAACTCCACATGATTTGATAATTGAAGATAATATTTACTCAATTTATTGAGTGAACATTCTCAACTCATTTAGTAAATCTGCCTTATAGTGTCATACAAAATAGCTGATCCTTCTGAAATAAAATCATCCTTCCAATAGACATTTCTAGATATTCTGTTGATAAGGCAGAGATAAATAAATGTATCTGTTGTTACAAGGTACTCCTTTTTAGGCAGTAGAGGGGTTTGTATGACATGAACACAACAGGGGCCATGCATATTATTAACCACTTCCATATCAGGCCTATTCTGGCACTCATCATTTTTTTGCTGGAAAGTTACTCAGAACCCCTAAACATTAAATATGTTTTTAGCAGAGACCCTAGGGAATAAAATGGCGGTTGTTGCAGCTTTTTTTTTTTTTATAATTGTATGTGTATTAAATTTTTCAAAACAATACAAAGATCAGTCAGATATTGTAGCAAAAAGGAAAAGCATATCTCAACAGATAAAAACATACGTGTAACATCACAGTAAAAATAATTGGGTTTACAGGACCATGGAGCCGATTACATAAACGTGAGCGATATCTCATAATCCTATTGTGGCTCCATATTCAGGCCAGTGAGGTAGAACTTAACAAAGAACTGTAACATTTCGATACATCTGAAAATATAATGAGAGGAGTGCACCGTGGATTTTGACCACATAGTTGTTGTATAGGTATAAATAGAGGGAGGCATTGAAGTAAGCTGATTAAGAAAATACTATTCAATCAGGACCGTGGGGAGCTGATTCTGAGTTGAATCGAGAATTATCCCACATATCCCATATTTTTTAAATGTGTGGTAAAGAGTCGTGGAATACTGCTTTCAAACGTTCTATTCTGCGTATATGAGCTATGGTCTGTACCAGTTGGGACTGTGTAGGAGGGTTAGAAGATAACCAACAGGTGTGTATGGCTCTCTTGGCAGCTAGCAAGATAAAGGATATCAATTTCTTGGTATGCTTGGAGATCCCAGGAATTGGGAGATCTAACAAGTAATGGGCCAGATCTAGAGGAAAATCCATCTCAAAAAGATCTTGGAGAAGAGATTGAACCGAGATCCACAAAGATCGGATTACCGGGAAATCCCAGAAGATATGGTAATGTGAACCCACCTCTTTAAGGAATCTCCAACATGTCTGAGGATGGATGGGTCATATTTATGAAGAACTTCCAGGTTTCTGTACCAGAACATGAGGATGTTATAAGCTGTCACTCTCTATTCCATGCATATAGAGACTTTAGATATTGAGCCCCAAATTTTTTGCCATTGTGGAAGGGAAATAGGTGTCTGAACTATTTGGGCCCATTTTTGCATATAGACATGGGAGACTACTGTAAGCAGGGTAGATTGGTAGAGAATTTTGTATATAGATGAAATTTGGCCAGATTGATATGGTCCGTGGGTACATAGTACTTCAAATGCAGTAGGTTTTTCCAAGACCAGGGATGGTGATTTTGAGTAGAAGTAGTGCTTGATTTGATAATAAGAGAACAAGAGATTTTTTGGGATATCAAATTTGTTATGAAGTTACTGGAACAAAAGCAATTTATGAGTTACAGGATGAACCAGGTTACAGAGCTGGAAAACACCTACCCGCGACAGAACGGTACATTCGGCTGTACGATAAACTGTCTGGAAAGTCCGGAGGTGGGCATGGAGAAGAGAGAGAGAACTGTCTAGAACATTTTTTCCAAATAGAGAGAGTAAACAGCATCGGGCCCAGACACTGACTTCTAAGCTGGGTAATAGATGTATGTAAGTGAGACCAAAGCATAGAACAAGGATGTACAGGACTGGTTATACACATTTCTAACTCTGACCATCTGCTGGTTGCAAAGCATGCTGTCCAAGAGATGGCTGCTCTAAGATCAGTAGCGCATAGTATTTGATAACGTCCGGAGCACCCAGCCCTCCACGAGAATGAAGAACAAACACCACATTGATAGCAATTCAATGAGCTTTGTTACACCAAATGAATTTGAGGAAGGATCTTTGAATATGTTTGAGTTGTACCATGGGAACCCCTACAGGTAAAGTTTCAAAAAGGTACAAAAGTTTTGGGAGTATAGACATCTTAAGGACGTTTATCCTACCCAGAAGAGACAGAGGGTAATCTTCCTATTGACGCAAAAGGCAATCTATTTCTGCAATAAGGGAAGGGTAGTTAGCATGATAAAGAGTGGAATAAAATGCAGTTAGGTGTATGCCTAAATATTTGAGAGAAGAACACCAGTGGTAGAAATTTTTTTTTCTGTAGTGTGGGAAGGAGTGAGGGGGGATAAGTATGGGTAGAGCTTCTGTCTTGGCTGCGTTGACTTTATAGCCTGAGAGCATATTGAACCTGCTCAATAGGGAGTGGAGAGTGGGAAGAGAAGTATGAGGTTTCATCAGTGTTGACCTCTTGCGTGTCCGCAGGTCGGGCGGACTCAATGTCCGCCGGTGAACTGTGATCGCCTACTACAGAGGCAGAACAGGGATCTGCCTTTGTAAACAAGGCAGATCCCCATTCTGTCAGGGGACATGACTCTGATCTACTGTTCCCAATGTTCTGGAACAGTTGTATCTGCCAAGTCCCTGCCGGCCCAGCCCCCACACAGTTAGAACACGCTGAGGGAATACAGTTAATCCCTTGAGTGCCCCCTACAATTTAACCCCTTCCCTGCCAGTGACATTTATACATTAATCAGTGGCTATTTAAAGCTCTGATCACTGTATAAATGTCATTGGTCCCAAAAAAGTGTCAAAAGTGTCCGATCTGTCCGCTGAAATGTCGCAGTCTGGCTACAAAACGCCGCCATTACTAGTAACAAAAAAAATAATAATAAAAATGCCATACATCTATTCCCATAGTTTGTAGATGCGATAACTTTTGCACAACCCAATCAATATACACCTATTGCAATTTTATTTACCAAAAATATGTAGAAGAATATAAATTGGCCTAAACTGATGACGAAATTCATTTTTTTTAATTTTTTTTCGATATATAAAAACCGCAGAGGTGATCAAATACCACCAAAAAAAGCTCTATTTGTGGGGAAAAAGGATGCCAATTTTGTTGGGGTACAATGTCGCACGACTGTGCAATTGTCAGTTAACCGGTTCCCGACCGCACGCCGTCTTTTCACGGCGGCAGTCGGGGAGTCCTGCGGCGATTCGCATTTGGCCACCAGGGGGCGCGCACGCGCGCTCCCGCCGCACTCCTGGGGAGTGTGCCCGCGGCTCGGGCGGACCTGATGTCCACCGGCGAGCCGCGATGAGCGGCTACAGGGAAAAGAACGGGGAACCGCCGATGTAAACACGGCGGTTCCCCGCCCTGTCAGTGGGGCATGAGAGATCTACTGATCCCTGTCACTGGAATCAGTTAGATCTCTCATGCCCATGTTAGCCCAACCCCCCCACAGTAAGAACACACCCAGGGAACACACTTAACCCCTAGCTCTCCCCCTGCAGGTTAACCCCTTCACTGCCAATGACATTTATACAGTAATCGGTGGACATTTAAATTTCTGATCGCTGAATAAATGTCATTGGTCCCAAAAAAGTGTCAAAATGTTCCGACATGTCCCCCCCAATATCGCATTACCGCTAAAAATCGCAGATCGCCGCCATTACTAGTAAAAAAAAAAAAAAAACCAGAAATGAATTCTCATCATCCGTAAACGCGGCCACTTTTGCGCAAACCAATCAATAAACACCAATTGCGATTTTTTTTATCGCAAATATGAGGAATTATATAAATCGGCCAAAAACGGTGAAAAAAAAATTTTTTTTATATTTATTTTGGATTTGAATTTTAGCAAAAAGTAAGAAATTTGGGTTTTTTTGCAAAATGGTCGCTTTTCTTTTGTTTATAGCGGCGATAAGAAATGACGCAGAGGCGATCAAATACCACCAAAAGAAAGCTCTATTTGTGGGAAAAAAAGGACGCAAATTTTGTTTGGGTACAACGTCGCACGACAGCGCAATTGCCAGTTAAAGCGACGCAGCGCCGAATCGCAAAAAGTGCTCTGGTCCTAAAGTGCAAAATTCTTCCGGGGGTGAAGTGGTTAAAGTAACGCAGTGCTATATCGCAAAAAGGGCTCTGGTCAGGAAAGGGGTAAATCCTTCCTGGGCTGAAGTGGTTAAAAGAATGTCATCTGCAAAGAGGGACAATTTGTATTCCCTTTGTCGTAAGGAGAATCCACAGATGTCAGGATGTGTACGAATAGCTTTGGCTAAAGGTTTCAGGCATAATATAAAAAGTAAGGCGGATAGGGGGCAGTCCTGTGTACTACCATTTCTAAGAGAAAAAGATGGGGACAGGAAAGAGGACAGCTGTACCTGGTATGTGGGATGGGAATATAGAGCGTGAAGGGCCGCGATAAAAGATCCTGAAAATCCAAACCATGTCAGAGTGGCAAATATATATGGCCAACTAAGCCTCCAAAGGCCTTCTGAGCATCTAAACTCAGAATAAGGGCTGGGTGGGAAGTCTTATCAAGTAAATCTATGAGGTCTATTGTGTGTCTGGTGTTGTCGCCGCCGTGTCTGGAGGAAACAAAGCCTACTTGGTCTTTATGTATAAGTTTGGGGAGTATAGAAGTGAGTCTGTTAGCTAAAATTGTTATAAATATTTTGTAGTCCAAATTAAGCAGGGCCTATAATTATCTGGCAGTATATATTTATCTGGCTATAATAATCTGGCAGTGTCTGAGTTTTTCCAAATTTCTGAAGGACTGTAATATGAACATGCATAGGGTGGGGAACAGTACCTTTCATTAATGAGGCAAATAAGTCGAGTAGATAGGGGCTGAAAAGTGGAAGAAATGTATTTTTTTTTAAAAAGTTTTTTTATTAGAAAGAGTTTTCATAGTACAGAGAGGAGGACAAAATAGTACAGATATACATTTACAGTTAAATTTTGTTTCCAGTTGCATGTAATGACATATTTAACTATAAGTAGCAAGATGGTCAGTCAAAATCGATTTACAAAATATAGAAACCTGGTGAATTACTTATTAATAGTACTATAACAATAAATTAAGCACAAGTAGCAGAAAGAAATTAGTGTATAGAACAAAAAATAATAATAAAAAGTAATAGTAAAGAGATGGACATTAAGCAACCATATTTTGGTTGTTAGATAATCAAAAGTACAGAAAACAAGTCATTCAATCTATGTTAAACCAATCAGTCCATATTTTCCAATGTTTGTCAAACTGCCTCCTAGTGCCATTCTTATTGGCCAGTAACGATTCATATGTATAGTGGGTTTGAGCGATTTATAATGCTTCAGATACATTAGGTGATTTATTGTATTATTGATTTATTGGACTTCCAGTATCTTGTGATTAATGATCTGGCTGCCAGCAGCACATGAGTGACTACTGTGCGAAAGGAGGGAGGGAAATTCTCAGTTCAGTATTGCAATACTAGGACTAGATGTGAAGACCCCTGTTATGTTTGAGATGCAGCAAAAGATGCTGTTCCAAAAGCTGATTAGGTGTTTACATGACCAGAACATATGCAGGATGTTTCCCACTCCCCCACACTCTCTTCAGCACAATGGGGAGTTGGTTTGGGAGAATTTGGACATTCTGCAGAGGATGAGATACCATCTTAGGGCTATCTTATGAGAAAGTTACCGATGGTTTACGCATTTAGAAGCTTTATAGAGTGTCTTAATTAAGAATTAAGAATTGTAAAGTTCTTGCCTAAATCTGATTCTGATTCTGATAAGGAGAGGATTTAATAAATTCAAGTTTATGTTGAAAAATGTTATAGAATAAAGAAATGCCTTTGGAAGGTGTGGAAGTTGTTATGTTGAATTGCCGTATCGTATCAGGGAGATGGATATGGTAAGTTTTTGGAGACCTTAAAAAATGAGAGGCTTGTAGATATTTATAATAGTCGGTGGATGGTAGGCTAAATTCTATTTTGAGCGCATCAAATGGTTTAAGGGTATTGTTTTTACATAGGTCGGCAATACTCATGATGCCTTTGTTGTACCAGTCAAGATGTGTAAAGTGGGGAATGGTTTTGCCAAGAATATTTATGGGTATGGGAACGTCTGTTTTTTAGAGGTTTGTATTGTCACTTTATAGAGTGCTCTCCAAGCTATTAAGGAAGCTTGAAGTGTCGGTGAGAGATGATAAAGTTGGATTGGTCTCCATATGTCAAGAAGTAGGAGAAGTCGTAGGTCTGAGGTTGGGCTTAGGGATTGTTCAATGTCTCTCCATATGATATCTGGTGAGGGTGCAAGCCAACTCTTAATTTGGGTGAGTATGGAAGAGTGAAAGTAGTCTTTTAGATATATCAAACCCATGCCTCCTGCTAGTCTATGTTTTGTCAAGAGGGCTTTTGAACATCTAGGTTGTTTAGAGTTCCAGACATATTTTTGGAGTAAGGAGTTCAGTGCTTTAAAGTGATTGTTTTTGGGTGGGACAAGAAGTGTATGGAACATATATAATATTTGGGGGAGAATAAGCATTTTAAAGGATGCTAGGCGACCAGACCAGGAGAATTCTACATTTGTTAATCTCCTTATTTCTTTTGATAATTTATCTATTAGAGGGTTGTAGTTGGCATCTGCTAGTTTTGAGGGGTCTGCGGTGAGTTGCAGTCCTAAGTAGGGGTTGGAGGTTTCACTCCAGGAGTAGAAGAAGGAGAGTTGTAAACAGGATTTTAGGTGAGAGGAGATACCTAGCCCTAGAGTTAGAGATTTTGTGAAATTAACCTTATAATAGTAAATTTGGCTGAACTTGTTGAGAGTATCATGTGCATGAGAGAGCGAAAGAGACGGTGATGTTATAAATAAGATAATAACATTCGCAAATAGGCTTATATGGTGGGATCTACTTGAGAGAGAAAAGCCTAGCATGTTAGGGTGTGTTCTAATTCTCTTGGCAAGGGGCTCTAAGAGAAGGTTAAAAATTTAAAGGGATAAGGGGCATCCCTGTCTCATTCCATTCATTATAGAATAGGGACGGGACAGGATATTCAATGTGTATACTTGTGCACATGGGGCTGAGTAAAGAGCCAAAATGGTGGATAAGATGGGTCCATTAAAGCCAAATTTTTTGAGAGTGTGTGTCATGTAACCCCAATGGACTCTGCTGAATGCCTTCTCTGTATCCAAAGATATGAGCAGAGAAGGAATCCGACAGGCCCTGGCATATTGTATTATGTTGATGACCCTCCATGTGGCATCCGAAGCCTGTCTTCTTGGGGTAAACCCTGTTTGGTCAGGTTTTATTAGAGTTGGGAGGATTTTAAGGAGTCTATGAGCAAGAATCTTAGCATATAATTTGACATCCATTTTAAGTAACAAAATAGGTCTGAAGGTAGCTGGGGTTGTGAGGTCCTTGCCTGGCTTTGGGATAGTGACCACATATGCTTTAAGGATTTCAGAGGGAAATGAGGCAGAGGATATTGCTTCAGAGTAGATCATTGTTAATGCTGGGGAGAGAATATTTGGAAATACCTTATAGTAGTGATTTGTTAGTCCGTCAGGGCCTGGGGATTTTCCACTGGGCAGGGATTTGATCGCTTTTTGGATCTCAGGTTCATAAATAGGAGCATTGGGGGATATCAACTGCTCTATTGACAGTGAAGGAAGATTAAGGTAATCTAAAAAAGATTGAATAGCATCATCTGCAGGTTGTGGGGTGCTAATATCCTCTATAAGATTATATAGAGACGAATAATAATCAGAAAAAGAGTTTGCTATGTCTTTGGGATTGAGGATTTTGCTTTTATTGGTCGTATTGATTAAGAAGGGGATTTTTGATTGGGATTTCCTAACTTTTAGTCTTTTAGCTAGGAATTTACCAGCTCTGTTGCCAGAGGAATAGTGTGTTAGTTTTAAGGCGTTGATGCGTTTATCATATTGTACTATCAAACATATGTCTGCGATCTGAACGCAATTTAGTTAATTTATTTGCTATGTTAGCATTTACAGAATTTTTGTTCTGGGTTTCAAGATCTCTGATTTCTTTGAGGAGACGGTGAGAAGCTTTTGTGTTCTCTGCCTTTTTCCCTCGCACTCAATTGCAAAATAATTCCCTGAATAAAAGCCTTATGAGCGCACCATAAAGAAAAGGGATTAGACACAGAATGGTTAGTCAATGTAAAATATTCAGTCAGATTTTTAGTTATGGCGGCCACATGCGCAGGGGTTTGAAAGAGACGGGGATTAGCTCGCCACACATATGCAGGACCTTGAGTGTACTCCTCTTATTGTGATAGACACTGGTGCATGGTCGGATCACATAATGTTGTGATACTGCTTGTAGGAGAAGTTTGTCCACTAGAATTAAATCAATTCACGAGTATGAGTTGTGTCTAGCAGAATGGAAGGAGTAATCGCGTTAATTTGAGTGTTGGCATCACTAGGCGTCATAAACATCTTCATCTTTTTTTTTTTATCATTTTGACTACCTGCTTCATTGAGGTGGAAGGGGTGGTGAGGGTCCTCCTGCCGTCCTTATTCCTCCTCCCTTTTATTTTAATTTTTTTTTTCCCGTTTCCCCCATGCTTCTCCATCCTCCCTTGTTGGGGGCTTAGAATGGTATAAAATCAGTAAAAGCAGAGAAGAGAAGGGAAGGATAGAACATGAATAATATTGGCAAACGTGATGTGGAATAGGAATGTTGATGTCATGTCTATCTTTTGTCTTTTCTTATAATTGTATTAATGAAAAACTTTAATAAAGATATTTAAAAAAAAAAATAAACATCTTCAACGTGCAGTAGAGGTTGCAGCGTAGGTGGAGGACGCTTTGATTTAGATGTAGTGTCTATCTTGTGGTCCACTGATATATTATAATCTCCACACATAACTGGAACTCCTTTTTTAATGTTGTTGATTTTGTGAAAATGCTTCCTCAAAAAGCGGATTTGATGCGTATTGGGTGCATATAGATTGACTGAAGTGTAGAGTTTGTTGTTAAATTCACCCACCAATATCAAATGCCTGCCGTTTGGGTCTGTATGCATTTCCTGTGGTGTGAAGGCTACAGAATCTTTGATGGCTATAAGCACGTCTTTGTGTTTTTTGCGTGCCGAGGCCATATAGTTGTGCTCATAAGTTCACATACCCTGGCAGAATTTATGATTTCTTGGCCATTTTTCAGAGAATATGAATGATAACACAAAAACATTTCTTTCACTCATGGTTAGTGTTTGGCTGAAGCCATTTATTATCAATCAACTGTGTTTACTCTTTTTAAATTATAATGACAACAGAAGCTACCCAAATGACCCTGATCAAAAGTTTACATACCCTGGTGATTTTGGCCTGATAACATCCTTACCTGTGATCTGTTTGCTTGTAATTAGTGTGTGTGCATAAAAGGTCAATGAGTTTCTGGACTCCTGACAGACCCTTGCATCATTCACCCAGTGCTGCACTGACATTTCTGGATTCTGAGTCATGGGGAAAGCAAAAGAATTGTCAAATGATCTGCAGGAAAAGGTAGTTGAACTGTATAAAACAGGAAAGGGATATAAAAAGATATCAAAGGAATTGAGAATGCCAATCAGCAGTGTTCAAACTCTAATCAAGAAGTGGAAAATGAGGGGTTCTGTTGAAACCAAATCACGGTCAGGTAGACCAACTAAAATTTCAGCCACAACTGCCAGGAAAATTGTTCGGGATGCAAAGAAAGAAAAACCCACAAATAACTTCAGGACTCTCTGAAAACATGTGGTGTGGCTGTTTCAAGATGCACAATAAGGAGGCGCTTGAAGAAAGATGGGCTGCATGGTCGAGTCACCAGTAGAAAGCCATTACTACACAAATGCCACAAAGTATCCCACTTACAATACGCCAAACAGCACCGGGACAAGCCTCAAACCTTCTGGCACAAAGTCATTTGGAGTGATGATACCAAAATTGAGCTTTTTGGTCACAAGTTGAACCATAAACATTACATTTGGAGAAGAGTCAACAAGGCCTGTGAAACAAGGAGGTAGATCGCTGATGTTTTGGGGATGTGTGAGCTACAAAGGCACAGGGAATTTGGTCAAAATTGATGGCAAGAGGAATGCAGTATGTTGTTATTAAAAAATACTGCAGGAACATTTGCATTCATCAGCCAAGAAGCTGCGCATGGGACATACTTGGACATTCCAACATGACAATGATCCAAAACACAAGGCCAAGTCAACCTGTCATTAGTTACAGCAGAATAAAGTGAAGGTTTTGGAGTGGCCTTCTCAGTCTCCTGACCTCAATATCATTGAGCCACTCTGGGGAGATCTCAAATGTGCAGTTCATGCAAGACAGACCAAGAATTTCCAGGAACTGGAGGCTTTTTGCCAAGAGGAATGGGCAACTTTACCATCTGAGAAGATAAAGAGCCTCATCTACCACAGAAGACTTCAAGCTGTCATTGATGTTAAAGGGGACAATACACAGTATTAAGAACTGGGGTATGTAAACTTATGATCAGGGTCATTTGTGTAGTTTCTGTTGTCATTATGATTTAAAAAGAGTAAACACAGTTGATTGATAATAAATGGCTTCAGCCAAACACTAACTATGTGTGAAAGAAAACTTTTTGTGCTATCATTCATATTCTCAGAAAAATGACCAAGAAATCATGAATTCTGTGTATGTAAACTTATGAGCACAACTGTATATATCAAATGTATGTGTCTTAAGTACTAAAGAACCAGTAAAAAGACTCTTATA
>BLSH010413005.1:32554-44504 GCA_018402905.1 Glandirana rugosa | reverse complement strand
GGCACAAAGTCATTTGGAGTGATGATACCAAAATTGAGCTTTTTGGTCACAAGTTGAACCATAAACATTACATTTGGAGAAGAGTCAACAAGGCCTGTGAAACAAGGAGGTAGATCGCTGATGTTTTGGGGATGTGTGAGCTACAAAGGCACAGGGAATTTGGTCAAAATTGATGGCAAGAGGAATGCAGTATGTTGTTATTAAAAAATACTGCAGGAACATTTGCATTCATCAGCCAAGAAGCTGCGCATGGGACATACTTGGACATTCCAACATGACAATGATCCAAAACACAAGGCCAAGTCAACCTGTCATTAGTTACAGCAGAATAAAGTGAAGGTTTTGGAGTGGCCTTCTCAGTCTCCTGACCTCAATATCATTGAGCCACTCTGGGGAGATCTCAAATGTGCAGTTCATGCAAGACAGGCCAAGAATTTCCAGGAACTGGAGGCTTTTTGCCAAGAGGAATGGGCAACTTTACCATCTGAGAAGATAAAGAGCCTCATCTACCACAGAAGACTTCAAGCTGTCATTGATGTTAAAGGGGACAATACACAGTATTAAGAACTGGGGTATGTAAACTTATGATCAGGGTCATTTGTGTAGTTTCTGTTGTCATTATGATTTAAAAAGAGTAAACACAGTTGATTGATAATAAATGGCTTCAGCCAAACACTAACTATGTGTGAAAGAAAACTTTTTGTGCTATCATTCATATTCTCAGAAAAATGACCAAGAAATCATGAATTCTGTGTATGTAAACTTATGAGCACAACTGTATATATGTGTGGAAATCTTTTATGATAGAATGAAGGAGTATTCGATGACAGGAAATGTGTCTCCTTTATACAGATGATATCAGATTGTAATTTGAGGGCTTCCTTCCATACTGATGACCTTTTTGCTGGATGGTTTAATTCGTGCATGTTAAAGGATAAAAACTTTAGTACCATAGTGAGTAATTATTTGAATGTGATAATGATAGCTTACATAGTCCCTGGTGTGGTTCACAAGGTTAATCCGTTGTAGGTTGTGGCCTTTGGCGTGAAGGAAGTTGTGTTTTCCAGAGGGGTCGCAGTCCATCTCAGGAAGAAAAGAGGAAAAGTAGGCACAAGAAAAATAAAAAAAAAAAGAGCATCAAACTTTGTAAATATGTCCAAAATAGTAAAAAAGTATATTCGAATGGGAATCTAGTGGCAGGTATACTGAACTTAACTCAGGAGGGGAATTTGTGAACTGTGAACTCCAGAATGTAATGGGAATCTTGTCGTTTGTTCATTTTTTATTGCTCGAGGTATTCAGGTGGTATGCTTTTTTTTCTTTTTTTTATTAGACACCACTTGCCAGCCATCTTTGTCGTTAGGTTTAAGTGAGGTGGAGGGGCCCTCAGGGTTTTGCTAAGGTAGAATATCCCACAAGAGGAGTAGAGCTAGGCCTTCCTCCAAAGTTGTGATTGTTGCTGTTTTATCATCTCTGGTGATGGTTATCTTTGTCGGATAGCCCCAGCGGTACACAATGTTGTGGTTGCGAAGTGCTTTTGTCACAGGGATCAAAGATTAAGGTTTTTGCATGGTGTATTGTGAGAGGTCTGCAAATAATTGTATTTCTCTGTTGGTTGTGAGTTTTTGCGGAAAGCCTGCATAAATTGTTTCTTCACATGGAAGAAATGCACTCGCATTAATACATCTCGTGGGATGAAGTCCGGGAGATGGGATGGCTTAGGTAGGCGATGAATCTTATCTATGACCAAGTCTGAGTCAGGTGCTGAAGGCAGGAATGTTTTCATGAGATTGCAGGTATATTGTTGTAGTTACCCAGGCTGCATAGCTTCAGAGATCCTGCGTATTTTAAGATTGTTTCTATGTGACCTGTCCTCCAGGTCTGCAACCTTTGCTTTGCTTTGAGCCAGGTCACCTCCTCTGGCTGTTCATTATGCGCATCTACTAGAGAATTGTAAGATGAGGTGTATTCACCCAATTTTTTTTCAACATGGTCAATTCTGCACCCTAATTCTCCTGCTTCAGCTTTAAAATTCCTTATGCACTCCATCATGTCTGAATGGAGGGAGCTGTGAACAAGCATATCTTTTAAGGTAGTGTCAGAGATAGGTTGGTTAGTGGTAGGGAATGTGTTAATCGTATCTGCAAGTTCCCTTGTGTCCTCTATTAACTTGTGACATGTGCTCATCTTGCTGTGATGTGTGTTCACTGCCATGCGAGGTTTGGATTTTGCTGGGCTGCGGCAAAGTGGAGTGGAGGCTTCTGTTGAGGGCTGAACAGTTCCCTTCTGTAAGCCAGGGCTCAGTGTAACCAGTGTGGAGCTGTTGGAGGAGGCCAGAGAGCAGCCCCGGGCACCATCTTGGGATGTGCCTTGGGCCACGTGATGTTTCTTAGGGTGAGAGGATTCCTTTCTCTTGTGGGTTATGCCACCATCTTGTGTGGGTCTTTTAGCAAGTGCTGAAGCAGTTAGAGCCACTGAGACCACCTGGAAGTGCTCAGATTCCTGACGCTGGAGTGGAACAGAGAGCTCGGACGTCCATGCAGCAGCGCAGTAGCCACGCCCCCCAAAGAAATGTCTTTTAATAAACATAAGACAAACCATTGGGGCCTAGTGATTTGTGTGAGGAAAGGTCTTTAACCATAGCAGCTAATTCTTCTGGAGTGACAGTGGCATTGATTGAAGAAAATTCAGAGGGTGACAGTTTAGGTAATTTCAATGAATCAAAGAAAGAGTACAATTTTTCTTGGGAGAAAAGGTGTCAGAAGTCTGCATTTAGGCAGTTATATAGCTGTTGAAAGAATTCTCCAAATACCTTAGACATTGTTTGCGGGCAATGGGTGGAAGAGCCATCAGATTGTAGGGGAAATTCAGGCAAAAAGTGAAATGGGCGGGGTTTAAGTTTGTTCATCAGCATTCTATGAGGCTTATTGGAAAATTCATAAAATTTTCTTTGGCCCAAGAGAGAGATTTGGAAAATCTATTCATATCGAGAGTTTTCAAGCATTCGTGTTAAGAGGTAACTGTGCGCAAATGTGTCACTGTAGGGGAAGCAAGCAGCAAACTTTCCACTTTACACAGCTGGGAAAGAATAGAGTACTATCGGAAGGCGGTAACCTTTTTCAGGCGAGAGCCTGCTGAAATCCATTGGCCCCTAAAATATGCCTTATGTGCTTCCCAGAGGGTGGAGACCTCTGCCACAGTGTTTTCATTCAGCTCAGATAATTCTTGGGACAAATGGTCTTTGATAGCAGGGTTTTGAAGAAGGGAATTATTAGGTCGCCAATGACAGGTTCTGGTTGAGGATGAGGAGAATGAGAGGTCAGGTTGTACAGAGGAGTGATCTGACCAGGTAATGGTATTAATTTCTGAAGCAACTGTGCATGTCAGTAGCGGCGCTGTTACAAAAAGGTAATCTAGTCTAGAGTACATTTTGTGGCGAGGGGAATAGAATGTGCATTGCTTGTGTGTAGGATGTTTAATCTGCCACATATCTAATACATTGTGAGATCTTATAAGCCTGCGAAAAGAGGTTGACTGACAGTCGACTTTAGCTGAGGTAGTAGATGAAAATAGTGTGCGTCTGTCTCTTCTAGGGGACATACTCATATTGAAGTCACCTCCAAGAATCATAAAAGGTTGTGAAAAATTTTCGAGCTTGTCAAGCACCTCAGTAAGAAATTGGATTTGTCCCAAATTGGGAGCATACATATTGATCAAAGTGAGTGAACAGGATAGATAATCGCAGTCCAGGAAAATAAATCTGCCGTGGTGGTCCAGATAGGAAGATTTCACCCTCAGGGGGCAGGAGCATTTAATCAATATAGGAATCAGAGGCTATGAAAGAAACAGGAAACTGTTTAGCGGAAAATTTAAAGGAACCCCCTGCACGCAAATGAGTCTCTTGGACCATGATTATGTCTGCTTCTGAGGATTTGAACTCCTTCCACACCAACCATCTTTAATGAATGGAGTTCAAACCTTTCATATTATAAGTAAGAATTTGTAAAGCCATTATACCCATTATACTGTAGTATAGGTAACGTGTAGGTAATAGGGTCCGTACCGAACTTTGGGGTGTCCATGACCCGGACCCGAACCCGGACATTTGAAAAAAGTTTGGGTTCGGGTTCTGGGTTCGGGTATTTGATCCCGCCTGTTGAATTGCTGCAGGGCAGCCAATCAACAAGCGTTTCACTGGTTTGCCCTTAGAAGCCATCACAGCCATGCTTACTAATGGCATGGCTGTGATTGGCCAGTGCATCATGTGACCCAGCCTCTTTATAAGCTGGAGTCACTTAGTGCTGCATGTCACATGCTCTCCGGCTAGTGTAGGGAGAGGATGCTGCCGGCGCTGTGAGGGACTGATTGCAGATATAATAACGTCTCATTCTGCATTACAGAACGATCTGATTGTGGACTAGGTAGAGATTACTACTGCTACTGCTTTTAGGGAGAGATTGCAGATCTAATAACATCTCATCCTGCATTACAGAATGATCTGACTGGACTAGGTAGAGTCTACTGCTTAGAGGGACAGATTATTGTTCTAAAATCATCTTCTAGTTCTATAGGGTCAGGTTCCTGCTGTTGCTGTAAGGGACAGATTATTGTTCTAAAATCATCGCCTACTCCTATAGGGTCTGGTTCCTGCTGTTGCTGTAAGGGACAGATTCTTGTTCTAAAATCATTTTACCTTCTTTTGCAGCCCTCTAGCACTTTCCAGGACTTTTTTACAGTAATTTTTGTGCCGAAAAGTTTGGGTCTCCATTGACTTCGATGGGGTTCAGGGTCAAGTTCGGTAACGAACCCGAACTTTTTCGAGAATGTTTGGCCGAACCCACCAAACCCGAACATCCAGGTGTTTGCTCAACTCTAGTAGGTAATATGAATCAAAAACACAAAAGGCCCATGGTGTATCTTATGAGGAAAAGACAGAGATAGGTATGTATCAATGATGAAAGTCAGTACAACAAATAAATGTAAACAGTTCAGGTAAAAGATGAGAAGTAAGTCAAAAAGAGACCTAGAAAAAAAGTCCAAAATCAAAGACCTGAGAGGCCGAAACCACCCAGGAGTCCATGACCATAACCATAGATCAGGTAGAGGGGCATGGGGGCCTCCAAACTAACTGGAGTGGTGCCCGCTGTCTTCCAGTAGTAAGGTAAACAAAGAACAAATGTAAAGTTTGAACTAAAATAAACTAGAAAATCAACCTGTGGGTGTGGGAAAAAATCCCAATACAGGGAGGCTGGATGGAACCCAGCCTAAAACAGAGCCAAACAAATGATTTTGGAGTGGTTCCTCAGGTTGGGTGTCTGGAGGAAGGAAATCATTGAGGGGTGAAGTAGGCCTTCTGTGATTTTGGACGAGCCGGGGTCCAGATGTGACCAGGAGCAGACAGAGGTTTCGGTGTTGAGGGAGGGGGCATGAGGTCTTCTTCTGGAATGGGTGGAAGGCCTAGATTGTGAACAAAAACTTCACTCTCCTGCAGATCCCTCATGGAATATTGGATGCCATCACATGAAGCAGATAAATGAAAAGGGAAGCCCCGACGGTAATCGACCTGATGATTTTGCAGATGTGCAGTCACTTGGCAGAAGCTGCAATGCTTGGCAAGAGTTATGGGTGATAAATCGCTGAAGATCTGTATCTTTGCTCCTTTAAATTCCAGCCTGGTTTTGTTGCGGGTGGTCAATGTAAGGGCTTCCTTCCTGTCATAGTAATGGAAGCGTACTATCATATCCCTGGGGTTGACTCCTGCAGGTGGTTTAAGGGCTAATGATCTGTTAGCCCGATCCAAACACCAGTCTATATCAGGGAGGAAAGGAGCTAAAGTGTTAAAGAGACTCAGTAAATAGGAGCGAATCTCTCGAGCACCCACAGACTCTGGGATGCCATGAATCCACAAATGTTGGTGGCATTCCCTGTTTTCCAAGTCTTCCTGCTGAGACTGGAGTTTGAAGACAGAATGTTTCAGGGCTGCATTGTCTTCTTCCAGAACATGGATATATTGTACCAGATCATTAAATTTATTCTCAAGTGTATCAGTGCGTTCCCCTAAGTGTGCTATCTCACCTCTCAGTTCTTGAGCCAGTTTCCCCAGTTCCCGGGTAATATTGCATGACACACTCTGCAGAAGGGATTGCAGCTTCATTTCCAGGACTTCCATCCATTAAAGGGGTTGGCAATCCAGCTACTGGAGTGGATGGTGTATGCGGAGTGGCCTCACTTTGAGCTTCAAATGGGTCCCCAGGGTCCAGGGGGTCGTCCTGCATACTCGAGGCCGGGGATTCGGGCCAACACAGGAAGTGATCCAGGGTCTGGGAAGGCCACGGCTCTGTGGCGGGTGAAGGAGCCTTTTGTTTGGGCCCAATCTTCACCATGAGTTGCCTAGAGGTAGCGGAGGTAGATGTGGGAAACTCTGGTGGTGGAACAGGCTTTGGATCACTGAGCGGGAGTGATAGAAGGCGGCAGACAAATCCCACATCTGCCATCATCTGAAGCTGCGCATTCACCACTGTTGCAGCTTTTTATGTTACATCGTATTTGTGCAGCAATTTTTCAAACACTTTTTTTTTTTGGAATGGCTCCAAACTTCGGTACTTAAAAATCTGCATAGGTGACCCTTTAAAAGGTTTTGCAGGTTACGAGTTTAGAGTTACAGATGGGGCCTTGGACTAGAATTGTTGCTCTCATTCTAATATTCGCGGCGATACCTCACATGTGTGGTTTAAATGGCGTTTACAAATGTGGGCGCATTACATATGTGTTCACTTCTGTGCGCATGCATGTGGGGACGGGGCACTTTAAGGTTTTTTTATTGTTTAATTTATTATTTTTTTTCATTTTTACACTGTCCCTTTAAAAAAATGTTTAATCTTTTTTATTCCTATTACAAGGAAGGTAAACATCCCTTGTAATAGATATAGGGCATGACAGGTCCTCTTTATGGAGAGATGTGGGGTCTACAACATCTCTCCTCTAAGCAGGAGAGGCTGAGATAAAAAAAAAAAATGATCTTGGCCTTTCCAGCTGAGTACATGGCATTATTTTCAACTGCCAGGCCAGACATGACGTCATAATGTTGCGCCTGGGCCTCCAAAGATCATAGAGACTGGCGGGGACCATCTGGTCACAGGTATTCTCTGTGGTGAACTTTTGTCGCCGGCAGATTCCTTCTCCGGCTCGCCGATCACCAGTAGAAGCACCAGAGGGCAGCGGGAGGGGGGGGCGCCGCTTCTCACCACCTGCAAAAACAATCAACTTCTGCTATGATTGTTCTTATGGTGCAGCAAATTACTGGCTAAAAAAGATGATATCTGAATGAATATGCAGGCATCATTCAGATATCCCCACTCAAAGTCCAGGATGTCATATGACGGCCTTGGGCAGGAAGTGGATAAAGTGGGAATCTTTGGAGACCCCTGCATGTATGGTGAATGTTTAAGAATTGTAAAACTATGATATTATTATTATTATTATACAGGATTTATATAGCGTCGACAGTTTGCACAGCGCTTTACAATATTAGGGCAGACAGTACAATTACAATACAATTCAAAACAGGAGGAATCAGAGGGCCCTGCTCGTTAGAGTTTACAATCTAGGAGGGAGGGTTAAATGATACAAAAGGGCAATAACATGAGCTGATTGAGAAAATAAGGAGTGTAGTTGTTAGGTGGGGGCAGGATAGGCTTCCCTGAAGAGAAATGTTTTCAGGGATCGCCTGAAGGTGGATAGATTTGGGGACAGTCTGACAGATTGGGGTAGGGAGTTCCAAAGGATGGGAGAGGCTCGGGAGAAGTCTTGGAGGTGAGTTTGAGAGGAGGTGATGAGGGAGCTGCAAAGCAGAAGGTCTTGGGAGGAGCAAAGAGGGCGGTTAAGTTGGTATTTTGAGACTAGGCTGGTGATGTAGCTGGGAGCAGAGTTGTGGGTGGCTTTGTAGCTGATTGTTAGTATTTTGAATTTAATTTGTTGGGCGAGTGGCAGCCAATGGAGGGAATGGCAGAGAGGGGTGGCGGACTCTGAACGGTTTGTAAGGTGGATGAGTCTGGCAGTGGCATTCATGATGGACTGGAGGTAGGATAGTCTATTTAAAGGTAGGCCAGTGAGAAGGAAGTTGCAGTAGTCGAGGCGAGAGATGACCAGGGAGTGAATCAGGAGCTTTGTTGTTTCATTGGTTAGGAAGGGACATATTTTAGAGATGTTGCGTAGGTTGAGGCGGCAAGCCTTACAAAGTGATTGGATGTGGGGCCAAAAAGAGAGTTCAGAATCCAGGATAACACCAAGCACCCTAACATGTGGGGATGGGTGGATGGTTGCCCCCCATTGCTCTTGACAGAGAAGTCGGGGGAAATGGCACGTGGGGGAGGAAATATTGTGAGTTTGGTTTTGGACAAGTTGAGTTTGAGGAAGTGGTGTGACATCCAGGCAGATATGTCTCTTAATAATTTAGTGATATGTGAGGAGACTGATGGAGTGAGTTGGGAGGTAGAGATATAGATTTGCTTGTCTTCAGCGTAGAAATTATATTTAAATCCATGGGAAGCTATCAGCCGGGCCAGGAAAGAGGTGTATATTGAAAATAAGAGAGGTCCAAGAACAGAACCTTGGGGGACCCCAACAGAGAAAGGAAGAGGAAAGGAGGAGGTAGAATTGTATGTTACATGATATATGGTACGTAATTTAAATATGCACAAATATACACACAAATATACATTTGATGAGTGTTTAAGTGATGAAAATGCTATATCTTTATTCTTGTTCAAGTAGGTGCTGACACATTTCTGAATTTATCCAAGGTCAGGGATGAAATAAAAATCAAAGCACCTTTATTATGTTGGTGTGGAAGGATCTGTAATTGAATGATAAAACACAATGGTAAAAGGTCACAAGGTTATTGCAGATCCATAACAAGACTCTGAAGCATGCATTTATCATTTTATTGACTTTCTTTCGTAATACTTTTTCTTGTTTTTTCTACTTTAAGACAGTATTTAAAATTCTAATTCTTCTGAGTTACTTTATTGGATTTATGAAAGTTTATTTATTAACCACTATTATGTGCATGTTCAAACAATTATACACTGTGTGAAGTCAACCAACTATGTACATGACTACATTTATAAAAGCAGCAATGTATATATTCTTATTCTGCTTACACTGCTTTGTATGTACTATCTTAAAAGGTAAAAACCTGTGAAATATAAAAGGGAAACAAATGCAAATTTTCTTTGCTGTGTTTGCATTTGCTTATTCCAAGGATACCAATACAAATTAATTGCAAGAAAAAAAAATAAAAACATATCTACAAGGCACATATCTACATTTTTGTTTGAAACATTAACAATGTTGCAGTTCGGAAACCCTGGTACCCCTCCTCTAGCTTTGTAAATATCACATACAGTCTGCATACTTTTTGGACATACTTTTTCTTCAGCCACAAAAGATCTATACAAATCTACAAAAAAAAGAACTTTCTAGAGGAATACTCAAAGTGGGTTTTACCATGATGGAGCATCAAGTCAGAACTCAAAGTCAAATTTATTTTGCAATCATCCCCACAAAAGGATACCTTAGTTTTGTTGTCTTCTGAACAGGTGCTGTTAACAAAATTCAGTAATGCAAAGGACAAATATCTAGCAGCAATTGCTCACTTGTTAAAACAATGTAGTATGACTATAAAACATTATGTTGCCATATAGTTTCTCTACATGGGTAAAAACTCTACACAAACATTAACCCAGCAGCATAGATGCACAATTAAACAAACAAGAGTGTAAGGAGTAGGGTTGTGGAAAATAATCGTTGCATCAATGCATCTCGATGCGGCCTTGCATGATGCAGCATCGATTCAGAGAACGGGCCACATCGATTGCATGGATTACATCATGCCGGCTCCCCGTGCCTCACCTGGGACAGCCCTGCCTGCTCACTCTAAAGTTGAAACAAATCACTGTTGGTCCCTCTGTTTAATGCATTCCTTCATACAGTGTGTAAGGGTTAATGTAAACCAAAGCCTCTACCTTATTATCTCAGAGTGAAGGTCAGTCACGTGCCTCCTGCCTGCCGTTCTCCTCCTCCCGGCCAGACGTGACTGACCAGTGCTGAGAGATCGGACATAGATAATAAGGTAGAAGCTTTGGTTTACATTAACCCTTACACACTGTAGGAAGGATGCATGAAACAGAGGGACTGACTGTGATTTGTTTCAACTTTAGAGTGCACAGGCAGGGCTGTCCCAGGAAAGGCACGTGGAGCCGGGATGATGTCATCCATGCAATCGATGTGGCCCGTTCTCTGAATCGTGCAAGGCCACATCGAGATGCATTGATGCAACAATTATTTTCCACACCCCTACTCCTTACACTCTTGTTTGGTTAATTGTGCATCTATGCGGGTCTCCTGGGAGTGCAGGGGGCTGTATAATATAAATATGTGTGGGCTTTTTTTTTTTTTGCTGAACAATTTGTAGCAGATCTTACAAGAACACAACTTTTAGCAGTGACAAACAGCTTTTTGCCAGCAAAATGGGGGGCTGTATAACATAAATGGACTGTGTAATATAAATGGGCTGTGTAATTATTTTTTTTTATGAAAACCACGGTCAGTAATCGTGATGCATCATGAATTATTGATAGGATAATAGTAATTGAATCAAATCGTGAGACCAGTGAAGATGCTCACCCCTAGCACCCTAGCAAGGAGTGTAACACAAATGACCATTACAAATATATATATATATATGTGTGTGTGTGTGTGTTTGTGTGTGTATGTCAGGGCCTGGCCTTGAACCTGGGACTTTTGCTGTGCCTGGCACTGACTTTTTTTCACTGAGCTACCTGAAAAGCTGGGCAGCACATTGTCTGATACATTGGTCAGCCCTTCTTTGTGTCTTGACTTCTGCTGAACCTTAAACTCTTTGCTCCCCCATGAACTTGCTACAAACCAAACAAACATTAGAGTCCTACAAGGTTCAAACCACTAATCCCTATGAACAGGTGAGGGAGCTATTCCACTATTAAACACCAAAAATAATCAAACTCAAAATGGATGATGCTCTATCCCCACCTATGTATAATAAATTAGGTTCCTAATATTGGATCTATATCCTAAAGTCATATGGTCCCCACACAGGAGGGATAAAACAGAGAGAGATAGAGATATAACAATAAAAAATATTGCAGCGCCCACAATAAATATGACTAAACAAATAAAAGAACAATCGAGTGTAAAAATAAATAAAAGCGATATAAGGTATAAACAGTTTGTGCGAACTCAAAACTCCAATAAGATTAGTTCATATGGTAAGAGGTTTGCATGGGGATGAAAATATAAGTCCAATAAGGTATTTCACACGAATCCCATCATGCCTACAGGTAAGGCACCAAAAACTCCAAAAATCAAGTAATGGGTGTACGCTTACCAGACTGAGGTAGATAGAAAGCGGGGGTTTATTCCACCGTGAGTAGGGTTACTCTGATGTCATCTGATCATATGTGCCGGGAAGAGACAGGACCAGGATCCTTAGTCCACCATACGTCAGAGTCTTCTGTTTTGAGATATCTCCAGAGTCATCCAGGATAGCACCTCTCCGGGAATTCAGTCACTCGCCATGAATCATTGGAAGAAAAGAATGGGGGGACCACAATAGTGTAATACTGTCTCGAAACAAATCCTTTATTTGATAAGGGGATTACAAATACTCCAGGACAGAGAAGGGTCGTGTATACTAGTCTACTGTAGTCTCATTGGGATGAGTGCCACCTTATTTGGGGGCGAAAGATAGATGGAGTCAGACCATTCGCATGTGGGTAATGAACTAAAAACCTCAAAAACCACGGAATGGACATCCGTACTACCCTAAGCACACTTTATGGAATAACCTGAATATAAAAGTAGGGGTACGTTTGGAGAATGGTATACTTGATTAGAATAACCTCAAAACTCA
>BLSH010412995.1:0-14212 GCA_018402905.1 Glandirana rugosa | reverse complement strand
TATAGAACAATTGTAGCCAACATATTAACTGCCTCAAGATTAACAATCACCAAATTATGGAAATCCACCCAAGCACCAAACATATCAGAAGTTATAAGGAGACTAAACTTACAAGCACAATTCGAACTTATGTTAGCCCATAGGAAAGGTAATATAGATAAATTCTCAAAAACTTGGCACGCCTGGATATCACACCCGAAGGCCTCTAATTTCTTAAAAGATAAAAGCAACTATTAAACGTCTATAAAGAGTACAAGTAAATTTGTTACCTCTAAAACATAAAAGTAACTTCCTCATCAGCAACTTCCCTTAACACCCTTTTCCTTCCTTCCTTTCTTTCCAACCTCCTTGTTTACAGTTTGTTCCCATTGGGGTAAACAAGGAATATAGCCAATATAGGAGCTTAATATCTGTTTTTCCTGTTAAGCGTTTGTTTGATTGATTTTGAAAACAAATCATTTTGATTAAGAGTCGGAAAAAGATGCTAAATAGCAAATTTCATGTATATGACTATGCTAAACTGAAAGTTGTATGTTATACCATTTAAACCCAATAAAAATCATTGAAAGGGAAACAATATTATAAGCAATAGCAAGCATGGATTCATTACAGCCCAAGGTTGTCAAACCCACACACTCACACCACACATAAGCGCATGCATAACATGGATGTGGTTTTAACATTGCACTGCCCTGCAATACACATAGCATGATCAGCAGTATGTTGCAATGCAATAAAGAGCACCATAATGCGATGCATTACTGGAAAATGCAATATGTCCTATTTATTTTCAGAGTACACCAAGGCACTGAACTGAACCCATAGAACACAAGTCAAGTTACATTTTTATTGCTTTGGGACTGTGCTGGGCAACACAGCCACTGCTGCTAATTAAGGATCGGCTTGGGCGTGTTCGCAAGTGCATGTGCCCGAGCCTGCCGGGAAGTGAACCCTGCACTGCGCTAATAAGAGGCAATGAGACATTTCCCAATCGCTGCAGCTGCGCATTGGGAAAATGTTTCACTGCCTGTGATTGGTGCAGTGCAGGGTTCACTTCCCGGCGGGCTCGGGCATGTGCACTTGCGAACAGCCCCGAGCCCATCCTTACTGCTAAAGCTCTTAAAGTGGTAGTAAATTCTGCTTTTCCACTTGGCATGAAGGGTAAGCCTATAATAAGACTTACCTGTAGGTAAAGTGAATATCTCCTAAATATGCACCGTTTAGGAGATATTCACACTCACTTGTAGCAGCTAGTGACATCACCGCTGCATGCGCACTGTGCTCTGAATGGACGGCACACTCAGGTGTTTCATCCATTCAGAGCACTGTGCCACGATCATGATTCCTGTGCACATGCACTGGAGTGATGTTATCACGGCCGAGCCATTCAAGCGGCCAGAGCACATGAACCCTGAAGGAAGACCAAGTGAAGGTGGAAGCACGGTTAACGGTGACAGCGTACTGCTGGGTGGATCCACTGTACAGATAAATCTGAGGTGCATACAGCACATTATGACATTAACCTGCAGGGGGACCATTTTTTTTTCTGAAGAAACTTTACTACTAATGGTCTACAGGGTTAGAAAATTCAATTTGTAAATAGAAGCAGAGGTTAAGGGTTCATACTCTGAATGGTCTAAAGTTGGGACCATTACTTTTTAACCTGTTTATAAATGATATACATGCAGTTTGGGATTAACAGCACTATTTTTGTGTTTGCAAATCATACAATCTATTAACAGATGTGGTATACATTTCCTACAAGATGTCTTGAACATACAAGCTGTGGATGCACCTTCTAATTGGTCATCTACTTGGAAAATGTGGTGGTTTAATGTTGATAAATGGAAAGTTCTGAACTTGGGAGCTAAAACCATGCATAGATCTAAGGGCTTATGCACACTGCATCTCAAAGAAGCTGCTCCTACAGGCTTTTGACCTCATTTTTTTCTGCGTGGAAACTCCTTGTTAGCCAAGGAGAGGAGCTTTTGAGCAGAAATTACATTTTTGGAGGCATTCTGTACACCATCTGTGTACAAAACACTTCCAGGTTACCATATCGCATTGAATTTCACAGAAAATTACAGCGCTGCAGATTGAAAAAGATAGATAATTTTATTAATATTAACCGCTTGCCACCCATCCACCGTCAAATGATGGAGGGGCGGTGTAGCTCTTGTTCTGGGCGAATGTCATATGACGCCGGCCCATTCAAACAGGGCATGTGCGCGATTGGGTGCGCACTTCCCTGCACTGTCGGGGACGGCATGTCCCTGAGACAGTGTTCCCGAGATGATGGCTGTGACCCATCAGAGCCCAAAAAGTGCACCTGTTATCAGAGACTGCCATCTGTGACCTTCAGTGGTGCACCATCAGTGACCGTGGCCTGTCACCCGTCACCCATCAGTGACTACCACCAGCTACCCGTCACCCATCAGTGACCACCACCAGTCACCCATCAGTGACCACTGCCAGTCGCCCATCAGTGACCACCGCCAGTCACCCATCAGTGACCACCGCCAGTCACCCGTCACCCATCAGTGACCGCCGCCAGTCACCCATCAGTGACCACCTCCAGTCACCTGTCACCCATCAGTGACCGTGACCTGTCACCCATCACCAACCACCGGTCACCCCTCAGTGTCCACCGCCAGTCACCCATCAGTGACCGTGACCTGTCACCCATCACTCATCAGTGACCATCACCAGTCACCCATCAGTGACCACCGCCAGTCACCTGTCATGCATCAGTGACCATGACCCGTTACCCATTATTGACCATGACCTGTCACCCGTCACCCATTAGTGACCACCGCCAATCACCTGTCACCAATCAGTAAACACCGCCAGTCACCGGTCACCCATCAGTGACCGTGGCCAGTCACCCAGTGACCACCACCAGTCATGCATCAGTGACCATGGCCAGTCACCAATCGGTGACCATGGCCAGTCACCTGTCACCTATCAGTGACCACCATCAGTCCCCCATCACCCATCAGTGACCACCGCCAGTCACCCATCAGTGACCACCGCCAGTCACCCGTCACCCATCAGTGACCACCGCCAGTCACTCGTCACCCATCACTGACCACCGCCAGTCACTCATCACCCATCAGTGACCACCGCCAGTCACTTGTCACCCATCAGTGACCATCACCAGTCACTTGTCACCCATGAGTGACAATTGCCAGTCACCTGTCTGTGACCGCCATCACCTGAACATCACCTGCCACCCATCGCACAGCCCATCAGTGAATGTCGCCTGCCACCGATCGCATTGCCCATCAGTGACAGTCACCTGCCACCCATCGCACAGCCCATCAGTGACCGTCACCTGCCACCCATTGCACAGCCCATCAGTGATCCTAAAAGGGCATGGCACTCTGGAAACCAGGCAAAAAAAAAAGTGTCGTGTGTGCTGTAATATGTATTTTTTTCCAGAAACCAGGCAGCCGCCAGCAACCAGGATCAGATTCCCAGGCCCAGTACCAGCACTGTCGCCAGTAATGGGCCCCAAGAGCAAAATTCCCAGGCCCAGTACCAGCGCTGCCACCAGTGATAAACCCTGGGAATAAATGCCCAGGCCCAGTACCAGCGCTGCCGCATCACGCCCAAGTACCAGCACAGGAACTTCAAATCTTCCAACTACCAGCACTGGAGTGTCACATCCCCCAAGAGCCAGGGCTGCTACATACCTCCTAGATGGTCTTGCCAACCCATCATGGCTGCCTCGGTAGCAGCAAGTATTCCCCCTTTCACTGCACAGCCAAGTATGCAGGCCAATACCCAAAATTTCTCTGAAATTGATTGCTTTTATAAATTTTTGCCCGACACTTTGCTGCAATTTATCATGGGCCATACCAATTTATATGCCCAGCAGCATATTGCCAGCAACCCCCATCATATGCCTGTCCGTTTGAGTGGAGAGAGTTGATGTTGGAGGAGTGTATATTGTTTATGGGCCTCACCATAAAAAAAAAAAAAAATGAAGGACATGCCTACTGGTCCATCCATCAACTCCATCCACCACATGGCCATTTATTCTGCCATAATGACAGGTCCCGATATGAAATGATTATGCGCTTCCTTCATTTCAGCGACAACATCCAGTGCCCTCCCCGAAATCATCCAAATTACGATAAACTATGTAAAATTCGCCCACTGTTAAATTTATTTTCCCAACGGTTTGCAGAACTCTGTCCCTGAGCAGCATATATGTGTGTGGAGGAGTCCCTGGTACCTGGTTTCATAAGCATTGCGAGAGAGTCACGGGATAGCTGTATGCGTTCCGCATATATGAAGGAAGAGATTCCCAGTTCCACCCCTCTAAATGCCCGGCCTACATGGGCACAACTGGGAAAATTGTATGGGACCTGGCATTCCCACTGCTGAACAAAGGTCCCCACTTATACCTGGATAACTTTTACACCAGCTTGCCCCTTTTCAAACATATATACCTTGCTAAAACCCTGGCCTGCTGAACCTCCAGGAAGAATAGGAAGGGCTTCCCACAATCTCTAGTTAACAAAAAACTGCAAAAGGGGGAAAAAGCAACTTTGAGATGCAAAGAAGTGCTGGCCTTGAGGTGGAAGAATAGCAGAAATGTGCACATGATATCCACCATCCATGATGACACAGGAGTTGAGGTTAAAAAAGACTAGGTTCCATAGATAAGCCAACATGTGCCCAAGATTACAATCTCTACACGGGGGGGGTGTATTTCAATGACCAAATGATTTAAACCTATTTGACAATAAGGAGGTCCCATTTCTGGTGCAAGAAAGTAGCAATTTATCTCACCCATTTGACCATCTATAATGCATACATAATCTACACCAAATCCACAGAAAGTCCCACCCCCTTCCTAAAATTCATCAAAGAATTTGTCATGTCCCTCATCTATCAACAAAGACCCCCCCCCCCCAGAAAACCTTTGCTTTGATGCTGTGAACCGACTTCATGAGCGCCACTTCCTGGATAACATTCCACCATCTGAAGCAAGCCGAACACACCAGAAAAGATGTCGCGTATACAGCAAAAGATGGTTTAGAAGAGATACCAGCTACCATCGTCCCCAGTGTGCCGCCCAACCCGACTTTTGCATTGGTGAATGCTTCTGACTTTACCACACATCCCTAAAATATTAGACCATATTTTTAACCATTTCCCCATTTTCATCATCTGTGCTGACCATTTTACATGCTTCCTCAAATAACCATGCCGCTGCCTTCCACGTGAACTGACACTGGTCTGTTTTTCGACTATGCATCTGCCTACCATCTGGACTGCTTCCACGTTAATTGACCCTGGGCTTTTTTATCGACTATGCTTCTGCCCATCACTTGGACTGCTTGCATGTGAACTGACCCTGGCCTGTTTTATTGACTATGCTTCTGCCCATCGCTTGGACTGCTTGCATGTGAACTGACCCTGGCCTGTTTTATTGACTATGCTTTTGCCTACCGCTTGGACTGATCTGTTGCCCTGCTACTGTAGTACACAGGGGTCTCACGTATGTGAGAGACTCCAGAATTATTTTTCTGGATGGAGAAAACTATTTTATTTTGTTTCTCTGGGTTTCATCATTTCCGGATTAGGGTCTGGTGTCCAGAGGCTTCAAAGAGATTTGGGTGGGAGAAGCCTCTTACCCTGTGCACAGGTCTTACCTGACTGAGGCCCTCAGCCTGCTGCTGACTTACTGCCATCATGCCTCTGCCTGCCGCATGAACTGACCACACCTCTGCCTGCTACCAGGACTATGGAATTAACTAGCTGTAGCAAGAGGCAGTATGTTTATGAAGGGCTGGAGAGAGGTACAATGAATGTCTGCAGGCAGGGCCATCTTAACAGCATCATGGGCCCCTGGGAAAGGTAATGCACTGGGGCCCCTGCAAGCCTGTCCCAATTTTCGCAACCTACTCTCAAGAATTAAAGTATAAATAGTTGATAGATTTATTAGATTATTAGTTTATTAGATTTGTTTATTAGATTTGATAGATCTGTGCTGCAACTACCCTGCAACCACGTGCAATGCACGGGGTTGTGGGGAGGTGATACAGCATTTTGTGGCTCTGGCTGCATGAGCAAACCGCTCATCCACATGGCCAGAGAACCTGTGTGAATGAGCCTTTTTTTTTTTACTACTTTTAAACATTTTTAACAATTTTGTTGAATAGATCAGTGGTTCTCAACCCTGTCTTTAAGTACCCCTAACAGGCCATGTTTTGGGAATTTCTCTTAGATAAAATAGCTGCCCAAAATACCAAGCCATTGACTCTGATTTAAAGCACCTGTGCAAAATAAAGGAAAACCTGAAAACATGGCCTGTTGGGGGTACTTGAGGACAGGATTGAGAACCACTGGAATAGATGAATGAACAGGAAGTTTTATGAATTGAACACAGTGAGTGATTGTTACCGATCACTCACTATGTTCACTGAAGAAAGAGGAAAGGAAGGGATTGGTAAATATGACATATTTACCAACCCTCACCCCTATCCTGAAACCATCCCCCCATGTACAGAGAGAGGAGAAGAAGCTGCTGCTGCAGGGGGCACAGGGTGATTAGGGCTGCTTGGGGGGTTAGACCCCGGACAGGGAGAATGATCATGGCTGATCCCATAGGGGGACTGGTTTTTGAGATAACACCCCCCCCCAGATTAATGATTATTAAGTATCCATTTATTTTTTTTTTTTAATTATGTAAAAATAAAAAATAGAAATATAGTGAAATGATTAAGGCTGGGTTCACACTGGTGCGATGCAGGAAACCCTGTGAATCCTGTGTGGGTTCCTGCATTACACCTGAATTGCAGACGGTTCACACTGACATCTGTGGACCTCTGCAGGTGTCAATAGAATGCTAATGACGCCCCCAGATTGGTTCTCAAATTGCAGCGCGAACTGTGAAATGCTACAGGAATCGGATCGCATGGGTGTTCACACCCATGCGATCCGATTCCTGTGTGGACCAAAAAAAGAGTCTTGCACCATTTTGGTGTAAATGTGGGGGGATTTCAGCCATACAGTTGCACATACATTGCATGTGATGTGCACAGCAATGTGGTGCGGATCACATGCAATGTTTGTGATTGCACAAGTGTGAACCCGGCCTGAAGTTTATTATAGGTGAGGGAATAGATGCAATTGGACTAGCGCTCAGACTCAGAATCCTATAATGACAGATCTAAGCTATAGGTAATAGAAAATGTGACACATTAACCAGATCAGTTAGTAAAGGGTTAAATAAAAGTGGCTAAGCAGTTATACATAGATCTGTAGAGGGGGCTGAGTGTGTAAGGGGGATGATAGTGTAGAGGGGGCTGAGTGTGTAAGGGGTGATGTTAGTGTAGAGGGGGAGTAGAAGTTACATTAGATAGGGGAATGAGACTAGAAGAGGAGTGAGAAGCCATGCTGGAGAAGATAGAAGACCTGAATGTAGGTGATGGGTTGTGAGTGACAGTGTCAGGGGGCAGAGCTGAAGGGGGGAGAGCAGAAAAGAATACACAGGCTGGGGGCAGTGAGTTGGAGGAAGACAGGATAGATGGGATGGGAGGAGGAGTAGAGGAGTGACTGTCACTGCATGGAGACTGACCTGGGCACAATCCAAGAAGGGAGAATGTGAGCAGAAAAAGTATCTGGAAGGGAGGTGGGGTAACAAAACTTACCAGGTTGATAGAAGATAATGCAGGGAAGAAGAGCTGATATCAGAGCACTGTGCAGGGAAAGCAATGACAGGAGGCTGTGGATCATCTGCTAATGCAGCAGAAAGGCAGAGGGAGAGAGATGCTTGTAAGCTGCAGGGCCCCCTGCTGTTCTTCCTGTACCCAATGTATAAAGGGCGGTGTTCTGCCAAAAACTCGGCTGTTTGTCTCTGCACTGGGCTGTCTGACAAAGTGGGCGGAGCTACACATATTGGCCCCGCCCATCCCGACATCAAAGCTTCAATTTGACAGCTCTACTCACTCTCACTGCAGCCATAGCCCCCGACTTGCCCCCCAATCACTGTCTGTGCTGGATCTATGGTCACACTGGCGGTCACCCTACCCTAGATCTGACCAGTCCTGATGGGGCCCCATGTGCTCCTGGGGCCCCTGGGCTGTGCCCAGGTGTGCCCTCTCAGTAAGACGGCCCTGCCTGCAGGTAACAGTGTACCAGGACCAATATTATGGCTGTGCTGGCTGTCTTTGCCTGGACAATTTCTATGGACAAATGTTTTGGCTGTGCTGACAATATCCTTGTACTGGTTCTTGCTGTTTCTAAGCACACCCCTGCCTGCTGCCTGGACCAATGCTCTCTCTCTGTGGACACTACTAAAACCACAGGTAATACTTTTTTTAACCCTTTCCTTAATATAATTTATTTTGGAGTGTAATTCTTGGTATGTACATGCTATGTGTTAGAAATATGAAGGGTCTTCAAAAATGGTAGGTTGTCAGGAAACTACAGTATACATGTAATTTATGCTCCTAGAACGCCTGACGGTGCTACTTGGATGCTGGGCCTCTGTATGCAGACAGGCTGTGTAAAAGTCTCACACATGTGGCATCGCCATACTCAGGAGGAGTAGCAGAATGTATTTTGGGGTGTCATTTTTGCTATGTATATACTATGTGTTGGAAATATCTTATAAATGGACAACATTGTTTTTAAAAAAATGCATTTTCATTTTTTTTCCACATTTTCCAAAAACTTCTGGAAAAAAATTACATGTTCAAAAGACTCATTATGCCTCAGATTAGATGTTGGGGTCTTTGCTTTCCAAAATGGGGTCATTTTGTGGGCAATTCTATTGTCCTGGTGCTCGAGGGCCTTGTAATAGGTGGTTGAGAAATTAGATGTGTAATTTATGCTCATAGAACACCTGAAGGTGCTACTTCGATGTTTGGCCTCTGTATGTGGCCAGGCTATGTATAAGTCTCATGCATGTGGTATTGCCATAGTCAGGAGTATCAAAATGTATTTTGGGGTGTCATTTTTGCTATGTTCATGCTATGTGTTGGAAATATCTTATAAATGGACAACTCTGTGTAAAAAAAAATGCAGCTTAATTTTTTTCCACATTTTCCAAAAACTTCTGGAAAAAAAAATGAACCATTCAAAAGACACATCATGCATCATAGATTATATGTTGAGGTGTTTGCTTTCCAAAATAGGGTCATTTTGTGGACAATTCCATTGTCCTGGTGCTCCAGGGCCTTCAAATATGTGAGGTCGTCATGACATTAGATGATTTGACGTTAGATAATTTATGTCCCTAGAAAAACTGATGGTGCTCCCTGCATATTGGGCCTCTGTGCCACTACCCTGCCCATCTGTGCCACTACAGTGCCTATCCATGCCACCACAGTGCCTCACATTAGTGTAAAAGATGGTCAAATTAGACTCTAAATGTATGCCCCTAGAACACCTGACGGTGCTCCCTGCATGTTGGGCCTCTGTATGTGGCTAGGCTGTGAAAAAGTCTCATATATGTGGCATCACCATAATCAGGAGGAATAGCATAATGTGTTTTAGGGTGTAGTTGCAATTATGCATATGCTCTGTGAGAAAATTAACCTGTTAATATGACAATTTTGTAAAAAAAAAATAAAAAAATCTTCATTTTGCAAAGAATTGTGGGAAAAAAAATATAACTTCAAAAAAACTCACCATGCAACTTAACTGAATACCTTGGAATGTATACTTTCCAAAAAGGGGTCATTTGGGGGGTGTTTGTACTTTCCAGACTTGTTAGGCCCCTTTCACACGAACGGACCGCTCGGATCCGTCTGTCAGTTTTTCAGACAGATCCGAGCGGGCCACCCATAGACCTCCATGGGCAGCTGGATGTCAGCGGAGATGAGTCCGTTGACATCCGATCAGACATGATCCACTTAAAATAGACGCATGGGTGATATGTTCACCCATTCGTCTAGTGCAGGGATATGCAATTAGCGGTCCTCCAGCTGTTGCAAAACTACAAGTCCCATCATGCCTGTGGCTCTGGGTGTCATGCTTGTGGCTGTCAGAGTCTTGCTATGCCTCATGGGAAATGTAGTTCTGAAACATCTGGAGGTTCGCTAATTGCATTTCCCTGGTCTAGTGGATCAGATTGGATCGGATGAAAACGGACAGGCGGATCCGTTTCCGTCCGATCTCCCCATAGAGGAGAGCGGGGAGCTGACAGGTCCGTCCCTGTGCAGAGACGGAGCTGTCATCCGCCGGCTCAGCGGAGATCATTGGAGCGATCTCCCACTGAGCTGGCGGATCCCTCTGAGTGGATCTGCTCAGTGTGAAAGGGGCCTTAGTGTCTCAAGAAATTAGATCTAGGCCTTCAATACATCAGGTGTGATCAATTTTCAATGATTGGTACCATAGCTTGTAGACTCTATAACTTACACAAGGACCAAACAATATACACAGATTTGGGTTATTTTACCAAAGATATGTAGCAGTACAAAGTTTGGCCAAAATTTATGAAGAAAAATTACTAATTTGCAAAATTTTATGACAGAAACAAAGAAAAAAGGATTTTTTTCACAAACTTTTTGGTCTTTTTTTATTTATAGCACAAAAAATAAATAACCCACTAATGATTAAATAACACCAAAAGAAAGCTCTATTTGTGTGGAATAAAGGACATAAATTTCAAATGCGTAAAGTGTTGCATGAAAATTGGCCTGGGCAGGAAGGGTCTGAAAGTGCCCAGTAGGCAAGTGGTTAAATTACAGCTTGGCTTGTGTAGCAAATATATATGCTTTTTTTCTATATTTCTCCACAAAAGTGGAGTTAACCTTTAAGAAGGAAGCTCATTATAGCTACCTTTATAGTTTTTTTTTTTTTAAATGTGTAGTACACAGAATATGAATGTCTATCAATATTTATAAGCAATAGCACTGTAGATTGTTGATCCAGGAAGTATTTGATTGCCTAGAGCAGGGGTCTCCAAACTTTCCAAACAGAGGGCCAGTTTAATGTCCCTCAGACTTTAGGGGGCCAGACTGTGGCCACTGGGAGTAGAAAAGGTCCCGACATCAGTGGGAATAAACAATAACAAGAATAAACATCTTTGTTGTCATTGAGAGGAATTGTGCCCATCGTTGGTGTCATTGGGCCCAATTGTTGATGTCATTGGGAGGAATTGTGCTCCTTTGTTGGTGGTAGGAGTTGTGCCCCATCATTTATGTCTGTGGGAGGAATTGTACCCCATAATTGGTATCATTTTGCCCAATTGTTGGTGTCATTGAGAAGAATTGTGCTCCATTGTTGGTGTCATTTGGAGGAATTGTGCCCTTTCACTGGTCTCAGTTGGGGGGTGGGGGGATTGTTGGTATCAATGGATGAAATGGTGCCCCAAGGGCCTAATAAAGTCAAAGCACTGCATCTGGCCCTCAGGCCACAGTTTGGAGATCACTGGCCTAGAGGATCAGGAAGGACTATTCCCCTTTTGGAGCAAACCATGCTTTATAATGTTTTCCCTTCCTCTGGATCAACTCTGGGTTTAGGTTTCTCTAGGTTTTTTTCTGTATCAGCTGAATTAGAGAAACATGTGTCTTCCAACCTGCTTAACTATATACAGTAACTATATAAAGGGTTAATATGGAGGCCTGAAAGATAGATCCAAGCTTACAACAAATTCAAGAGCTGCATGTTGTTTCATGGAATTTTCATTGAAGGTTCATTTCTGGTTATGCAGTTTTCATCACAGTTTGAATTTTCCAGCTTTAGGACAATTTTTGTTTCCAGCACACTATGCATTATTTGGATGTACGTACCTCTACAGATTGGAAAGGTTGAACTCCAGCCAGAATGAAAGCACTGGATAGAGCTTGAGCCTTCTAGGATCCTATTTTCTAGGCATTTCAAATGGATAACTGTGCCAAATGGTACTCTTCTTTCTTGACTTTCTGAGCCTATGTCTTGTGGTAGTGTACAGAAAATTCCTGTGGAGGGGAATTATATATATTAAACTATGTATATATAAACTTTAGTCATTATACATACAGTATGTACACAGAAATAGTTACATACATAGTTTGTGAGGTTGAAAAAAAACCCAAGTCCATCAAGTCCAACCTGTGTGTGTGCTTTTGTGTCAATATTATTTTGTATATCCATGTATGTTGTGGTCGTTTAGGTGCCTATCCAATAGTTTTTTGAAATTATTTAAGCTACCTGCTGAAACCACTGCTTATGGAAGAGAATTACACATCCTCACTACTCTTACCATAAAGAACCCTCTATGCAGTCTAAGGTTAAGCCGTCTTTCTTCTAATTTTAGTGAATGGCCACATGTCTTTTTATATTCCCTTGCCCGGAAATGTTATATACCTATAGTGGGATCACCATTACTGTATTTATACATTGAAATCATATCCCCTCTCAAGTGTCTTCTTCATAGAGAATAAGTTCAGTGCTCAGTCATAATCTTTCATCATAACTAAGCTCCTGTTTATCCCATTCTCCAGATCGTTTATGAATAAAGTAAATGGGACTGGTCCCAGGACAGAACCCTGGGGGACCCCACTCTCCACACCGGACCATTCTGAGTACTCCACCATTTATGACTACCCTCTGGATTCCCCCCTGTAGCCAGCTGTGCTCACCCTTTGATCCATGCTGACAGACCTCTGTTTGAGCTGTGTGAAGTTGGCACCCCATGTTTGTAAAACCTGAATACAAATATACCATTCGTTTGAGCCGTGTTTGCACTGATTTGCGCCGCAAAAATGAGCATTTGCGCCGGTTCGGTTTCTGAGATATTAACCACTTGACCACTGGGCACTTAAACCCCCTTAACAACCAGACCAATTTTCAGCTTTCAGTGCTCCCACACTTTGAATGACAATTACTCAGTCATGCAATACTGTACCCATATGAAATTTGCATCCTTTTTTTCCACACAAATAGAGCTTTTTTTGGTGGTATTTAATCATCGCTGGGTTTTTTTATTTTTTTCGCTATAATTAAAAAAAGACCGAAAATTTTGTAAAAAAATGAATTTTTCTTCGTTTCTGTTATAAAATTTTGCAAATTAGTAATTTTTCTTCATAAATTTTGGCCAACATTTATACTGCTACATATCTTTGGTAATAAAAAAAAAATTAGTGTATATTATTTGGTCTTTGTGAAAGTTATAGAATCTACAAGCTATGGTGCCAATCACTGAATATTGATCACACCTGATGTACTGACGACATATCTCATTTCCTGAGTCCCTAACAAGCCAGGAAAGTACAAATACCCCCCAAATTACCCCTTCTTGGAAAGTAGACATTCCAAGGCATTTAGTAAGGGTTATGGGGAATTTTTTTAAGTTGTAATTTTTCCCCACAATTCTTTGCAAAATGAAAATTATTTTTTTGTTTTTTTTCCCCGAAAATTGTCATATGTTAACGGGTTATTTGTCACACCCAGCATATCCATACCACAGATTACACCCCAAAATACATTCTACTACTCCTCCTGAGTATGGCAATACCACATGTGTGAGTCTTTTACACAGCCTGGCCACATACAGAGGCCCAACATGTAGGGAGCGCCATCAGGCGTTCTAGGAGCATAAATTACACACATAATTTCTTGACTACCTCTTGCACTTTTGAAGGTCCTGGAGCACCAGGACAATGGAAACGCCCAAAACATGACCCCATTTTGGAAAGCAAACACCCCAACGTATATTCTAGGAGGCATAATGAGTCATTTGAACATGTCATTTTTTCCACAAGTTTTTGGAAAAAGTTGGAAAGACAATGAAAACGCATTTTTTTTTACACAAAGTTGTCCATTTATACAATATTTCTAACACACAGCATGTACATAGCAAAAATGACACCCCAAAATATATTCTGCTACTCCTCCCGAGTATGGCGATACCACATGTGTGACACTTTTACTCAGCCTGACCACATACAGAGGCCCAACATGCAGGGAGCACCGTCAGGTGTTCTAGGGGCATACATTTACAATCTAATTTGACCATCTTTTACACTATTGTGAGGCACTGTAGTGGCATGGATAGGCACTGTAGTGGCACAGATGGGCAGGGTAGTGGCAAGGATGAGCAGTAGAGTGGCACTGTAGTGGCATGGGTGGGCACTGTAGTGGCACGGATGGGCAGTGTAGTGGCACGGATGGACACTGTAGTGGCACGGATGGGCACTGTAGTGGCATGGATGTGTCACGGATGAGAACTGATGTGGTATGGATGAGCATGAATGAGGCACAAATG
>BLSH010412962.1:12371-22934 GCA_018402905.1 Glandirana rugosa | reverse complement strand
TGCAGACTTTCCACCCTCGGCGGGGGGGGTCGCTGCAGGCCCAGAGTCACCCTGCCGAACGAATCGGGAAGGGGACCAATATGGGGGATCTCGCCCCGGGCCACCCGCACGGAACGGGTAAGATGCGGCGGGTCCCTGTGTTGGGGCCGGCTTCGCATCATGTTGGCCAGGTCGGGGAAAGTACAGAGCACTAAGACTCTCGATGCCCCGACCGGCTTCTTGATAGCAGATCATCTTCATTGCAGAAAAAAGAAAATAAAAAAGAAAATGGTCACAATAGGACCGCAGTTCCCTATAGGGAAGCCAGGTCAACTCCTTGCAAACTAGGCATTGAAACTGGAGAGCTCCTCTGGGAGGGGGGTTTTAATGTAGGAAAAGAGGACGGCCCCCAGGGGAGGGGCCAGCTGATTTCTTTTCCCTGCCTAGTTAACTCCTGGTAAGACGAACATAAAACCCCACAAAGTCATGAAGAGCTGCGTCTGTCAGTGAACGTAGGAGAAACATATGTTACATGTAACACAAAAAATATTTGAGCATGGTAATAAGGCTGGACGGCTCTTAGCATACTTAGTTAGACCAGATCATAACGGTCTATCCCCCAAATTCTTACTCTACAAGGAGGGATTAGTGACGCCCCGCAAGATATTGTGGGTGCGTTCTTGTCCTTCTACAAAGACCTATACACTACAAGGGCCCACTATTCAGATACGCATCTGACTGAATACCTTGCACAAATCCCACTTCCGCGCTTAACTGATCAGGAAATGGAGGATCTTGAGGCCCCCATCACGATAGAGGAAGTTAAGATGGCAATTTCACAACTTCCAAATCATAAATACCCAGGCTTGGATGGCTTCCCAGCTGAGTGGTATAAGAAGTTTGCCTCACTGATTAGTCCTCTCCTCCTTAATACCTATAATGAGGCTTTTAAACAAGGTACCCTCCCCACCATCCATGCGGGAAGCGTTAATTGTTCTATTATTAAAACATAGAAAAGATCCATTACTTAGTGACTCCTACCGCGCCATATCCCTAATAAACGTGGACGTTCAAATTCTCGCTAAAGTGCTTGCTAACCGCCTTAATCTAATAATTGGAAAACTGATAGGATGTGATCAGGCCGGGTTTATACCAGGAAGATCCACTAGAATGAATATGCGCAGACTGTTTCTACAATCAATCATCTACAATACCCCCATGACTGTACACCTACCAGGGTAATTGTGTCACTCGACAAAAAAAAAAAAGCATTCGATAGCGTGGAATGGCCCTACTTATTTAAAATCTTAGAGGGCTATGGATTCGGCCCACGTATGATAGCCTGGATCAGACTCCTATATTGCTCCCCAAAGGCCCATATCAGGGTTAATTCCTCGGTGACGGAGGCGTTTCCGATCACCAGGGGAACTAGACAGGGGTGTCCTTTGTCCCCTCTTGTTTGCCCTGGCCATACAAATCCGTAACACTTCTCAAATAAAAGGCCTCCCTATTGGGACTATAGAACAACGTATATCACTCTATGCTGACGATACTTTGGTATATTTGGCGGATCCACAGGATTCCCTTAAAAACCTATTAACCCTTATCAACACGTTCGGAGATTACTCAGGCTTTAGGGTGAATTAGGAAAAGTCCATCCTCTTTCCCCTGGACCAGGCGGCCACCTCACTGATCTATGCGGGGTCAGAACTACAGGTCGTCTCCTCATTTAGGTATCTGGGCGTGCTAGTACAACTACCGCTCCTTCGGTACATTAAGAATAACATATGTCCTTTATTAAAACAATTACAAGAACATATAAATGGATGGATCTCCCACTGGATCTCATGGGCAGGGCCAACATTATTAAAATTATTTATCTCCCCAAGCTACTCTATGTCCTAGCCAATGCGCCATGTAGGGTCCCCAAATCCATTTTTAAACACATTGATTCTACATGCACAACATTCCTCTGGCGAGGCGGGTCCCCTAGAATAGCTCGAGACACTCCGACTTCCTTCCCACCTGGCTGGCCAGGCCTTCCCTAGTTTTTACCTATACTACCTGGCCTCCCATTTGGTATCCGTCCACGACTGGTTACACCCCAGACACTAACACCTGCACTAGCACGGAGGGGGCTATTGTCTCATCCATGGAAACACTCCACAACGTGATCTATAGAAACCGTGTCCCTGATGGGTCAGGGACAGCTATAATACACATGTCCCTCCCTCTTTTTCAGATAATTAAAACCAAATTCGCCCAGGAATCATGGGACGCTTTACCGAACACACCTTTATGGTACAATGGCACTCTTAGTGAACTGGAGTCTATACCGGACCCTGTGAGATGGTCATCAAAGGGAGTTAAATACCTGTGTCATCTCTGACACACGGGGCTTTAAACCCTTCCAACAACTCCAGCAGGAGTTCGACCTTCCAAACTCCTATCTATTTTATTATTACAAATTGAGACATGCAATTAGGGCGCAATTTGGCATCTTAAACATACCCCGCATGCCTCCTCTAGAAAAATTGCTCAGGGATCCGGCTACTACTAAACTCATTTCAACCTATTATATGGCCTCTAACCTAGATATACAGATCACGGAGGATTGGTCAGAATTCTCCGGCACCTTCAAATCATCGGTAATCTCTTCTAGAGACCGAGTGATTCAAATTAAGGTCTTCCACCAGTCTCATCTCACCCCTCACAGACTCTATAAAATGGGTTTATCGTCCACAGACACGTGCTTTAGGGGCTGTGGTCAACAAGCAGATTTTCTGCACGGTTTCTGGTCATGTCCGATGGTACAGCACTTCTGGAGAGACATTGGCTCCTTCATCTCGACAGCCTTGGGCCTTCCCAATATTATTAACCCCAGGAATTGCCTTTTGGGAATCTGTCACTGCCTGCCTCAGCAAAGAGGCTGCTTCGTATCCTATTCTTTTATGCGAAGAAGTCTCTTTTGCTGACGTGGAAGAGTTCACAGACACTAAATAAAACCCTGTGGTTGAAATTGGTGAATGAGGCACTACCCCTATACAAGATCACCTTTGATCTTCGAAAACGGAGTAAAGGATTTCATAAGATTTGGGACAGATGGTTAGCCAGTCCTCTTACGCTGTTCCCCGCCTTACCATAGGGAGCAATGCCACTTAATCTGCTCCAGGTGACCTGACCTGTTGTAAATATCAATATGCTATGTTATATATCTAATGGACTACTATTTAGAGATATACCCAAATGCCATTTGTTGAAAGCTGTAACTGGGAAAGATTCTGTTGACCATGTACAAGCCGCCAATATTTTGTATTTACTTGTCGGGTATGATGCCCCGAAGGATGGTTGTTGATTTCTATGTTTGTATGTCTTTATAATCAATAAAAATATCTTAAAAAAAACAAAAACCAGAGTTAGACTTACCGGTAACTCTTTTTCTAGGAGTCTTCCAGGACAGCCTCTGAGATATAGGACTCCTCCCTCCGGGACAGGAAACACATTCACCCAATTCCTTAAAAGGCAGTCCTCCAGGCCTCCTCCCTCAGTCCTCACAAGAACCTGCCGGAAAGCACTGAAAGACATAACACACTTGTCAAACATTAGTACATAACACCTGTACCAAATCACAAGATTAGGGTGGGAAACCCAGGCTGTCCTGGAAGACTCCTAGAAAAAGAGTTACCGGTAAGTCTAACTCTGGTTTTCCCCTCTCGTCTTCCAGGACAGCCTCTGAGATAAGCAAGAAACTTACATTACTAGGGCGGGCCATTGCCTGGAGGACCCCTCGTCCGAATGACTGTTCCCTCTCCGAAAACAGATCCAGACGGTAATGCCTCGCAAAGGTGGAGTAGCTGGACCATGTTCCAGGCCCAATTCTACGCCAGCTTGGAAGAAGTCCAAGATCTGCGGGATACCTGGACACTGGTGCCCCTCTTCCACTAACCAGGTGTTAAAACGCTTCCAGACCTTGGTGTAAATAGCCCTGGTGACGGGTTTACGACAATTCAGCAAGGTACGGATTACCCTTTCTGAGAACCCCTGAACTCTCAGCAACTGTTCTTCAGATACCAGGCCGTCAACCTGAGGGCCTCCACCCCAGGGTGGAGAACTGGTCCCTGGGCGATCAGATCCGGTCTCACCGGGAGAGAAAATGGTGGTCCTACTGCCAGATCTTTGATGCTGGCAAACCAAGGTCTCTTTGGCCAGAAGGGAGCCACCAAGATCAGATCTGTTCTTTTTCGGAATTTCTGCAGCACTGCCGCCACCAACCTTACCGGCGGAAAGGCATAACACAGGCTGTAATTCCATCTGCAAGCGAGGGCATCTATCCCTGCTGCCTGACTGCGAGGATCCAGGGACAAAAACCTGGTGACCTTCCCGTTCTCCTCTGAGGCAAAGAGGTCTATCTCCGGCCGACCCCATCTTCGAACTATCTGTCCGAACACCTCCCTGTTGAGAGACCACTCGTCCTGCTTTATACGCTGACGACTGAGACAGTCTGCCAAGGAGTTTTGAGTGCCCTTCAGATGGACTGCCGACAGCGAGGCCAGATTTTGCTCGGCCCAAGTGAAGAGCTCGCCCGCTATCTTCTGTAGAGGAGGACTTCTTGTTCCCCCCTGCTTGTTGACATACGCGACTGCTGCCGCATTGTCTGTCCGAATCTGTAGGTGCTGTCCCTTTAACTGCGTCTGGAAGGCTAGAAGAGCCCTCTGAATTGCCAAGAGCTCTCTCTGGTTTGATGATCTCTTGGATTCCTCTGGAGACCACGACTCCTGAACCCAGTCGCCTACCAGATGGGCTCCCCACCCGAAGGCGCTGGCATCCGTCAGTACCTGAGCCGCTGGTCTGATCCATTCCAACCCCTGGCCTAGATTGTGCAGAGATCTCCACCACCATAAAGACCTCCTGACCCTGCTCGGTAGGGGCATAAAGTGGTCCAACCTCTCTTGGTCGCCCTTCCAACAGGCTAGCAGATGATTCTGAAGCGGACGCTGATGACATCTCGCCCAGGGGACTGCCGGGAAACAGGAAGTCAGACCTACTACTCCCATGACTTCCCTGATCCGAGCCTCCCGACTGGTCTGAAGTTGTGCCACCGCCAGACCCACTTTCTCGATTTTTTCTGGCGGAAGAAAAATCTTCCCCCTCTTGGACGAGATTGTTTAACCCAGATAGCGTACCTCCTGGGAAGGAACAAGTTGAGACTTGTCCTGGTTTATAAGCCACCCGAGGTCCTCTAGGAACCTCCGTGCCTCCTGCACATCCTTCGTCAATTGCTCTTCTGACCGAGCAATAAACAGGTCGTCGTCCAAGTAAGGGGTCACCGTTATGGCTCTGAGGCGCAGTGGGGCTAGAGCCTCTGCCAATACCTTTGTAAATATCCTCGGAGAGGATGCTAGCCCAAAAGGAAGTGCCCGAAACTGGAAATGCCAAATCTCTGCATCTATCCTGACGGCCAACCTTAGGTATTTGACAATCCTGGTGGATCGGAATATGGAGGTACGCATCCCTTAGATCCACCGTTGCCATATAACAATCTGGGAACAGGAGATTCGACACCGTAAATATCGACTCCATCCTGAACCGCTTGTACCTCAGGTATCCGTTCAATGGCCGGAGATTGAGGATCAACCTGAACTTCCCCGAAGGCTTCTTGACCACGAAAACGTGGGAATACACCCCCTGCTGTCGTTCCTCCTCCGGTACTTCTATGATGACCCTTTGATCTGCCAATTCGCCCAGAAGCTGGCATAAAGCCTTGGCCTTCTCCCGATCTCGGGGGAGCTGGGTTACAAGAAAACTGGTTTGGGGGTTTGACCTGAACTCTAGTCTGTATCCATTCTCTATGATGTTCAAAATGAATGGACTTGAAACCATCGTTCTCCATTGTGGAAGGAAGTCCCCCAGTCTCCCTCCCACCGGGATGTCGGCGTCACTTGGTCTTTGGGGTGGTTTGGGAAGGATTAAATAAGAGTCCTCCTCTACCCTGCCCCTTGTGACCTGTCCAGTGCTTTTTAGGACGTCCCTCCTTTCTTTGCTGGGTCTGCTGCTTGAAGCCCCGAAAGGACCGTTTGCCTTCCTTCGTTTTCCTTTCTGGGAAGGCCTTTTTTCTTTCCTGGGTCCGTTCCAGAGCCTCCTGCAATCCAGCCCCAAAAAGATGGTCTCCTGAGAAGGGTAGGCCGCAGAGCTTAAGCTTAGATGCCGCGTCCCCCGACCATGCCTTCAGCCACACTGCTCGTCTGGCTGCGTTTACTAGCGCCACCGACCTGGCTGCCAGTTTAACTGACTCCTCTGAAGAGTCCGCCAGGAACCCCACTGCCTTAAATAGGAGTGGGAAAGATTTAAGGAGTTGCTGCCTAGATGTACCTGCAGCAATGTGGGACTGTAGCATTGTCAGCCAGCACTCCAAATTCCTGGCGACACAAGATGCCGCCAAGGCTGGTTTGAGCCCAATAGCTGCTGCATCCCAAGCCCTTTTCAGCAGCACGTCCCCTCTCCTATCCATAGGATCCTTAAGTGACCCATGATCATCAAACGCCAAGTCCGTTTTCTTCGAGACTTTGGCTAACGGAGCGTCCAACTTTGAGACTTTGTACCAGGGATGCTCTGAACCCTTCTCAAAAGGGAACCTACGCTTAAGGTTTCCAGAAAAAAAAGGGCCTTCTTTCTGGATGTTCCCACTCTAGCAAAATCGTCTCTACCAAGGACTTATGCACTGGGAAAACTCTGGCCTTCTGCGCACTAGACCCAAGGTATAGGCGGTCGTGCTTAGACAGTTGTACCGTTTCTTCTTTAATTTCAAAATTTTCATAAATAGCCTTAAGTAAATCCCCCACATCGTCCAGTGATAGCTTATATCTGGACCCCCTGGGGGAATCATCCTCCGGCTCAGAAACAGAGTCTGCCTGAGAGGCTGTGAGTGATCTGGCGTCCCGGTCCTCTAAACTTGGTTCTGACAGTGAAGGCATAGTAGCCGCTCTAGACAGAGGAACAGAGGCCCCCTGTACTCTGTCCATCATCCCCTTAAAAGACTGGAGAGTGGATGCAACCTCATCCTTAACAGACGTTAGGATGCTACTGCAAGAGGCCGCCGTGTCTTCCCTGACTAGCCTACTAACACAGTCAGCACACAGTGGCTTCTCCCAACTTGGGGCCATCTTTGCTCCACATACTGCACATTTTCTTCTGGGCTGCTGGCTCTTCTCAGTCCTGACCTAGAACCAGATAGAGCAGAGAAAAAAACAACCGTTATCCCCACTCCATCAAACCACCCAGTGCTGGGAAAACCACAGAGTGCCACCACCTGTAGAGTATAGGAGAGAAGACCCCCTATACCTCTTCCTCCTCCTCCACCTCCCCCCCCAGTGTAAAATACGTGGACCACGTCCCACGCTTACCTGGGAGGTGCCGGTGCCCACTGGACCGGGGTCCACTGCCTGCGATGCAGCTGCTTCCATCGGTCCAGGTGATTTCTCACAGGCTCCCAGGTGCCTGTAGCGTCCTCCACCACGCCTTCTGGAGACAGGAAGCACTCTCCAGGCGCCCTCTGACGACCACTTCCTGGCAGGAAGTTAACCTCACTTCCTGCCTTTGGAAAGCAGAAACCCCGCCTCCACGCATGCTTCCCCGTCTGGAAAGCCTGACTGCCTCCTACCCGAACGAACGCTCCCAGCACGCTCGTTCGCGATGTCGCTGCCAACGGACGCCCCGGGCGCCCGTTCGTGCCCAGGCCTCCCTGCCTGCACGGCCAGGTAACCCAGAGATCAGCTTTCCGCTGACGAGATGGGGACTGCCAGGTCACCGAGGCTCTGCTCTCTCCGAGCTTCTGATAGTGGAGGACCCGCTACCTCTCTCCTCCCTGCATACTGAACGGAGGGGTGCGCAGGCAAAACACAACTACGGTACGCCAGGTCTCCAACTCAGCCACCCCTGAGACATGGAGCTCCCAAAATGCTTCCCTCCCGTCCGGCAGGAAACACAAAAAACTGTGGGAGGAGGCCTGCCTTTTAAGGAATTGGGTGAATGTGTTTCCTGTCCCGGAGGGAGGAGTCCTATATCTCAGAGGCTGTCCTGGAAGACGAGAGGGGAAAAAAAAAAAAACTTATGAGCTGAGCTTTTTGCAGTTCTTCAAATGCGGTGCTTGCTCTCGACAACTCAACAGCACTTCAGGTTTCCCTATATGTAATACAATATGCACTTCCTATCTTCCAGCACACAGTAGTTACACTAAAAGACTAGGGGGTCTAGTTATAATGTATCAATATGGCCACTACCATGGTCATAGCACTGCTTTAAGTACTTCAGCCCCGAAAGGATTTGCCCCTTCCTGACCAGGCTTTTTGCTATACGGCACTGTGCCACTAACTGACAATAGCGGTCGTGCAATGTTCTACCCAAACAAAATTGATGTCATTTTTTTATCCCACAAATAGAGCTCTATTGGTGGTATTTGATTACATCCGTTGTTTTTATTCTTTGCACCATAAACAAAAAAGTGACCATTTTGAAAAAAAAAAATTTTTTTTTTACTTTTTGCTATAATAAATATCCCAAAAAAAAAAAAAGATATATACACACACACACACACACACACAAATGCATTCATTAGTTTAGGCCGATATATAATCTACATATTTGTGGTAAAAAAAAAACGCAATAGGCGTATATTGATTGGCTTGCGCAAGTTATCGCATTTACAAACTATAGGATAAATTTAGGGACTTATTTTTTTTATTGTTATTACTGGTAATGGCAGCGATCTGTGATTTTTAGCAGGACTGCGACCCCAAATTACACTTTTTGGTGACCAGTGACATTACATTGATCAGTGCTATAAAAAATGCACTGATCAATGCATAAATGACACTGGCAGGGAAGGGGTTAATCAAGGGGTTAACTGTGTTCCCTGGGTGTGTTCTAACTGTAGGGGGGCTAGACTGGCAGGGACATGAGATCGCTGTTCCCGATGACTCTGCCATATCTGTCAGAACGGGGATCCACCTTATTTACATGGGCAGATCCCTTGTTATGCCTCAGCTGGACCCACGTGCACCCACAATCCCTTATGCACAGACCGACAAACAGCTACAGTGGTTTGCGCAGGAGAGCCAACCTGCCACAGTAAAATAATGGCGGTTGGTCGGCAAGTGGTTAAGAGAAAAAAAAAAAAGTGAATTTTTAAAGTATTGCAATATACTTCTGGACTTCAAAGTAATCAAAGATTGTGGCAAAAATGATCAAGGCCCCTTTCACACGGGCATTCCAATAAAGTCTGCCTGTCTTTTGGCCATTTACACCCCCCCCCCTTAGAAAAAAAAAAAGTCACAGAAGTGTCACCAAGTTGCACGCTGCAGCCTGAATGTTATAGATGACTTGCAAATTGCAGATACAGCATGAAGTAAACACTGAGGGGTCCTGTGGTGAATGGATAACATACACTGCAAATTGACATCTAAGGCTAGCATCTTTGAGCTTTTTATTTTCACTAGAGGGCAGTGTCATTAGTCCAAAGACCAGAATTGCCTCCAAATGTGCACCAGAAGACAGAGCACATTTATCAGAGTAGTGACAAAATGTAAAATAGGCTGCCTCTTATTTTGTATGGGCTATGCATTTTGTATTGCTGCAACCCCTGCACCTGCAACCTTGAGCAGTCAAGAGTTTAGCACAGCTGTGAGACTACCACCACTGGAGATGGGAGATCAGAGAGATTTTTACTCCAGAAATATTACGTGGTCATGAGCAGGTTTATATCAGTCATAGGGCTACTTTAGAGCAGCTGAGTGAGAAATTTATGAATGAAGCAGAACATCTCATTGCTCCTGTATGGGCAGCACTTCAACTGAATATAGCTATTTTACTTTATCAAATAGCAATGAACCAATGTGATGTTTTGAAAACACAGAAAACCCGCTTTTCTCAAGGGGCATGACTGGTATATATACCCCACAGTCTGACCAATTTGTTATAATTTGACCCACTGGTGCTTTTTATTAGCAAACCCCAGCAGCTGGAGCAGTTTTTAAACATAGAAACTATTTCCTATAGGATAATTACCACCCCTTTTTTCCATTCTACACCTAGAGATTCATATTGTGACTTTCTGAACCAGAAATATGAAAAAAGTCTTGTATTTATTGTATAAAATCAATTGTCAGATAAAAATAATTGCAAGATGGGTTGCAAAGTTTAACTTTATTTTCACCTTGAAAAAGTCAACCACATTACAGGTTTACATTCTAAGACAGTGTGGTCAATCTCTACACTAGAGACGGTGTGACAGAATCTTACATTTGGACATTACACCAACTGAAAAAGTTCCACTTTTATTTCAATTTGAAACGTTGGGTAGAACGTTAATAAAAATAGACTGTTAACTAAAATATGTTATTTATGTTCTGAAAAAAGTATAAAGACCAAGTCTTTCAGTGTTATACTTAGAGATCCACATCTTACCTTTTTTCCCCACCATTAATAGGATATCCTTTATCAAAGATACAAATTTTTGACGAGGTCGACGACCCCAAACGATTATTTTTCGTGGTCACCCAGTTTAATATTGTTTAACCAGTCTGACACCCC
>BLSH010412956.1:307583-328430 GCA_018402905.1 Glandirana rugosa | reverse complement strand
CCCATACTTGCCAACAGTCCCTATTTTCCCGGGACATTCCAGCGATTCAGACCTTTTTCCTGGTCTTAATGATTCCTGGGAAATTTGCAGCCGATCGGGCTCCGCCTCTTATTTCTTCCTTGCTGCACGAGCTCTGACATTCTTCATAATGGCGGTGGAGACTTTCTAAGTGCTGGTGGCTGCGGATGTACAGGGAGTCAGAGTGAGACACCAGATCCCCCTGGGGACAAAGGGACCACCATATCTCCCCCTCCTGGGGACAAAGGGACCACCACCACCCCTGGGACACAGGGTCCTCCATCCCCCCCTGGGGACACAGGGACCTCCATTCCCCCTCTGAGAACACAGGGACCACCACGACCACCCCCTCTGGGGACACAGGGACCACCACCCCCCCTGGGGACACAGGGACCTCAATCTCCCCTGGGGACACAGGGACCCCCACCCCCCCCCCTGGGGACACAGGGACCTCCACCCCACCGGGGACACAGGGACCACCATCCCCCCGGGGACACATAAAGACAGAGAACCCTAACTCACATCACCAATGGGGAGGGGAAAAAAAGTTCTGAATCCCAATATACTAGAACAAACCTACCAAAGAGGCCCCACAGGATTTTGAAGCAGTACTAATTTCCCAAAACTATAAGTAGATTATAAAGGTGTAAGATAATTGTACAGTTTATTAGATCAAGGTTAAAAATATTACACATAAAAGCAGGGAAACCATTGAACAATCAAAACAGTGTTGAGACAGAATGCCTATGATAGGGCCACAAGACTACCAAATTTCTGTGGTTCCGACATGGCCTGGCTTGAAGGGGGTGTGGTACAAAGGGGTGTGGTTCGAGTCTGAGATGAACGACGGATGGAGGGAGAAAGAAAAAAATAGGGAGGGAAGGAGAGAGAAGGAAGGAAAGAGAGGGGTGGAGGGACAGCGGGCCCAGATACTACAAGACAATACAATATGTGTATTCCAGAAAGTGTGACAATCAACAGATAAAGATCCTCCAATCACCTGGTGTTAGCACTTCAATACAGGGCCGGCTCTACCACTAGGCGGAGTAGGCGGCCGCCTAGGGCACACTGCCGCCCAGGGCGCCTAGCCCCTGTCCATATAGTACCCCAGCATGTCCATAAACTACCTCAGCCTGTCCATATACCTGCGAACCACAGCTGGCATGAGGAAACGAGCCAGTGCTGACATTATTTGTCTTTAGGCCGGGTCCAGAGGCACAGGTGCCGGCCTGTGGACCATGGCTAAAGAAATAAGTAGAGAGGCGCTGCAAAAATCTCCACCTCTGCCACCTCCATTGTATACATGGACAGGGCAAAGGGGGTGGAGTCAGGGGTGGAGCCAAAGTGGGGGCGGCAAAATGAGGTTTCGCCTAAGTTGTCAAAACACCTTGCACCAGCCCTGCTTCAATCATCCCGGTACCATGGTTGGTATGGTGTCAGGATGATTGAAGCGCATTATTATTATTATTACATTGTAAAATAAAATGAAATCATTCAACTCACCATAATGCAGAATTAGTGGGAGCCCCGAGTGTGTCACTTGCCACGTCGCCTGCCACCAGATGCAGCTTGTCACTTGCCACGTCGCTTGCCACCAGATGCAGCTTGTCACTTGCCACATTGCCTGCCAGATGTTGCAGCTTGTCACTTGCCACGTCGCCTGCCACCAGATGCAGCTTGTCACTTGCCACATCGCCTGCCAGAAGATGCAGCTTGTCACTTACCACGTCACCCGCCACCAGATGCAGCTTGTCACTTGTCATTAGATGCAGTTTTTGTCACTTTATCACCACAGATGCTGCTAGTCCATGCCTCTCTGTCTTAGTGATTTGCAGTGGTGTCCTTGGGGGGTGATGGTCTCTGTGTCACCAGGAGGGGTGGTCCCTGTGTCCCCAGGGGGAATGGTGGTCCCTGTGTCCCCGGGGGGGTGGTCCCTGTGTCCCCGGGGGAGGGATGGTGGTCCCTGTGTCCCCAGGAGGGGATGTGGTCCCTGTGTCCCTGGGGGGATGGTGGACCTGTGTCCCCGGGGGGAATGGTGGTCCCTGTGTACCCAGGGGGGTGGAGGTCCCTGTGTCCCCAGTGGTGGTGGTGGTGGTCCCTGTGTCCCCAGGGGGGTGGTGGTCCCTCTGTCCCCAGGGGGGGTGGTGGTCCCTGTGTCCCCAGGGGGGATGGTGGTCCCTGTGTGCCCAGGGTGGGATGGTGGTCCCTGTATACCCAGGGGGGGGTGGTGGTCCCTGTGTCCCCAGGGGAACAAACCTACCAAAGAGGCCCACAGGGTTTTGAAGCAGTACTAATTTCCCAAAACAATAAGTAGAGTATAAAGGTGTAAGAAAAATTGTACAAAGTTTATTAGATCAAGGTTAAAAATATTACACATAAAAGCAGGGAAACCACTGAACAATCAAAACAGTGTTGAGACAGAATGCCACCCAGGCCTATGATCGTACCACAAGGCTACCAAATTTCTGTGGTTCTGACATGTTTCGAAGTTGAGTTTGATTTAACTTCTTCCTCAGGGAAAGCTATCAACACTGTAAAAAGTGGTTCTGCAAAATAATAGTAACCATGAGTAGCAGCCATGATCTACTTTGTACAACATTAAAGACTGACCAGTCCGCCCCCTTTCATTGCTCACTGTGGGGCTGGGGTGCTCTTCCAGTAGGTCTCCACCTGTTTTACAAACCAAGAGATTCTCCCCTAAGCCCTGGGGTGCTGGCGGGATTGACATGAACCTTTACATAGTTAACCGGGTAAATTTTGGATGAACTTACGTCTTTCATTAATTCTGTCCCAGATTTTTGATCTACTCCCAGAGAGTGTCTCTGGGTCACACTCCCTCGAAACTGGCAATTAAGTTCCCTAGTAGAATGTCCACAGGTAGTCCTGCCATTACCCCAACAGGACAAAGTATTTCCCCAAAACTATAATGCAGGAGAACTGGAGAACTGTAGCCTTTGGGATGTGTTTCCTGACACCCCCCCCCCCCAGGATACAGGATACAGGCTAGTACACAGGGCAGCAATGGGGTACTGCAGGAGCATACTCCAGACTCATAGGTCAACGATCCAAGCACAGGGAGTAGCAGGCCACAAGCTAGTACAGCAAAGTCCAGAATCACAATCCAGGCACAATGACGGATGGGCAGCAATAGGCACAGCAAAGGTTCAGGGACTCACCAGTCAAAAGCAACCTCAAAGGGGGAAGTCCATGGAGGGCTGTGTGTCCTGGCCTCAGCTTCACTTAAGCAGTCATGGTCTACTCTGTCCAACATTAAAGACTGACCAGTCCACCCCCTTTCATTGTTCACTGTGGTACTCTGAACCCAGTCACACCCCTTCTGGTGCCGAGGCGTCTACCTCTATCCCCAGCAGGATACAATAATTTATGCACTCCTTACTGAGGGAGCCACAAGTCTGACCCCTTGTGGGGACCCAGGAAATCACAAACCAAATTATGCAGATATGTTGACTGTGTTACACATTGCATCTGAATTAGAGATTTGCCAGTTTTATAAAACAAAATAAATATTGAAAAAAATCAATATTTCTGATCTTCGTCACAACCCCTCTCCCCTTTCAAAACATGTACCTGCAAAAGGCCTCAACAGGCCTTGTGCATAGAGTACATGTACAAGTTCTACAGCAGAACCATCTAAGTATTCTTATAACTGCTTGTTATCTGAAGGCCACATGGGTATTGAAGCTCCTTCCAGCAGGGCATCACATTGGCGGAAGGAGATTGTTGGCTTATGGACACCTTAGAACCCCTGTGAGGATAATTCGGTCTACTAACATTATCTCTCCACCAAACTGAAGGTGTGGAGTTCTCCCTACCCCTCCTGGGACAATTGGCCTGTATGTGCCCCCTCTGTTTGCAGCTATAGCATTGGGGCTGGGGTGCTCTTCCAGTAGGTCTCCACCTGTTTCGCAAACCAAGAGATCCTCGCCTAAGCCCTGGGGTGCTGGCAGGATTAACATGAACCTTTACATAGTTAACCGGGTAAATCTTGGATGAACATTAATTTTGTCCCAGATTTTTGATCTACTCTCAGAGAGTGTCTTTGGGTCACACTCCCTCGAAACTGGCAATTAAGTTCTCCCAAGTCATTCCCTAGCAGAATAGACAATGACACATATGGGAAATGTAAGGTTTTATGGCTTATCTGTATTGACTTCTAGATGATCTAAAATGTATGTTGTCACCCACTGCTCAGTCTCATGTCAAACCATAACCACCCCATTGTGGTTGGACCTGCCATATTTGCTCAAACCCCCTCTCCCTTTTCTGTCCCAAACTTTTCAGGACCCACTTTTTCTCTTCCTCTTTCCTCTTTTCCTTACTTTTCCTCTTTTCATCTTTTCCTTTACTCCTTCTGAAGTCATCCTTTGGATGTTTTTCTTCTTTTTGTCTTTTCCGTTTTTATTTTTCCATGTGGCTTTAATATTCTATCCCCACGTGTTCATATCTTTTATATATCTGATGTACTCATCTTTCAAGATATTTGACGAAAATGTTGTCACATTTGTTTTTATTATATTGCTTGTACTATTGGAAACAAGAGTATTCCTTTGTTGTTACCATGCTTTTTTTATGTACAATAAAAAAATATATATTTGCCTCTAAAGGGACCAGGTGAGACAATGTCTTCTGAGAGTTTTCCTGGTTAATGTAACAAATAATAAACAGTACAGCAATGTGGTAGAAGTCCCATGTACAGTATATGTATGTACAATAATGCACTTTAGAGCTCCATAGCAAGGCAGGGCAAATATGCATAATTTACAGGCGGCAGTGTGATCAAGAAATGGTCCTTACACAGGCCCCCCTGGCTTAATGTGGCCTCTCAATAGGGTGCTGTGCTGGCAACAGAGGGTGCACAAATTGATTAAACCAGTTACGGGGCAGAACCTTTCTTCAAGCAGGCAGTAGCTTCATGGGGTCTTCTGGAATGTCTCTACACTGTCCCATCAGGAACCTGCACTTGTTCTAAGTCTCCGTGCCAGCATGTGCACTATCCCTATCTTTCCACTCCTCATGTTGTGGGCCCACAACATTGACCCAGCAGGGTCCCAAATTTTGGGTTAGCCCATTGTCCAATCATACACTGGCTCCCCCTAAAGAAGATGAGAAAAGTTCCTGCGTGATGATCAGTAAAATACTTGCTGATAGATGCATTTAAATGCGTAAAGACGTGTATGCGTGCATAATGATCATTTATTTTTTCCTCTTCATTTAGTTTTCCTCTATTCAGTAAGTGGCACTGCGTCAGTATACAGATGCATTGGAGTCTTTAGAGGGAATTGCTCCCTCCGGAACTCCATAGGTGTCATGGAGGTTTCGGCTGTCTGATTGGAAGCTGCAAATTCTAATGACCTCTGGCAGCCATCTTGGTATGCATACCTCCCAACTTTTTGAGATGGGAATAAGGGACACCTGTTAGCAAAAGTATGTAGGCATAGGACACACCCCCTGCCACAACCCCTTAAAGGAGAGTTATATAAAAAAGGATTAGTTAAACCCACAAGTGCTTTTTTTTACCACTACTCTTCCTTTATATTAGCGTTTGAAATTTACAAATGCAGCAATTTAGAAATTGGATTATAGGTTTAGCACTGTGAAACACTTTTTGAAACATACAAAGTGCATTTTATATACAACTATATAGATCAAACCAAAATGAGGGACAAATGAGGAGGAAAGAGGAACAGAGGGACTTTGTTCCAAATCAGGGACAGTCCCTCAAAATCAAGGACAGTTGGGAGCTATGTGGCATGGGACCCACATCATTCGGGTTTGCCTGGGATGAGTGGTGGGTGAGGGAGAGAGACCCCACGTGTTAGGGAGGGTGTATGGCCAGTGCTGTCTTTAATGTGGGGCAAAAGGGGCAGCTGCCCTGGGTTCTGTCATTGTTGGGGGGCCCACCAAAGCAACTGCCCCTTGAGCCCATGCTGGGTGCAAGTTGGGTCCCATGATACTGCTGCCAGGCTGGGAGCTCCACTGCCTCTCTGACCCCGCCCCATGCAGCCTGTATGCTCACAGGCTCAGAGCTGAGATCGGAGTGGGAGCACTGAGAGCCCCGCCTCCGGACCTCTGAGAGTCCCGCCCCCAGACCTTTGAGAGCCCTGCCTCCGGACCTCTGAGAGCACCATTCCTGGACCCCTGAGGGCCCTGCACCTGGAAATCTGAGGGCCCCCCACCTGGACTCCTGAGGGCGCTGCACCTGGACCTCTAAGGGCCCTACACCTGGACCTCTGAGAGCACTGTCCCTGGACCTGTGAGAGAGGTGGTGAGCCGAGCTGGCAAGGTAGGTCCTTCTCCCCATAGACTGCTTGTGGACTGTTATCCTAACCCTGACCTGTTGTTTACCAACAGTATAGCTGTACATTGCTGATAGATAACATTTTAAAATGGTTACTTAGTTGATCATCTCCTGCACTATATCCACAGTCTCTGGTTATCTTCTGTATTAGATCCGCAGTCTCTGGTTATCTCTTGTATTAGATCCGCAGTCTCTGGTTATCTCCTGTATTAGATCCGCAGACTCTGATTATCTCCTGTATTAGATCTGCAGTCTCTGATTATCTCCTGTATTTGATCTGCAGTCTCTGATTATCTCCTGTATCAGATCCGCAGTCTCTGATTATCACTTGGATTAGATCTGCAGTCTCTGGTTATCTCCTACACTAAATCCGCAGTCCCTGGTTATCTCCTGTATTAGATCTACAGTCTCTAGGTATCTCCTGTATTAGATCCGCAGTCTCTTGTTATCTCCTGTACTAGATCCGCAGTCTCTAGGTATCTCCTGTATTAGATCTGCAGTCTTTGGTCATCTCCTGTATTAGATCCGCAGTCTCTGGTCATCTCCTGTATTAGATCTGCAGTCTCTAGTTATCTCCTGTACTAGATCCACCAACTCTGGTTATCTCCTCTACTAGATCCGCAGACTCTGGTTATCTCCTGTACTAGATCCATAGTCTCTGGTTATCTCCTGTATTAGATCCGCAGTCTCTGGTTATCCCCTGTACTAGATCCACAGTCTCTGGTTATCCCCTGTACTAGATCCACAGTCTCTGGTTATCTTCTGTACTGCATCCGCAGTTTCTGGTTATCTCCTTTAAAAGATCTGCAGTCTCTGGTTATCTCCTGTATTAGATCCGCAGTCTCTGGTTATCTCCTGTACTAGATCTGCAGTCTCTAGGCATCTCCTGTATTAGATCCGCAGTCTCTGGTTATCTCCTGTATTAGATCCGCAGTCTCTGGTTATCTCCTGTACTAGATCCACAGTCTCTGGTTATCTTCTGTACTGAATCCGCAGTCTCTGGTTATCTCCTTTAAAAGATCTGCAGTCTCTGGTTATCTCCTGTATTAGATCCACAGTCTCTGGTTATCTCCTGTACTAGATCTGCAGTCTCTAGGCATCTCCTGTAATAGATCCGCAGTCTCTGGTCATCTCCTGTATTAGATTCACAGTCTCTGGTTATCTCTTATATTAGTGTCAGGAACCATGAATCAGACTGAGACAGAAGTGCAGTAAAAAGCAACACTTTTTAATAAAATGGTAACATAGTACAAACAGTGCCAAAGTAGTCAGAACAAAGCCAGGGTTTGATAACCAGAGCGGGTAGTCAGAACAAGCCAGTAAAACAGGAAACCAGAGATCAGCGTAGTCAGAGGCAGCAAATAGAATCAGGAACCAGAAGGGAAGTCAGCCAGGCAAAGTCTTTAACAGGAAAACACAGCAGAGAGTATACGGATATGTTGACCAAGGCACGGAGGAGGACAGGAGCATGTACATCTGTGGATGAGACCCAAGAGCGCTCCTACCCTTTCCAATGAACCAGGTACTGTATGCGCCCACAGAACCTACGGGAGTCAATGATAGACTGTATTTCATACTCCTCATGGTTCTCAACCTGAACTGGGTGAGGACGTGGTACCAAGGTGGTGAAGTGGTTGCGTATCAAAGGTTTTAATAAGGAGACATGGAATGCATTTGAAATACGCGTATTAGAAGGAAGATCCAAAGCGTAAGCCACTGGGTTGATCTTACGGAGAATAGGCCCAATATAAACCATGGTGCAAGTTTCAGTGAGGGAACACAGAGTCGGAGGTTGCGAGATGACAGCCAGACCCTCTCCCCAATTTGGTAGGAAGGCACAGGTAGGCGTCTGCGGTCAGCATGGAGTCTGTACCTATCATTGGCACGTTGCAAGGACTCTTGGACCTGTACCCAAGTGGAATGAATTCCACGGAGATGCTCCTCTAACGCAGGAATGCTCTGAGGAACAAATGAGTCAGGCAACATGAATGGTTGGAAACCATAATGCGCCATAAACTGAGACAATTGGGAAGCGGTATTAACGGCACTATTTTGAGCAAACTCCGTCCAAGGTAAAATGTCTGACCAGTTGTTATGGTGGTCAGAAATATAGCAATGTAGAAACTGCTCCAAGGACTGGTTGGCTCGTTCTGCAGCCCCATTGAACTGCGGGTGATATGCAGAAGAGAAGGAAAGCTGAATTCCCAACTGTGCACAAAAGGCTCGCCAAAAACCTGTACACAAACTGGCTACTCCTGTCTGAGATGATAATCTTGGGTAACCCATGTAAACGAAAGATCTCCTGAGCAAAAATGGATGCTTGTTCTTTGGATGTGGGCAACTCCTTAAGTGAAATACAATGTGACATTTTTGAGAACCGGTCAACCACTGTGTTGCCCTGGGAGTTGGATAACTCCACAATAAAATCGATAGACAGGTGGGTCCAAGGCCTCTCTCCATTGGGTATGGGTTGTAGGAGGCCCACTGGAAAGTGTTGTGGTGTCTTACTCTGAGCACACACGGAACAAGCAGGTACAAAGGCGGCTACATCAGTGCAGAGACTAGGCCACCAGAATTGTTGGGAAATAGCCCAATTGAGTTGATTCCTACCTGGGTGGCCAACAGCCTTGGGAGCAGCGGCGGCTGGTCCATAAGGGGCGCTTGGGAAGAAAGAAAAAAAAATAGTCAGCCCGACCTCCTAAAGGAGGTGCCGGTATATTGACTTTTTTTTCTTTCTTCAGCTCCTTGCTGTCTGCTGACAGCAAGTAGTGAGCCTATTGGCCAGTCTTAAAAGTGAAAGTAAATGGGCCAATGAGGCGCACTTACTTTCACTAATTGGCTGCCCTGAGCACTGGACTGCCAGTGATTGGTGGGGTGGGTGGGGGCGGTGGACAGGAGAGATAGCATTGCTGAGCTGACATGGAGCGGCTACTCCATATTCAGGTAATACAGTGGGGATCGAAAGTTTGGGCACCCCAGGTAAAAATTTGTATTAATGTGCATAAAGAAGCCAAGGAAAGATGGAAAAATCTCCAAAAGGCATCAAATTACAGATTAGACATTCTTATAATATGTCAACAAAAGTTAGATTTTATTTCCATCATTGACACTTTCAAAATTACAGAAAACAAAAAAATGGCGTCTTCAAAAGTTTGGGCACCCTGCAGAATTTATAGCATGCACTGCCCCCTTTGCAAGGCTGAGACCTGCCAGTGTCATGGATTGTTCTCAGTCATCGTCTGGGAAGACCAGGTGATGTCAATCTCAAAGGTTTTAAATGCCCAGACTCATCTGACCTTGCCCCAACAATCAGCACCATGGGATCTTCTAAGCAGATGTCTAGAAACCTGAAACTGAAAATAGTTGATGCTCACAAAGCTGGAGAAGGCTATAAGAAGATAGCAAAGCGTTTTCAGATGTCAATATCCTCTGTTCGGAATGTAATTAAGAAATGGCAGTCATCAGGAACAGTGGAAGTTAAAGCAAGATCTGGAAGACCAAGAAAAATATCAGACACAACAGCTCGCAGGATTGTGAAAAAAACAATTCAAAACCCACGTTTGACTGCACGATCCCTCCAGAAAGATCTGGCAGACACTGGAGTTGTGGTACACTATTCCACTATAAAGAGATACTTGTACAAATATGGTCTTCATGGAAGAGTCATCAGAAGAAAAAGTGTAAATCATGGAAATAAAATCTAACTTTTGTTGACATAATATAGGAATGTCTAATCTGTAATTTGATGCCTTTTGGAGATTTTTCCATCATCCCTTGGCTTCTTTATGCACATTAATACACATTTTTACCTGGGGTGCCCAAACTTTCGATCTCCACTGTATATATATTCGGCAAGTGAGTAGTGTCAATCTGGTACCACCACCAATCCCTGAAGGTAATACCAATTAAAGAACCCCTATGGGTGGGACTTTCAAGGTGGGGAAACCAAAGATCATCAAAAACACATCTACATGTGTATCAAATCCACATTTATTTTTACAAGTATAAAAATTACAAAAATGTTGTAAAAATGACAAATAAACCAATTAGTGTATAAACGTATTCTGTTAAAATATTGGATTGTTCAAATGCAGCCAGCTTGCACACATCTGCGTGTAGGTTCCTTAACATTATTCTGCCATCCTACAAAAGAGGAAGAAAGCCCAATGCGTTTCAGGTTCAAGCCTTTCCTCAGGGGCGTGTGGCAGAATGCAATTTATATATCTGGACGTACTTTGTCCAATAACAATACTCGAAAGGATTTTGCCTTCAGAGCTCAAGGGATGAGGATTTCCTAGTCATATGATGAATGGAAAAATGATGTGGAGATGTTTCAAATCACAGCTCAAGGACAGGTACCTAGAGCCTTGCTGTATATTAAATGATCCAAGATGAGTTCTATCAAGTCAATGGGTGCAAGAAGAAAGGAGGGTAAATGCCAGAGAGTCCTCCCCACCACTTCACAATAGAACACAATGTTTTTCAGTCTGCCTTACACTGTTTCCATATAGTGATCCAAGGTAGGCAGCAGTATCAGACAGCAGTCAACATAGCTTGCATAGCTTAAACGACGGGATCTACCGTCATATACCAAAGAGGGGCGGGGGCGGATACCTCCAATCACTCCTAACGCTTTCAAGACCAGGTCAGAAATGTCAGCTCTGACATTTAAGCTATGAAAGCTATCTGGTGCTATGTATACACTTATCTGGGACGCTGTATACCCCTATCTGGTGACTGTATACCCTATCTGGTGCTATGTATACACCTATCTGGTACTCTGTATACCCTATCTGGTGACTGTATACCCTATCTGGTGCTATGTATACACCTATTTGGGACTCTGTATACCCTATCTGGTGACTGTATACCCTATCTGGTGCTATGTATACCCCTATGGACTCTGTATACCCCTATCTGGTGACTGTATACCCTATCTGGTGCTATGTATACACCTATCTGGGACTCTGTATACCCCTATCTGGTGACTGTATACCCTAACTGGTGCTGTATACTCCTGACACAAGGGGTGGACACTATAATGGGGGGAGCTTATGAGAAATGGGAGGATTCAAAAAGGAAGGCCGGGTTCTGGCCCCCCATTCTAAAATTTCACCAGCCACCACTGCTTGGAAGAATGGTAAATTTGGAGCACAGCAGTGCGGAGACTCTCAGAGACAAAGCAGTGGTCACAAGGTTTCTCGGGAGGAGAAAGGATTTGAGCGGCAAGAATTCTGTTACCCAAAGGTGAAGTGAGACTGGTACGAACCGTAGCCAGAATACGATCGGGAGGTATCACAGGAAGAGGAACCGACTCCATCTTGGAAGCGGAGGAAAACTGTTGCGATAAGGCATCAGCTCTTACATTCTTAGTACCGGCTGGGTAAGAATGAGACTATGGGGTTTATTTACTATACCGTTCAGGCGCACATTTGACGCTACTGTGCGCTATTTAATGGCAGATATGCGCAAATAGCGGTAAATAGCGCACATATAGAATTCATTATACCGGCTGCCGCAAAATAACGGCCAAACTTGAATTTACTATAGTGGCCAGGTCACAGAAAACGCCCAACTCCTTACTCCAGTCTAGACCTGGAGTTGTACAAATAGAAATAATGTTTGGAGCATGATCTGATCCCCTAAATTGTATTTAAAGATAATCTGCTTTTAAACTGTGTGAAAAAGTGATTTCTATACTGAAATATCTTAAAAAGTCTGAGAAGAGATAAATTCCCCGTCTCCTTACTCTTAGTTATAGAGCACAGCTGAGCACAACTGAGCATGCTCAGACACAAAACAACTCTCAAAATAACTCGCATGGAGTAATTCCTTGAGTAGTTAGTAAATACCAAAATGAGAGTTACACACATTTTTTGGGAGTGAAGAGGGGAGTTATTTTGCCAAGTGCAAGTTTCAGCCATTCGTTCTAATGGTACAATTGTTATTTTATCAAATAAATCCATTTCATGTTGAAATGAAATGTATCTTTCTCTCAAAGAAATTGTCCAGGCAACAGTGTTGCAAATTTGATAATCTATTTTGTTTTTAAGAATGCTAGAATGTGAAATCTCTTCATGTTTTGTAAATAATTTTTTTTTCTAGGTCACTTTCATTTGCTGCTGTCCATGTCACAAAAATATTTAGCCAAACTCACACAGATGTCTTTACAAACCACAAACAATACCAATGCTTATGGAAATTTAAAATTAGTCCCATTTTTTTTTATTCTTTCCAAATGATCCTAAATTGAGCCCCAAAAATGTGATATGTGTACCAACATCAGAAATAAAAATGTCATTGCCAAAAATCTGAGGATAACATTACTATTCTACACTCATGCAGCAAGAACCACCAAAAATCACAGATTACATTTAGAAGATTAACTCTTGACTAATGTAAGTCCTATATATTCCTAGACATGCAGTATCTGTGTATTTATGTGTAGGAGAACTTGACGTGTAGCAGCACCGTGGTTTAAAAGGTAGCAATTCTGTCAATTCCCAAGTTAAATTTCCAAGCATGTCACTTCATGTAGAGATGTTGTTTGTCCTCTCTATGTTGTTAAACATGACTCAGGGCCTTACCTAAATTATGTCTAAATGTAGTATTTATGTGTAGGAGGGGTCCACCACCATTGCAAATCTTGGCTGATATACTAGCTAGGTAATGGGGATGCCTGCCTTTACATGCACATGGACTTTAATGGCATCCCAGTCTTAGTCCGTAGGATTCAATATTGAGTTGGCCCACCCTTTGCAGCTATAACAGCTTCAACTCTTCTGGGAAGGCTGTCCATAAGTTTTAGGATGTTTGTCTATGGGAGTATTTGGCCATTCTTATAGAAGTGCATTTGTGAAGTTAGGCACTGATGTTGGATGAGAAGGCCTGGCTCACAGTCTCCGCTCTAATTCAGCCAAAAGGTGTCCTATCTGGTTGAGGTCAGGACTCTGTGCAGGTCAGTCAAGTTCCTCCACCCCAAACTCACTCGCTTTGTGCACTGGTCCAAATCATTTGGTGGAGGTGGATTATGGTGTGGGGTTGTTTTTCAGGGGTTGGGCTTGACCTCTTAATTCCAGTGAAGGGAACTCTTAAGGCATCAGCAAGACATTTTGGGCAATTTCATGCTCCCAACTTTGAGGGAACAGTTTGGGGATGGCCCCTTCCTGTTCCAACATGACTGCGCACCAGTGCACAAAGCAAAGGCCATAAAGACATGGATGAGGGAGGTTGGTATGGATGAATTTGACTGGCCTGCACAGAGTCCTGACCACAACACGATAGAACACCTTTTGGCTGAATTAGAGCAGAGACTGTGAGCCAGACCTTCTCATCCAACATCAGGGCCTGACCTCACAAATGCACTTCTAGAAGAATGGCCAAACATTCCCATAGACACATTCCTAAACTTTATAGACAGCCTTCCCAGAAGAGTTGAAGCTGTTATAGCTGCAAATGGTGGCCCACCTCTATACTGAACCCTGGGCTGCCATTATAGTTCATGTGTGTGTAAAGGCACATTTCCCAATACTTAGGACACTCTATTGTATATTACTTGTGATACTGAGCATGGCTATGGACTTAGGGCAGGTTCACGCCACAGTGATGGACAAGACATGTGCTCACTGCTCACTAGCTAAGTGGCTAGCAAATCCACCTGGCACCCAAAAGGTTGCTGGTTCAAATCCCCAATATGCTAATGCTTGTGCTGAAGTTTATATGTTCCCCCTGTGTACGTTTCTCACCACAATCCAAAGACAGGCTGGCATTTTATTTGTCTCTTGTCCAAATAGTCTGTAATGTAAGCAAGTTATTTTGGGACTTTAAATTGGAAGCGTATTGTAGCCAGGGACTTGGACATTTCAAATTGTAGGGTTTACACTGCACGGGTACATCTGGTTAGAAAACTGTTGCTTGGATCAGTGTTTCTCAATTTCAGTCCTCAAGGCATCCCAACAGGTCATGCTTTCAGGATTTCCCTCAGATCAAACAGCTGTGGTAAATACTAAGGCAGTGAAACTGATCAAATCACTTGTGCCAAATAATAGAAAGCCTGAAAACATGACCTGTTGGGGGTACTTTTGGACAGGGTTGATAACCACTGACTTAGAATTTTGTCCTGGAGTTATACTGATCTGATGAACGTAGCCAACGGTTAACACAGCGAATAGTATTAGTTATTGCAGCCTCTCAGGTGAAATACTGTACATTTGAAAAGACAGATTGAAAGATACTGGTGGGCGTGTACTTCTATTGGGCGTGTGTCAGTGCTAGCTTATATAAGGCACTTCAGTAGAGGGTGTTGGTTTTTGGCCTGATGAGAGGTCAGGTTTGTTGCTGTGGTTTTTGTGGGAGAAGGAATGATATTTTCCTAATGACAAATGTTTTACTAGAGCTGTTTGTTTGCTGAAATTATTGTGCATTTTGACCATCAAAAGTGGCTTGATTTTACCATACTGTCCGATTGGGGTGTGTATTGTTTGTCTTACCATGCATTCTTCTAGGAAAAAAAATACTCACCAATGTATGCCTGTAGAATGTCAGGGGTAGTGGGGTGTTATTGTTTTAATGTGCCTTTTTTAATATTATGTTGTAATGCTTTGTTAGAATGACTGTTAATTATCTTTCTGTAATTTTGCAGCTAATAATGTCATGTGGGTGTTTAGTCATTTTATGAAATGTGTATGCGGTTATGCACTGTGAAACTAAAACTGTGTGCACTGTAAGGTTTAGTCCAATTTTATATTGTAAGCTCCTATGAGCAGGTTGCTTTGAATCCAATTGCTAACTGTTTTGCTAAATGTGTATATACTGTAAATATTTTAATGCCAGTAATTATGTACATACTTGTGTTTCTGCTGGCAAAATAAAATGAAATTGATTTGGCTTGTTGTTCTCTTTTGTAACTTACTTTTTGACTTAGTTTTGGGGGGGGTGGTTTTGGGGAAGGGGATTACCTTCCTTAGGGCCGGTTCACACTGCTGCGGTGTCCGAGATCGGACGTGATTTGCACCGCAGTGCAAATCGCATGCGATCTGTGCTATGCAAATTCAGCCGTACAGATAGTATGAATTCGCTTCGCATCCTGACAACTCACACAGGACCCTTTTTTGTTACGCAGCAGAATCAGATCACATGAATGTTCACATCCATGCAATCCGATTCCTGTCGGAATTTGCCGTTTGCAGTGCGATCTGCAAACTGATTTGGGGGTGTCATTAGCTTTCTATTGACACACCCAGCAGTTTGTATATGGTAGTGTGAACTGTCTAAGTCGGGTGTGCAGTGGATTCGCAGGGTTCCCGCATCGCACTAGTGTGAACCAGCACTGATAAGTAATCTTCTCATTTATATTTGCATAGTCATATGCATCAGCAGGAAGTGTAATGTGGGTGTAAACAGGAAGTGCTGTGTGCACATGGGCTGGAAGCAATTGTATGGTGATGCCAAATAAATCAATGAACCCTACCCACACCACATATAGCTCCCACATCCTCCCCTACATTGATCAAAAATGTAATTTAAACATGCTTGCGGCTATAATGTATTGTCCCCCCAATCCATACCAAGCCCTTTGGCTCAGGGATGGATTTTAAGGGGAAGCCCTCTCCAAATTTTTGGACAAACGGCAGGGGAACCCCCCAAAATCCAAACTTTCTGAGCATGCAGCCTGGAGGTCAGGATGGGCGGACAAGTGAGGGCCCGTCCCCTCCTGGACCAAACCAGGCCACATGCCTTTAACATGAGGGGGTGTGTGCTCTGCGCCCCCCCCCCACCCCAAAGCACCTTGTACCTATGTTGATGGGGACAAGGGCCTCTTCCCAACAACCGTGGTTGTTGGGGTCTGCAGTTGGGGGGCTGATTGGAATGTGGAAGCCCCCATTAACAAGGGGGCCACCAGATCCTGCCCCCCCATGTGAATGGGTATTGGGTACATCATACCCATTATAAAAACTAATAAAGTATAGCGCTAAACAGTATAAATGACAAAAATTACAATGCTGTGAACATATATAATTGTGAGTCCATATAGGCATATATATAAAGAATTGGTTAAAGATTAGTGAAACTAGAAAAGTTCATGTGTATATATATAACATCCTTCACCCCTTTGGGGCACCAGACACTGTGGTTATCACTCCCGATAAAACGTGGTACACCCGACATGCACTGTGCACTTCCACCAGGTATGTAAAAAGTACTCTTACCAGAGATAAGAGGGATTGGCGCATAAAGGCTGATCTTATGGGGACCATCCAATAGACCTCACTGTATCATTCTCCATGATTCCAAATCCAACGCTTATCAAGAACTCAAGGGTCCACAGCCAGATACCAGAGGACAATATCCACCAGGTAACAACGTGCCTCAATAAAAAAGAGTCTACATAGCGTAATACTGTTACCAGTAATAAATGTATTAAAAGGTATCACACTTACATGATAAAAGCATCAATCAAATGGTATGGAATTCCAATAGATGGTCTTAGAGCGTAGTACTAGATAGGCAGGTCCACCTCATCCAACGCGTTTCGTCCGCCAGGACTTCAAAAGTTCTTGACAAGTGTTGGATTTGGAATCATGGAGAATGATACAGTGAGGTCTATTGGATGGTCCCCATAAGATCAGCCTTTATGCGCCAATCCCTCTTATCTCTGGTAAGAGTACTTTTTACATACCTGGTGGAAGTGCACAGTGCATGTTGGGCGTACCACGTTTTATCTGGAGTGATAACCACAGTGTCTGGTGCCCCAAAGGGGTGAAGGATGTTATATATATACACATGAACTTTTCTAGTTTCACTAATCTTTAACCAATTCTTTATATATATATGCCTATATGGACTCACAATTATATATGTTCACAGTATTGTAATTTTTGTCATTTATACTGTTTAGCGCTACACTTTATTAGTTTCTATGTTTGCTTGAGCAATTTGGGAGTGTTGTTGTGTTAGCGGCTTTCATTCACTAAAAAAAAATGTTTTTTCCTGTTAAGTTTGAGATAGCGCAATAGTTTTCTTTTTGCTCATCATACCCATTCACCTAAAATGTGTAAAAATGTTTTTAAAAACTGTGACATTTTCTGTCCAATCTTTCATGTTAAAAAAGTGTCTCGCGATGTACATCCATGGTCAATAGGGATGGTCCCCCGGTTCGAGTCAAACGTATGTTCAACGCGAACAATCGGGGGGGGGGGGGGGTGCTGAATCCTGAACATTATGGGGCACTCGTGGGAAATTTGAGCGGCCCATAATGCAGTGAAATTGTGGGGGAATGCCCCCCGCTGATTGGCCAAAGCATGCACATGACCTGTGTGCTTTGGCCAATCACAGCATGCTCTGCTGTGAGATCCATGATTGGCTAAAGGCAGGGTGCCTTTGGTCAATCATTGCTCAGCGGGTCAGAGTCCACGCCCACACTATATAACGTCACTTACACAGTGGCATACAGTATAGGAATATATATGTACAGTATGCATAGGTGTGCGCAGCCTATTGCAATAGGGTGTGCACCACAAAGCGCAAACAAACATCAGTGTGTGTGTATATATGTCAGAACGGCAGAGATCGTTGTCAGTCGTTTATTTTTATTTTATGTTATTTTATTTTTTTTTATTATTGTTTTTTTTACAATTTTATTTAGGAGCCCTGCTAGGGGGCCGATGATGAAATATCAGGGGTCTAAACAGATGTCTCAATTTTGAGACAGAGAAAGGGACTGAGGACAGAGATTCCCCTGTCCCTTTCTCTGCAGCCAGAGAGCAGGGGTAATCTGCACAGTACAGGGCAATTAGGGTGTGCCAAGGCACACCTGTCACACTATGTGCACGCCTATGACAGTATGGTATATATAATACACTGCATTTAGTGTATTTATTTCAGGTACTTACATAGCTCTGTCAATTTATGCAGCGCTTTACATATATATTGTACATTCATATCAGTTCTTACCCTCAAAGAGCTTACAATCTAAGGTCCCTAACTCACATTCATACATATACTAGGGCCAATTTAAACAGGATCTAATTTACCTGCCTGTATGTCTTTGGAGTGTGGGAGGAAACCAGAGTACCCTGAGGTATCCCACACAGACACAGGGAGAGCATGCAAACTCCAGGTAGGTAGTGTCATGATTGGGATTTGAACCAGTGACTCTTTTGCTCCCAGGTGAACGTGCTAACCACTACATCACTGTGTAGACTATATACGGTGCATGCACGCTCGAATAAGGGTTTGGTATAGAGAGAGGAACTCCACGCCAAAATGAAACACAAATTTTGGGTAGGGGTCCTCCGCAAAGTCCGTACCAGGCCCTTCAGGTCTGGTGTGGATTTTAAGGGGAACCCCATGCCAAATTTTACTAAAAATAGCGTTAGGGTCCCCCCAAAATCAAAACCAGACCCCAAAGCACCCTCCCCATGTTGAGGGCATGTGGCCTGATAAGGTTCGGAGGGGGCACGCTCACTCGTTCCCACCCCCCCTGCCATGCCAGGGCTGCGTGCTCGGATAAGGGTCTGGTTTGGATTTTGGGGGGACACCAACATCATTTGTAAAAAATTTGGCGTGGGGTTCTCCTTAAAATTCATACCAGACCCTTTGGATCTGGTATGGACTGGGGGGGACCCCCAACGCAATGCTTTTTTAACGATCTTTATCTATATTGCAGGGAACCAGTAATACATTCCAGCCGCAACCGATTTTAAATGACAATTTTTCCTTTACAAATGTCATTTTGCGGTGGCACTGTTCTAAACATCACAGAGATCCATACTAAGGGGACCCCCCAAGCACGATATTTAACCACTTGCCGCCTGCCTGCCTCAGCGTGACGGCGGCAAAGTGGTTCGTTATCGCAAACCAGCCTCACCTGATGGCGGCTGCGATAACTAGCATTTGTGAGCGTGTGCGCTCACATGCTCACTGTGTTACGGGGTGGGCCAGGGAGCGGGTAGGGCAGACTCGATCAACGCCGGCTACCCGCGATGGCCCCCCTGCAGTGAAAGAAAGAAGATCCGTGTATGTAAAGATGGATCTCCGTTCTGACATATGGAAGCTGTGATCACTTCCCTCCCCCTGTCAGCCCAGTCCCATACAGTTAGAACATGCCTAGGGAACACAGTTAGCCCCCTCCAGGTTAACCCCTTCACTGCCAATGGCATCTCTACAGTAATCAGCGCATTTTTATAGCAATGATCGCTGTATAAATGCCAATGGTCCCAAAAAAGTGTCTAAATGGTCCGACATGTCCGTTGCAATATCGCAGTACCGCTAAAAATCACAAAAAAAAACAACTCCAGAAATTAATTTGCATCATCTGTAAATGCGGCAACTTTGGCGCAAACCAATCAATAAACGCCAATTGCAATTTTTTTTTAACAAAAATATGAGGAAGAATATAAATCAGCCAAAACCAATGAAATAAAATGTTTTTTTTATTATTATTTTTTTATTGGATTTGTATTTTAGCAAAAAGAAAGAAAAACTGGTTACTTGCAAAATTGTCGCTTTTTTTTATTTATAGCAGCGATCAGAAATGATGCAGAGGAGATCAAATACCACCAAAAGAAAGCTTTATTTGTGGGTAAAAAAGGACGCAAATTTTGTTTTGATACAACGTTGCACGACCACGCAATTGTCAGTTAAAGCGACGCAGTGCCAAATCGCAAAAAGTGCTCTGGTCCTAAAGCATGAAATCCTTCCAGGGTTGAAGTGGTTAACCACTTGCCGACCGCCGATCGGCATCTGACGGCGGCAAAGTGGCTCGTTCCCGCAAATCGCCGTCATACGACGGCGGCTGCGGGAACGAGTTTAGTGAGCGCGCGCGCGCCGCCGGAGGCGCCCCCGCACACTCACTGTGTCCAGGGGGGGCCAGGGAGCGGGTGCGGCGGCTTCGATTGCCGCCGGCTACCCGCGATGGCCCCCCTGGAGCGAGTGAGCGGAGGTCCGTGTATGTAAACACGGACCTCTGCTCTGTGTGAGGGGGAAGGGCTGTGATCACAGCCTTCCTTTACTTGAAGGCTGTGACCACTTCCCTTCCCCAGATAGTGCAGTCCCCCTACAGTTAGAACACGCCCAGGGAACATATTTAACCCTTAGCGCACCCCCTGCAGGTTAACCCCTTCACTGCCAATGACATTTACACAGTAATCAGTGCATTTTTATAGCACTGATCGCTGTATAAATGCCAATGGTCCCAATTTTTTTGTAAAAAAAAGTGGCAAAAACCGGCTAAATATAAGAAGGAGTATAAACGATATTTTTTTTAGCGTTAGCGGCAAATAACTAACCAAACGCGTTTTCACCAGCGCAAATGCCTACTACTCTTAAGTAAAAACCCCAAAAATTAAAAAAAAATAAAAAATGATTATTACCGCCGCTAGACGCTAAAAAACGCCATGACGCTATAAAGTCGCCTGTACAGCCTGGTAAAACTGTGAAAAAACCCTGGTAACCGTAAATATGTCGCTAGTCACGATATTTTTACGTGACTAATGACACATTTACAGTAA
>BLSH010412956.1:262361-273019 GCA_018402905.1 Glandirana rugosa | reverse complement strand
TGTGCCTGATGTGCCCTCATGTGCCCTAATGTGCCTGATGTGCCCTAATGTGCCTGATGTGCCCTCATGTGCCCTAATGTGCCTGATGTGCCCTAATGTGCCTGATGTGCCCTAATGTGCCTGATGTGCCCTCATGTGCCCTAATGTGCCTGATGTGCCCTCATGTGCCCTAATGTGCCTGATGTGCCCTAATGTGCCTGATGTGCCCTCATGTGCCCTAATGTGCCTGATGTGCCCTAATGTTCCTGATGTGCCCTAATATGCCTGATGTGCCCTAATGTGCCCTAATGTGCCCTGATGTGCCCTAATGTTCCCTGACATGCCCTAATGTACCCTGATGTGCCCTGATGGGCCCTAATGTGCCTGATGTGCCCTGACGTGCCCTAATGGGCCCTAATGTACCTTTATTTGCCCTGATGTGCCCTAATGTGCCTGATGTGCCCTAATAACCCTAATGTGCCTGATGTGCCTGTGTCCTAATGTGCCCTGATGTGCCCAATGTGCCCTGGTGTGCCGCCATGTGCTCTGATGTGCCCTAATGTGCCTGATGTGCTCCATGTGCCCTGATGGGCCCTGATGTACTCCTTGTGCCCTGATGTACTGTACCCTGATGTGCTGTACCCTGATGTGCTGTACCCTGATGTGCTGTGCCCTGATGTGCTGTACCCGGATGTGATGTGCACAGATGTGCTGTACTCTCATTTGCTGTGCCCTGTAATCTGATGTGCTGTACCCTGATGTGATGTGCGCTGTACCCTGATGTGCTGTGCCCTGATGTGCTGTGCCCTGTAATCTGATGTGCTGTACCCTGATGTGATGTGTGCTGTGCCCTGATGTGCGCTGTACCCCGATGTGCGCTGTGCTCTGTACCCTGATGTGCTGTGCCCTGTTGTGCTGTGCCCTGATGTGCCCTGATGTGCCCTAATGTGCCTGATGTGCCCTGATGTGCCCTAATGTGCCTGATGTTCCCTAATGTGCCTGATGTGCCCTCATGTGCCCTAATGTGCCTGATGTGCCCTCATGTGCCCTAATATGCCTGATGTGCCCTAATGTACCTTGATGTGCCCTGATATGCCTGATGTGCCCTAATGTTCCTGATGTGCCCTAATGTGCCCTGATGTGCCCTAATGTTCCCTGACATGCCCTAATGTACCCTGATGTGCCCTGATGGGCCCTCATGTGCCTGATGTGCCCTAATGTGCCTGATGTGCCCTGACATGCCCTAATGGGCCCTAATGTACCTTGATTTGCCCTGATGTGCCTGATGTGCCCTAATATACCCTAATGTGCCTGATGTGCCCTAATGTGCCTGATGCGCCTGTGTCCTAATGTGCCCTGATGTGCCCAATGTGCCCTGGTGTGCCCCCATGTGCTCTGATGTGCCCTAATGTGCCTGATGTGCCCTGATGTGCTCCATGTGCCCTGATGGGTCCTGATGTGCTCCATGTGCCCTGATGTACTGTACCCTCATGTGCTGTGCCCTGTGCCCTGATGTGCTGTACCCTGATGTGCTGTGCCCTGTGCCCTGATGTGCTGTACCCAGATCTGATGTGCACAGATGTGCTGTACTCTCATTTGCTGTGCCCTGTAATCTGATGTGCTGTACCCTGATGTGATGTGCGCTGTACCCTGATGTGTTGTGCCCTGATGTGCTGTGCCCTGTAATCTGATGTGCTGTACCCTGATGTGATGTGTGCTGTGCCCTGATGTGCGCTGTACCCCTATGTGCGCTGTGCTCTGTACCCTGATGTGCTGTGCCCTGTTGTGCTGTGCCCTGATGTGTCCTGTGCCCTTTGCCCTGATGTGCACTGTACCCTGATGTGCCCTGGGCCAGTCTGGATGAAAACCAGGGCCAAATTTTTGTCCCAGTCCAGCCCTGCTGACAGCCAAGTAGTGAGCCTATTGGTCAGCCATTAAAGACTATGGATGTACGCTGAACAGGCGCACATTCATAGTCTGATTGGCTGCCCTGAGCATGTGGCTCAGTGTGACTGCATGCGGTGGGCCAGGGCGGGTCACTGTGGCTGCGGATGTGACTCCCGCTCCCACGTAGACCGACAAGCGACGGACTGATGGGGACAGGCTCGAGCCCGCTTGTCTGCATGCCAATCTCTGCACACTGACAGCGCGTGTGTCCGCATGCCGATCTCTGCACACTAACAGCCCGCTTATCCACATGCCAATCTCTGCACAATCCTGCCTGCCTGGGGTAAGTGTGGGACTTTGGGGTGGGGGTCTCTGCAGTGTACCCCCACCTGTGATACTGGCTGCAAAGTACCCCCATCTGTGATATTGGCTACAATTTACCCCCACCTGTGGTATTGGCTGCAATTTACCCCACCTGTGATATTGGCTGCAATTTACCCCACCTGTGATATTGGCTGCAATTTACCCCCACCTGTGATATTGGCTGCAATTTACCCCCACCTGTGATATTGGCTGCAAAGTACCCCCATCTGTGATACTGGCTGCAAAGTACCTCCACCTGTGATATTGGTGGCAATTTACCCCACCTGTGATATTGGCTGCAATTTACCCCCACCTGTGATATTGGCTGCAAAGTACCCCCATCTTGTGATACTGGCTGCAAAGTACCCCCACCTGTGATAATGGCTGCAATTTACCCCCACCTGTGATATTGGCTGCAATTTAGCCCCACCTGTGATATTGGCTGCAATTTACCCCACCTGTGATATTGGCTGCAATTTACCCCCACCTGTGATATTGGCTGTAATTTACCCCACCTGTGATACTGGCTGCTATATACCCCACCTGTGATGCTGGGGCTCTATATTGTGTCCTGTGATACTGGCTGCTATATACCCCACCTGTGATGCTGAGGCTGTATACTGTGTCCTGTGATGCTGAGCTGTATACTGTGTCCTGTGATGCTGACCTGTATACTGTGTCCTGTGATGCTGAGCTGTGTACTCCTGACACAATATGTATAATATAGGGGGTGAAGTGGGTGGGTTCTATAAGGGGTGTGGTTTATTAGAAGTAGGAGGGGTCAAAAGGAAGGGCGGGGCCTGGAGCCACCCCCATCCTAAAACTTCACCAGCCGCCACTGGTAATTTCCCTAACAAAAACCATATACGCTGTTAGACATTTGTTTGAGAATAAATTCTATTAGTATATATCCGCCTTGTGTGTGAACTACATTTTGAATTGTAGTGGAGCAACATTAAGAGTATCTTTTTAGGTTAATGGAGGAAAAGGAGTGCCTACATTCTAAGGATAACAGACTAATTATACATATGGTGATATGACTATGGTGGCAGCTCCCTATAGGGTGTACAGTGCTTTATCCTTTTGTATTTGTGAGTAAGCACATGGCTGCCTGTACTACAGACTGTGAAATCTGCCAGCAAATGCTGTTTTTCAGTTTCTGTTTTTTGTTTATCTCCAAATATGATCCAAATTGTCCTCTCCGCTCCTCCCAAGACCTTCTGCTCTCTAGCTCCCTTGTTTCCTCCTCCCATGCTCATCTCCAGGATTTCTCCAGAGCCTCTCCCATCCTCTGGAACTCACTACACCACAGTCACTACCTTTTGTTTCCCCAGCCTCTCCCTCTTAAATTGTAAGCTCGCAGGAGCAGGGCCCTTGTTCTGAATTGTACTGTTGGTTTATTGTCTCCTTTTATATCGTAAAGCGCTGTGCAAACTTGGTGCTATATAAATCCTGTATACTATTAATAATCATAAAGTGTCTCTTTTCACTCATTATAAGCAAGTTTTTCTATAGTCTGGAAATCTGTGCATGCATTGGATTTTCTGTGTATTGAACTCGCTTAGGAGAACACAGGGACTGTCGTTTCTAGAATTGTCCCTGCTGCTTAATTTGTTGGACTGTGTTTGATTTCTGCTGTGCACAGACAACTGATTTCTGCATATCTTGAGACTGCCTACAGATCTACTCATATTCACGCAACGTATTTGAACAAGAATCTGCTTTCAGCACCCCTGAAGCTGCTCCAGCGGTCCAGGGATTTGAAATCCCTGTTCTTCAGCCTCTTTTCCGGACTACTGGAGTGGCTGTGGGGTTACAGGCAGCTCGGCAACCCCAGAGGTAAGCACAGTAGAGACCAGGGAGTGTGGGTGGGGTGTCCAGTGTTCATTCACCTGTACATTTTTTCTGTAAACGCAAACTAACTTTTTAAGATTTAGGGAAGACTTGACTGTGCATGTGGGTCTAGCGCAGTGGTTCTCAACGCCTGTCCTCGGGACCCACTAACAGGCCAGGTTTGCAGGATAACTGAAATACATCACAGGTGATATCATTTGCTGCTCATTGATTGCAGTATTCTAGTCTGCATCAGTTAGGTGTATATTTTTCCTAGACTGTCAGCACTGCCGTCCTCTTCCCTCAGGCCTGGAGACCCCCCCAAGAAACTTGACACGTACGCGGTGTTGAGTTTACTCAGAGTGATCTAAAATGTCTTTATTCAACTTCAGTATATAAAGTAACTTGAACAGTCTTGTAACCACACCCAATAATGGGTGTCATGAAACTAACCTCAGGCATATTCATCATTTAGGGGAAATCACATGATGTACAAGAAATCAAGACTAGTTAGTTATACAAGTAGGGCAAAGGTGAGCATCAAAGCAGAATACTGTACAAACTAATCTAAAATGGATACCATGCCTAAAATGAAGCATGTAAGGCTAACAATAAAAGATTATATTCCCACAGCATCTCCCCAAGGTAATACTTAAAATCTGGCCTGTTAGTGGGTCCTGAGGACCGGAGTTGATAACCACTGGTCTTGCGGATATCTTTAGCTGTTGGAAATAAAACTTCATCTTTGGGAGCAAAAGGTTGCTCCTTCCTGGATGGACCAGATCAATTCTGTTTGGACAGCGCTCTCACTGTGACCGATGCCAACCAAACAGAATCAATCTGGTGTGGAAGCACTAATGGAGAAGAAGTAGAAGAGTGGGGCTTTCAAAACCCCAGACTACTGGAGTGGCTGCGGGGGTGCTGACAGCTCAGCAAGCCCAGAGGTAAGTACAGAGGGAACCAGGGGGGTGGGGAGAGTGTCCTGTGTTAGTTCACCTCTTCATTTTTTTCTGTAACGCTTTAACAAAAGCTATGAGAAATATTCTTTTCTTCTATCAGGTATCACAACAGAATAGTCTCCTCAAGAGTTAATATAGCTTTACTGCCCTTAGCAAAACAAGATACTGAATTTTTGGAGGCCAAATTACTGAAAGACGACAAGATATCACTACTCCATTAAACTTCATCCCACTACTCAACCTTTTCCGAGCACTCATTTTATAGATCTCTATGGTCTCACCCACTCTAACCATATCTGTGATCCTGCTTTCAGCAATCTTCATTTGGTATTCAACCCATAGCAGCCTATTTTGAAGCAGAAGCAGCAAAGTCAAAAGCTCATTGCATTGAAAGGGAAAGGGCTCTTAAGGCCAAACTACAGAAGTACCAGCTGTGTATGCATAAGCTCAAAAAAAAAAAGCTTCAAACAAGAAAAGGAGATGCTAGGCTTAGCCCAGAGTTTTTGAACAAATCGCACAGGAAGAAGAAGTTCAATGCCCTATTTTGACAGCCTCTGATTACCTTTGCAAGATGGACCCTGCAATTCCTCCAAAGCCAGAACAATGTAAAGAGACAGAGGATGAATACAAACCACCAGCATGCTGAGATGCAAACAGCACGCACCAAGGAGAGCTGCAGATACACTCATCAACTGATACAATCCTCTCTGCAATTCACAATGTTATATTGCTGCTAACTTTGGCTTTATTAACCACCTTCCTTTGATGACTTTCTATCGCAGCACTTCTGTATGCACTAAATGGGCTCAGACGTCTGTGCTGAAAATTAAAGCAGAGACAAATATGACTTGGGAGTTTCATGTTTTTGTAACAAAAAAATGTTGACTGGTGTGTATTGTGAAAGGTTATTACATACTCCTGACCCCTGCACTCTGGTTATTACATACTCCTGACCCCTACACTCTGGTTATTACATACTCCTGACCCCTACACTCTGGTTATTACATACTCCTGACCCCTGCACTCTGGTTATTACATACTCCTGACCCCTGCACTCTGTGCATTACACACTCTTGACCCTTTAAGTCCCTCCCACTGTTAGCTTAATTTGGCCATACCCACTATTCATCGCATCATTTCTCACCTCAGACTCAGAAAAACTTGAATACTACCTATATCTAGTATGTTTTGCATTGTTGTTCATTGTATTAAATAGAAGCAATGATTTTCCTTGCAGCCTAAGCATACTGTATGACAATACTGGAATCTTTGTGGCTTTGTGCTGGTTAGGTGTGCTTCAGAATTGTCCGGGAAGACCACACACATTCCATTTCATAACCCTCTTGATGGAAAACTTGTCCATGTTGTTTAGAAAAAAGAAATGTCAAACACTGTCTTTTGATAACAGTTGACATTCTCCTGTAGACTGTGAAACCTCAGCTCATCACCATTCACCACCCAAAAACACACCTCATTAAATAACAGTAAGACGCATTTCTTTCCCAGAATATGATATGAAACAATGACTATTGAGGAGATCTTAAAATATGAATTGTTACATAATCCTTGTGTATGTCTGGGATCACTGCCCCAGGCCATCTTTTCCTGTGCTGTACAAGATGAAACAACAAGTACAGCTAATCACTAAACTGCAGATGTTATCCCTGAAATACTGCAGCTGTGCCAAAGTCACAAACCATACATTAAACTGAAGGGTTTCCTATATACTTTATTTGTTAGATAAAGACTAAAAAAGAATCAGATTTATATGTATTTTATGTATTTATTTATTTATTTGAAACAAGGTCAAATTGAAGTATTGCATATTTATTTTTACTTATTTATGTCTTGTAGTAAGCAAATGGTACACTTCGGGCAGTTCTTTACACTTTGGTGAGTCATTTTGCTGCTTTTTTGTGAATAAGCTAGAGTTATTTGATCTCTTTCTGTTGTGCTCTATCCACATCATGTACACAAATGAGTGATTCACATGAGGTACATACCAGGCCTCCCTGACTCTAGCTCATATGCCCAGGTGGATTTTGAGTTAGAGACAGTGGGCTTCATTCACAGAACCAGATTAAATGCAGTATTCAAGCGTTTTCCCAAATTCCACATGCAATCGTGAAAATGTCAATTTACTATTGCTTTATGCAGTATTTACTGCATAAATCAAAAATGCTCAGTAAATACTGCATAAGAAAAAAAATGCAACACAACATAGTTGTTAACGCGGAGGTCTGCCGCCCGCCATCGCCCCTTTAAAAATTAAAAGACACATACAGTATCTGCTGACTTAACTTTAGGACACTTACCTGTCCTGGAGTCCAGCAGTGTCGGATTGGCTGGTCGCGTGCTGCCGCCATTGAGGGTAAGGGAACCCGGCAGTGAAGCCTTTTGGCTTCATGCCGGGCCCCTACTGCGCATGCACGAGCTGCCGCTGCATTTTGTCACTGGCCCGGCAGCATAGGAGGAGGGAGTCGGGCCGCTGACGTCCAGGCTCCCGGATGTGGGGAAAAGGACACCTGTCATAAGGTCATAATGTGACACCTGGGGGGGGGGGATCCGACGAGCGGAAGTTCCACTTTTGGGTGGAACTCCACAGTAAGGACACCAGCGGCCGTCTGCTCCTTAACAACCAGCAATGCAGGCTTTTACTACTGAAATATCGCATGACTTCTTAAAATAACTGGTATTTTAGTAGCGTTTTTTTAGTGAATGCCAAAACAGTTTTGAAAAACGCTGTGTGGCATCTTACTGCGTACTCGGTAAGATACCGCTTTGTGAATGGAGCCCAATGTTGGGCTATCTCATTAGAGCCCAGTATGATCTTTATAAAAAAAATATTTGATGACGTTCACTCTCGAGATCTTTTTCACACACTAGTTGGGTTTCGAGGGTACTAGAGGGTTGATTTATTAAAACTGGAGAGTGAAAAATCTGGTGCAGTTGTGCATGGTAGCCAATCAGCTTCTAACTTCGGCTTGTTCAATTAAGCTGTGACAAAAAAAACCTGGAAGCCGATTGGTTTCTATGCAGAACTGCAGCAGATTTTGCACTCTACAGTTTTAGTAAATCAACCTTTATCTATTCAGCTACAAAGTCCATGTATTTACAACCTTAAGAAGCAGGTGCTCTTGTCCAGAATGCTGTCTAGTTTTATCTTATAACTAAAGGTTTAAGACAAGGGTGTTCACTTTCATCCCAATATTTGTTCTGCTGGTGGATTAATAGAATTTATTAAGATAAATAAGAGAATCCAGGGGATTCAAATCCAGCATTAAACTTATAAATTGGCTTATTCACAGATGATGCAACCATCAAATTAAAATGATTGTAAAGGTTAGTTTTAGGTTAGCCGCTTTCCATGCGGGTGTGCTCATGAGTCCTGCTGCAGCATCCATTGAAACAGACAGCAGGACTTGGACTCTGACACACCCCCGGCTCCCGTGTCACTGAATTTGATTGACAGCAGCGGGAGCCAATGACTCCTGCTGCTATCATTCTAGCTAATGAGGACACGAGACAGTGGCTGGAGCTGCTGGGCTCATGCTTGTTGCTGGAACGATCAGGCTCAAGTAAAAAAAGGGGGAGTGGGGTCTGGGGGGCAGCTGAAGCACAGAAGTTTTTTCACCTTAACCTCCCTAGCGGTATTCCCGAGTGTGGCTTGGGGTTAATTTTCACTGCCAAAAGCAGTAAGCCCAAGCCACACTCGGGATTGCATTGCAGGATCCAGGCAAAGTTACTTACCTTGTCCCCAGGATCCTGCGATGTCCCCGTGCAGTGTCCTCTGCCCGATGCCTCTGTGTGCCGGGCTCCGTTCCCTGCGAGTGTCACGTTGCATGGGGCGGAGTCTGGCGGCAAATTCAAAAGTGAAACACACATAACACATACAGGACACTGTAATCTGTAAGATTACATTACTGTATCAAATCATTTCACATCACTTTTGTCCCTAGTGCCTTGTCCAGTGCCCTGCATGCACTTTTATATTATATATGCCATTCTGTCTGCCTGGAAGCTTGAGAATGTCCATGGCATACAAAAAGCGTCCCTTTACGCCAAACGTGATTTTTGACCAGCTAGAAAACACAGATAGTAAATAAGAATCATTTACAGAATTGAGTGATACTGATTCGTGGGGAAATTTGTCATCAGACACTGAAAGTGACAGCAGCGACAATTCTGCAACTGAGCAAATTTCAGTGTTTTTGATTTGATTACATTATTGAATACATTTTATTATTATTATTATATTATTATTTTTGATAAATATTTATAGTTATTTATTATATTATAATTTATGATTTCGTGTTTCAAACTTTATCATGCCCGTGATGTCTACTAGACTCTTGTTTGGACAGATTTAAGTGAGTTATTCCTAAGAATTACAGGCCTACAATATAAAACGCCAAATTTCTATGCGAAACAATGTACCGCTTTGAGACGCAAAAATCTGACATAATCATACCGCCAGGGAGGTTAACACATAGAATGCATTAAGGTGAAAAACTATGAGACTTTACAACCCCTTTGACCAATCTGGACACTGCACTGACAACTGATAATGGTAGTAAACTCTTTTTTAAAACGTCTACCTACACATACCTCCCAACTGTCTGAGGTGGGAACGAGGGGCGCCTATTAGCAAAAGTATGTAGGCATAGGACACACCCCCAGCCACACCAAAAAAAGACCCACAAGTGCTTTTTTTACCACTATTATTCCCTTATACTGGCTTTTGAAAGTTTTGCAGCAATTTAGAAATTGGATGAAAGGTTTAGTACTGTGAAACACTTTTTGAAAGATAAATAGTGCATTTTATATACAACTATATAAATCAGACCAACATGAGGGACAAATGAGGAGGCCAGAGGGACAGAGAGACTTTGTCCAAATCAGGGACAGTCCCTTGAAAGGGACAGTTGGGAGCTATGCCTGCAGGTGAGCATATAATATGGCTGACTTGTAGGTACAGTGAATATCTCATTAAAGTTTGCCACTTAGTTCATATTCACATTGGCTCAAGCCGATTACATCACTACACAGTGTGCTTTGCATTCGGGGTACACTGAGTGTTTTGTCAATGTGGAGAACGCCATGCCATAATTGTGACTCCTATGTGCATGAACAGGATTGGTGTCATTCCGGCCCTTATATTCAAACAACTGGAGAGGTTGGACCCAGAAGGAAGACCAGGTGAAGATGGAAGCATCTGCAGTGGTGACAGAGCATCACTGGAGGGCTCTGTTTAAAGTGTCTGTCATAATGTGTTAGTATGTGGTTCATACTAGCACATTATGACAATACCCTGTAGGTGACCCAATTTGTTTTTGTGCCTGTCAAAGTTTTTGGACTACCGTCACCGACAGGGTGTCATACACCAAGGGTCGGCGGTGATGAAAAGGTCCGCTCAGTAGGGAAGGGACGTGTTTGTTCAGCTCCTGTTCTACGCCAGTCGGAATGTTAAATAATGATTATGTAATCTAAATGAAAAGAAATGAAATATCGTTTTTTGGACTGGTTCCTAAAATTTCGCTATCAACTAAGAATTTCTTTTGTTTAACCCAGTGGATGTCCCATAACAGTATTACACGATCATACTTGGTGTATGATTGTGTAATACTGTCTGTGAAA
>BLSH010412956.1:237803-260944 GCA_018402905.1 Glandirana rugosa | reverse complement strand
CTTTAGAACTAGGAGATGATTTGTGAACAATAAATAATCTGTCACTTACAGCAACAGCTGGAACCTGGCCATATAGGAGTAGGCAATGGTTTTTGAACAAGAATCTGTCCCTCTAAGCAACAGCTGGAAACTCTCCCTTTAGAACTAGGAGATGATTTTTGAACAATAATGTGTCACTTACAGCAACAGCTGGAACCTGGCGCTATAGGAGTAGGCAATGGTTTTTGAACAATAATCTGTCCCTCTAAGCAACAGCTGGAAACTCTCACTTTAGAACTAGGAGATGATTTTTGAACAATAATGTGTCACTTACAGCAACAGCTGGCCCTATAGGAGTAGGCAATGGTTTTTGAACAAGAATCTGTCCCTCTAAGCAACAGCTGGAAACTCTCCCTTTAGAACTAGGAAATGATTTTTGAACAATAATGTGTCACTTACAGCAACAGCTGGCCCTATAGGATTGGCAATGATTTTTGAACAATAATAATCTGTCCCTCTAAGCAGAAGCCTCTACCTAGTGCAGTCAGATCGCTCAAAGCAGCAGTATGTGAAATCTAAAATTACTCCCACAATCTGATTGTTGAGTACGATCGCACAATCTGATCATTGTGTACAATCGTAACGATCGTTGTGTTAGGCAGGGTTTGATCTGCAATGTGTCACTCAAAGCAGCAGTATGTGAAATCTCAAATTACTCCAACAATCTGATCGTTGTGTACGATCGTAACGATCGTTGTGTTAGGCAGAGTTTGATCTGCAATCTGCAACTCAAAGCAGCAGTATGTGAAATCTCAAATTTCTGCTATCTGTCCCTCAGAGCAACAGCAGTAGTAATCTCAGGATGCAGGATCCGATGTTAAAATGTCTGTAATCTCTCCCTCACGCCAGCAGCTTCCTCTCCCTACACTAACCCAAGAGCATGTGATATGCAGCACTGTGACTCCAGCTTATAAAGAGGCTGGGTCACATGATGCACTGGCCAATCACAGCCATGCCATTAGTAGGCTTGGCTGTGATGGCTGCTAAGGGCAAACCAGTGAAACATTTGTTGATTAGCTGCCCTGCAGCTATTCAACATGCGTGATCAACTATCAGAACCCAGAACCCGAACCCGAACGTTTTTTGAAATGTCCGTGTTCGGGTCCTGGTCCCGGACACCCGAAAATTCGGTACGGACCCGAACGTTACAGTCCGGGTTCGCTCAACACTAGTCCTAGTGTATGTCCTGAACATAGCCATCTGCTCACTCCCGAGATGGACTGGGTACTATGGACTATTATGTGTAGGTTACATGGAGGAGTGCACCTGACTGCAACTATACTAACGAAAGAGGCAGAAAAACACATTACAGGGCCATTAAGTAGTGGATGTGTATAGATTATTTTTTGAGAATAATGATATTGTTTTGGTGTTGCTTTAAGGCTAAACTGAAATAGTACTTATGGCAAAGTAGAAACCAAGGGTCTCATTTATAGTGATAACAAAGAAAAAACCCTAAGGAGTAGCAGGAACTCCTGATCCACAGTATAAAATTACTTTTTGGCAACAATTCTGCAGCAGAAAAAAAATCTACAGTATGCCATCAAATGGCAGACAATTGGATAACATACAATTAGCCATACTGGCCATAACGTTATGACCACCACCACATAACTTTAAGGGCTCATTCACGCTTGCAGTGCAGTGACCTGTGTTTTTCTGTAGTAGATAAATGCAAATCGCTGCTAGGACATATAGAAAGCAATTGTTTTCCATGTGCCCCCTTAATGCCGGTGTGATGTGCAGGATGTGCAGTGCAGTGTGGAAACATGCAGCATTTCTGCTCTTTTTTCCCACAGTGCACTGGTTGGCATTGCATGTCACTGCACTGCAACACACCATGTCTAAGGAAAGTGGAAACTTGACACCAGAGCGCTAAGCATTCCTAAAGAAGCTAAACACAGTACTTCTGATAATGGTGACCCCTGTGCAACATGGTTTTGTCTATACTCCCATCACACACTTTCCTGGGTCAAAGGCTCGTCTGTAGCAGGTGCTGTAGCGATTACCAGCTGGACACTGGATATATCACATATCAATACACATGTTCATCAGCACACCATGGATCTTCAATTGCAGTCCAAAACTTTTATTGCTGAGAGATCACATCAGAAAAGAATAAGCCGCGCAGGACCTCTTTGTCAGGCATGTGACTACATGTCTGTGCAACATGGACTGGATCATCCAGGCATTGCAGCCCCCTTTAGATCAGCTCAGTATAGGATTACTTTGCAGCTCTGGGATGTCTAATTACCATGCCCCGACTACTCTGGGCCCCATCCACAGCTGGCATTTATTTGGGCACTAACTCTACCCATTACACCACTAGAGATGGGATTTCATTAAAAGGGAAGCTAACACCTGCTTATAGCTTCCCCTCTACCATGCCACAATAACAACAAAGCCATCTTTTGGTAGGCAAGCTAAATGTACCTGCCAACACATGGTTACAATGTGGGTTTTTAGGAGCTAAAACAGACAATAAGGAGGTGACATAATGCCCGCTCACTGCCTATCAAGCAACCTTTGAACAGGAGATAGCAAGTGTAAATGAGCCCTACGACAGCACAAAGAGCAATGGAGAAGTGCATTATGCAGTAACCTATAATTAACCAATAAACAAGGAGGTCTGATTATTCCATCAGAAGTAATCAGACACTTTAAGCCTGGGTTCACACTGGTGCGGGAATGAAATCATGCGAGTTCAGCTCACACAATTTCATTCTCGCATGTCAGTCCGACAATTTCAGAGACATCTGTGCGGTTTCCTGCACAGATGTCTATGGAAATCGCACCTGAAATCGACAAAGGTAGTACAGAAACTACTTTTGGGAATCAGTACGGCGCCGCAAAGTCGGTGTCGCACCAATTCGGACAGTGCCATGGCGGGCAATAGCCACTGATTTGGCATGCGATTTGACATGTCAAATCTCATGCCAAATCTCATGCCAAATTGCATCAATGTGAACCTAGGCTTAAACAATCATCTTTGAAAGTGTCATGCAATGTCATGTCTAATGTACACTGGATAGACTATGCATAGAGAAACATACACTAGGCTAGAACAATAAGAACTGGCCAACAATTTTCCAGCTTAGCTTGTCAGCTTCCCAGAGGTGAGAGCTGTTCAGATTGTATGTGTGAGTAAATAGATTTTTTTTTCTTAAGCCCAATTGTCTATTAGGACTTCCAATTAAAGTATTTTTAACTCCACTGAATACACGTTCTTCTAATTAGGGTTGCAGAGACCATACTGAATTAAAAGGCGGCTTTATTACTTTATGCATCAATTACCTGAGTTCTGAAGTCTGCTAGCCATCAGTTATACAATGCAGAACTGTGCATGGGTAAAGCAGGATACGGTCTATGTTGTTTTCCTGCAGGTAGCTGGTATATAATTGAATGATCTCATGCTGTTAACCAGACATTGTGCAACTTCTTAAAACGAAATTCTTTGAAATGGCATCAATCTTACATGAAATGTCTTCTGTAAAAAGCAATTCACTATCAAAAACTTGACTGAACTAATTTTAGAACTACATAATCTATTATAATTCATACTGAGAGCACAGCTGAATATTATGAAAGGTATTTTTAAATTTGTCTTTGGGGTACAAGCTGGAGAGAAAAGAGGACACGTTGTATAACGGTGCAGAAAAAACACTTCAAATACAAGTGCTGTGTGTTCCAACTTAAAAATGTATAAAACTGTAATACATATATATTTATATATACATATCTATCTATATATATATATATATATATATATATACAGGCGGTCCCCTAGTTACAAACATCCAACTTACAAACAACTCCTACTTACAAATTGACAGAGACAACAGGAAGTGAGAGGAAATCTCCCCCTAGGAAGGGAAATTCACTCCTGTAAGAGTTATCATGGGAAAAAAGGTGTCTCCACTGATGCTTTATCACCAAGGCTTGTTTCCACAATAACTCAAAATTTTCAAAATCCAATTGTCATTGGGACAGAAAGTGAGGGGAAATCTTCTGAAGGGGCTCAGACAGCAAAATAAACATTACAGGGGTATTGCACATTCCCTATGCTATCCAAAAAGCTTAAAATCGTTTTTTTGGCTGGAGTTACACTTACAAACTGTTCCGACTTACAAACAAATTTGACTTAAGAACAAACCTACAGACCCTATCTTGTTTGTAACCCGGGGACTGCCTATATATATATATATATATATATGTATGTATATATAGTGCAAAAGAGCAATAAAAAAGAAAAAAAATGAACATAATACTTATAGAGACTAGTGTTACAGCTATTGAACATTCACAGATGGTGATTGATATATTTTCATATGTAGCTGCAGCATTGTTGTTATGGGAGACATCAGCACAGCTTTACACTACATTGGGGACATTTTGCAATCTGGGTAGGGACACATTAAAAGGGATTTATCAAAACTGAAGCGGCCAGAATCCAGAGCAGCTGTGCACAGCAAAGTCTTACTTTAGCTATATAAAATATAAAATCAGTTTTTTGAGGAGTAAACATAAACTTTTCTGTGTGAACATTTCCCCAAACAAATGCCATCAAGCATAGGTGTGTGCAGCTTATTGCATTAGGGTGTGCACCCCAAAGCTCAAACACACATGTCTTCCTCTGCAGCCTCAGCTACACTGGACAGTGAATGAATGGGAAGTGCTCTGTGCTGAGCAGCTTCCTGTTCATTCACAAATTGAAGCATAGCGTAAACACAGTTTACTATTCTTCAGTTATGAATGAATGCAGTGAGAGAGTGTGATCACTTAGAAAACTAAGGGGATGGTAAATGGCATATTGACTAGCCCCTTCCCCATCTCCATCCTGAAACATCCCTGCAGCAGCTGGGGGGAGAGGAGGGAAGCCAGCAGCACTGAAGGTGGAGGTGAAACACGGGGGGAAGCCCAGGCAGTAGGGGGAATCGGCACTGTAGATGGTATTTAGGGTGTGCCCAGGCACACCTGGCACACCCCCCATGCACGCCTATGCCATCAAGGAAAATATTATCTTTAATCTCTAAAGGGAACTGGTCTTTCCTGTTGTCACCTTCATTAGTATGCTAGATAGGAGGCCAACTAAGGCCCCATTTACACTTGTACAACTCCAAAGTTTTGCCAACTTTGGAGTGCAACTTGGAAGCAACTTTGGATGAGTGTAACTTGGATACAACTTTGGCTTTGACCAGTGATAATGGACAACTGTTGCAATGTATAACACTCAGGTATGACTTTTCATGCAACCTTTGAGGGTTAACATTGAAGTTTATGGTCCTCAAGTTACATGAAAGTCAGACCAAAGTAGTGCATGAACTACTTTTGACGTTGCTACAACTTTAATTCACACATACGTGTGACTTAAATTCAAATATATAAATGGTTATCATTGGAAAACATGGAGCATGACTTGTCATGTGACTTTGATATCCAACGTTGCATGGCAGGTCACAGAAGTGTGAATGGAGCCTAATAGGCCGTACTGCCTCCATGAAAGGAATATGGCTTTGATATGCTACGGTGGCTGACTGTTTATCCAAATGTCCATGTCTGATGTCAGTGGATCAGTTTAACAAACTTGGAGATCTTCAAAGCAAGCACCAGTCTTCACAAATCCAAATAGCAAGGAGAAATTGTAATTTATAGGAAATAATTGTTATTAGAAGTATTCTTCAATCGTACATCAAAGGGAACTTAAGTGCCATCTGATCACTTTCGTGAGAAAGATATGATTGTGCAGTTTGGACAAATCCAAAATTCCTAAATAATAGCAAGTGGAAGGAACTAGGATAAGAATGCAGGGAAAAAAGACTGGACTCCATAAGACTAAAGATGATTCTGCCAGAGGGAATTTCACCTGGGGATGATGCTTAATCTACAGAGAACACTGTTTCTGCAATCAGTTGTGTAGCCTGGGACCCTGGTTAGTCACAGAGATCATGAACATTCTATAACCCAACAAAGTAACTTTTTAGTGTATCCCTATAGTAAATACCTTTTTTTCTGCTGTGCCTTCTGTAGGTCAATTAATCCTTATTATAACAGGACACATTAAAATAATGGGATTGATTTACCAAAACTGGAGAGTGCAAAAGCTACTGTAGTGCAGCTCTGCATAGAAACCAATCAGCTTCCAGTTTTTTTTGTCAACGCTTAATTGAACAAGTTATGGTTAGAAGCTGATTGGCTATGCACAGATGCACCAGATTTTGCACTCTCCTGTTTTAGTAAATCAAGCCCACTGTGTTCAACCATTATATGAAATAAAACATACATCATGAAAATTAGAAATGTTTTTTTACCAGTAGAGATAAATTGGACTGGTCACTAAGCCAAACACTTATTCTTGGCATCAGTCTTCAATTCTCCACAGTAATTTTGTAAAGAACTCAGATATTACATTCAGAATGAGTGCACTGCAGGCACAGAACGCGGAAGAGGAAATCTGAAAGTAGACGGAACAGAGCATGTAAGATTACTGGAACACCCAGTGGACAGTCACAGCAGGTCCACAAAATGGGAATGTTATAAGCTTCCCCTTCTCACCATTTCAAGCTATTATTTTAGGAATAAAGCCATCACCTTAAATTCCAATGTACGGAATGAAATCTACGCTGAATAGACAATAGGAAAATTATGAATATTTTATGCACAGGTGTTAAACTATAAAGTATGTGCATTATTAAATTGGCCAAAAAATGTGACATTTTGTTTATCTGCCATCCTCTCTTTTTGGCAATGTCCCATATTACTGAGCCCTTTGAATGATGGTTATCTGCAGATTTTATGTTTCCTAAATGTAGTATAATTTTACTATACTGCAGGTAGGCTAATGTAATAAACCACTGGATACAGTAATTGAGACCTGATATTAAAGAGGATCTTGCAAATGCAAGGTGCACCTTGGTCAAAACTTTTTTTTCTTTAATTTTGAATAGAGTGGAGAGGGGAGATATGCTCTGTCAAGCTTGTATTGCTGTTTATGTTCCCACTGTCACCATAAAAGAAAGCGAGAGGAAATTCCAAATTATAAAACTGTACCCAGAACAAGAGGCAGGGGGCAAACACCTGTTCCAAGGACAAATCTCTAAGAGGGGAATTCCCATCACTTTGGGAGAATTCCTTTACCTTGTTGTGTGTCTGATACAGAGAGAGAAAGACAATATCTCCAATAGTACACAAACAGCAGAAAAAATAAACCTTCCTTACTCTATTCAAAACAATACAGATAGCTTTACAGTTTGTGCTCCTTTTCCCATTCTATATGGTAGTGTAAAAGTTAAAAAAACAAAGCATTTAGGGAAAAAGTAATTAACTATACTTACTCCCCCCCCCCCAACTTCTTCTTGTGGCACCTGGATGAAGGTGACATCACTATCCACCAGCAAGATCATGGGGAATGCTGATTAGTCAAAATCTTGTAAGAAGATGCTACTGTATTGTGCTGTAGCATCATTCATGATTTATAGCTACTCATTATTCCCTGGGATCTCTTCAGATGCAATGTGATGTCACCTCATGCAGTACGGAAGCCAGAGGAAAGGATAATATAATTATTTAACTTTCTTCCCTGCCAAGTTTTTATAAAATGGTGGAGGGGTATCTAGAATCTGCTTTAAGACAAATGCATGACATTTTGGGCCATACTTCATACAATTATCTAGAAAGGTCTTAAAGCAGACCTAGCATCAAAATGTAGGGTCTACTTAATAAATCTTGGCTCACCACTCCTTCTAAAAACACCCCAATACCCCTTGCACCTTATACCCTGATGCGGCACCTAGATAAGGGAGACAATCCTTCCCAAATCTTGCAAGAAGAAAACTACAATACTACTTGAGTGTCTTTATTTGAGATTTGAGATACACACAGCTCCCAGGATCTCACAGAAAGGCCATGACTGTGAAGAACTCAGCTGTATAGTAAGTTCAATATATTTTTATAATTTTCTCCACAAGTGTTTTTATCACAGGTATAATGGTATAACATTAGATGAGAGGGTGAGCAAATATTTATTGAGTGGACCATATACGTATTTAAGTCTAAGGTCCACTTTTCTATTTCATTAGATATTGCCAAATTTGAGGCATATGTGCAAGAAATGGCACAACTTGCCTGTTCTGTTTCAACTACAAGGCCATAAACTTTATCTTCAGCATCATGTAGGGCTTACACTGACCTGGTGATCCTTTTATCCCTTGCTTCAATTCAGACAGCTTAAACTCAATGAATAAACTCACTGCGGAGGAGACAGACGATTAAGCCTTAGTGGTTTAGTGGTTTCTTTCTGTTTCTGCCACCCTGTGCCCAATGGAAGAGACTTTCCCATTGACTGGACACTGGGGTGAGGTTTGTTTGGGCCCTTTCACCTTTGAAGAGCCTGTTGTGCGGGGAGGGCCCCCCCCACCAGGAACTCTAAAAGAAAACAATGTTCTTTACATTTCTTATTCCCTCACTGACAGACCAAATAGGGAAAGATAACGTCTTAATGTGCCGTGTTTTGTTTGCTCTGCTGGGAGGCTTATAACCCCCTTCCAGCAGACTGTGTGCTGTTTTTGTTAGTTGTAGTTTAGTTACTATGTCTTCTCTTAGGATCATTGGGATGGGACAGCTGTCCATCCCCTTCCGGCATGAGTCAAGACCTTCTCTATAAATGTATGAGCAGAGTACTTTTCTTAAGGGAGAAGTGCTGTGGCTCTGGGATGTATATTGGTTGTGTATGCTGTTAGTTGCAGGGACCTGTAGGTAGGAGTGTCTAAGTCATACTGTACAGATGTGAATAACCTACAAAGATTATGTCTATTTTTGTTCTTAAATTATCTGTATAGACCCATTTTCCAAGTTTGTTCCCTTTTCCCCCTCACTTTTATTTTAAGGGATGACCTTGCTCTTGGGCCCAGAAGCCATTTTTTCTAATTTTTTCCAGCTGGGGACCAGACCAGCTTGGTGGTGGTGAATGTAGTGCCCTCTACCTCTAGGTAGGTACTAGGTGATAGATTTTTGTGGTAGGTGAGGTAAATTTAGTCAGGCCTGGCTGGATGTCAGGCCTGATTGTTTTGATCCTGGGCAGGGGAGTGGCCTAGGGAGTGACTGGTGACTGCAGGGAGTAACACCCCTTGGTGCTTCAGAAAGTTCTGGAAGGAAAGTTGGAAAAAAGGAGATGAGGCTTCCAGAGTTTTAAAAATCTCTGACCAATCCCCAATCTGGATTGGCAGAGGGCAGGCCTCCTTAAGTACCTGGGGTCAGCCCAGTTGGGGGAGGAGGGTGTGGAAGAGATGTAGATGGAATACTGAGGCTGTCGGGGCCTTGAGGAAGCCCCCAGTCTTAGGGGGTGACTTAGGCCTGGAGCTTGGGTGCATCCAGGAGGATGGTGAGATCCTGGAACAGAGGCACAAGTGAGAGAGCAGGTGGAGGACAGCAGGAGAGAGTACTGCCAGGAAGGTCTCCAGGAAAGGAAATTGTGTTGGTGAGTGATACACACCCTGGGAAGCTGGAAGCAGCACACTGGAGCAGTTTGGGGAGACAGTCTGAGAAGGGTGCAAGAGCCAGTTGGGACTGTGGTGTCACTGTGGCAGTGAGAGGGCCATTGCAGCCAGGAGGGCTGTCAGGGCCTGGAAGAGGATGGGCTGGGAGCAGTAGTCCATCAAGTCTAGCTAGCACTTTCAACTAATTTTTTCTACACTTTAGGGGGCCACCGTTTCTGCCTGCAAAGGGCGGTTTAGAGGCTGTGCTAATAGAGAGCAGGCCTCACCATGTGCTAGCTAGGCTGAAGAAGTAATGTGCAGGAGGAAGAGGAATTAAATGAGAACAAGTGTTGAGCTGGAGGAGAAGAAGAAGTGTATATACTGGAGTGTATATAGTATGGTCCCGTTAATGAACTGTTTAATGCTTTGGGCATCTCATAAATATTCCCATCCCCATCAGTGGTGGCCCGTCCATAAGGGGCGCATGGGCACCGTGCCCCCCTCCCCCAAGTTTTTCACACAAAAAAAAATGTGGTCACTTTAAGAGGTGTCTGGGCGCCGGTCACACAGCGGTCTATGGGAAACTTCCCAGCTTGCAATCAGCTGATTCGCCCGTGCTCAGGGCCTGCTCGGGGCGCAAACAGTGCGCCCCAAGCACACCCCCACACTATAATGATTCCTCTCCGGCTCCTGTCCTTGTTTTTTATTGCCGGGACTGGAGGGCGACTGGGTGGTGCTTTTTGTGTCAGAGCAGTGTCTTTTCCAGTTTCCCGGCTGACTCACTGGGCTCTCAGAGAGTGACTGACTGCGACCAACCCGTGGTGGAAGCCGGCCTGAGCTGAGCGGCGCGGTAACGGTAGGAAAAACTCTTCCTCTCCTTCTAGTCCTAGCAAGCTGAGTAAGCTCAGACTATCTAACAGCCTTGTGCCACCCCCCTCACACACACACTTCCCTGCACTTCTCTGCCATGAGGTCTCCCCAGTCCCCACTCAGTGAGTGCAGAGTGGTGCTTGTCTGCCAGACTGCCACCCAATAACTTTGAGAATGGCAGACATACTGCTTGATGCCAGGCAGATGGAGAGGAAGGCACAGGAGAGTTTAGAAACGTCTCATGGATGTCTGAGCTCCAGCAAGCCAGGGCTGCCTCTATCTATTTTGTGTGTGTGTCTGTCTGTCTATGTATGTATGTATGTGTGTATGTATCCAGGGGCGTAATGATAGGGGTTGCAGGATTTGCAAATTGCAACCAGGCCCCATAGTCCAGGGGGCCCATGTGCCTCCCTTGTACGCCTGAATAGGAGGGATGGCATTTAGAGGAACCAGTCTTGTCAATTTTCCTAGCGCACACCTTTCTGGCAAAGTAAGGCCCGTGTAGAAATGGGTGCTGCAGCGATTACCAGCTGGAACATGGTGACACTAGAGAAGAAGACCAGGACACAAACCTTAGGTTATTAACAGCCGGACAGTGAGACACAGGAACATAAGGCAGGGGCAGAGTCAGGACACACGTGAAGTTTAGTTCAGAGCCGGGCAGCAAGGTATGAATCAGGAGACAGGATACAGGGTCTAATCACAGGCCAAAGTCACAACAGGAATTCAAGGACAGGTCACAGGCAAGCCAGGTCATACACGGGAAGACATATGTAGCAGGTCAGGTAATAGGTAAGCAGGAACTAACTGAAGACCAGTCAGCAATTTGTTCATGTTACAATTCAGCTTAAAGAGACCATTTTGTGCCAGTATCATGGGGAGCGTGCACGTGCACACATGCTGCTTAACCCCTTCCACACCGCGCACAGTATTTTTACTGCAGCAGTATGGACGTGTCCCGTGAATCGCCGTTAATAGAGTCTGCCGGTGAGCCACGATGAGCAGCCAGAACGGGGAACCGCCAATGTAAATACGGCAGTTCCCCGCTCTGTCACTGGGGCCATAAGAGATCTACTGATCCCTGTCACTGGGATCAGTTAGATCTCCTATCCTCATAACAGCCCAGCCCCCACACAGTTAGAACACGCTGAGGGAACACAGTTAACCCCTTCACTACCCCCTGCAGGTTAACCCCTTCACTGCCAATGACATTTATACAGTAATCAGTGGACATTTAAATTTCTGATCGCTGTATAAATGTCATTGGTCCCAAAAAAGTGTCAAAATGGTCCAACATGTTCGCTGCAATATCGCAGTACCGCTAAAAATCGCAGATCTCCGCCATTACTAGTAAAAAATAAAAAAAATAAAAACCCCAGAAATGAAATCTCATCATCCGTAAACGCAGCAACTTTTGCGCAAACCAATCGATAAACGCTGATTGTGATATTTTTTACCAAAAATATGAGTAAGAATATAAATCGGCCAAAACCGATGAAAAAAAATGTTTTTTTATATTTTTTTTTTAAGTTGTATTTTAGCAAAAAGTTTTTTTTTGCAAAATTGTCGCTCTTTTTTTGTTTATAGTGGTGATCAGAAATGACGCAGAGGTGATCAAATACCACCAAAAGAAAGCTCTATTTGTGGGGAAAAAAGGATGCAAATTTAGTTTGGGTACAACGTCGCACGACCACGCAATTGTCAGTTAAAGCGACGCAGTGCCGAATCGCAAAAAGTGCTCTGGTCCTAAATGGGGAAATCCTTCCGGGGGTGAAGTGGTTAATGTGCACCCTAACACATGTGCATGTGCACGTGCCTAAACACGCTATAGTATTCTTTTGCATACTTTACTTACAAAATTGTTATTTAAGGCCTGGCTGATAAAATAATCAAGTAATTTCTTTGTGCTAGAGTAAAAATTAGTTGTGTGTAGGACTGTTTGCTGATTTACATTTTACTCTCTCTTTTTTTTTTTTGCTTCTTGAATATATTTTTTTGTTTAAAAATGGTTCATTATCAAGGTGCATATAATTAAATTGTTTCTGTTAGCATACAAAAACAGGTTATAGGGGACTTTTAAATGTGCACCTCATGAAATCCTCAAGTAAATTGCAAATGATATAAAAATAAAATCAATAGATATTTTTTATTGAAATACATGTTAAACGGTTTGACCCACATGGGCACTGAAAAAACATAAGGTTGGCTTCCCCTGCCCCCTCCCTGGAGAATACAATGGCTCAGTGGGAGGGATTCCCCTGTCAGCACTGTCTGTGTTGATGGGGGAACAGAGCAAATTTCTTTCCTGCAACCCATGATTGTAGGACAGAAATTTGCTATGTTTATGGCCTGCAAAACATCGCCAAACCACATCCATACATACCCTCACCGAAAAACACACATTTCCATAATAGGGCCAGCAAAGGGATAGCATTTATCACCCCCCCCCCCCCTTCCCCTGGTCTGTGGGGAGTCTTGGAACAAATCAAATATAATAGGTTAAAGGAAAAGGAAATTTTAGCTAATATCCCCATATTTAAAATTAACCCAAGATGGGAATAGTAGATATACTGTATATAAACAGTACAGTAACAGTACAATACAATTCAATACTGCTTGTTAGAGCTTACAATCTAGGAGCAGTATCAGTATATATCAGTGAGCTACAAACCATATTTTCTCACGGCAGCCATCAGAAATGTTGGGGCCCCTTACACAGCTTTAGACCTGACCCCAACCCCCCCCCCCCAGGAGTCTGACCACCAATATTTCCCAAGGCCCGCCCACTGGCCATTCCACCAAATCCGCCCACTGGCCTTCCCACCAAATCCGCCCACTGGCCAGGGGTGTATACATGGTGCAGCCACAGTAGGCTGCACCCTGTCACACTTACCAGGTGTAGCCTGCCAAGCATGACCCATTCAAGTGAATGGGGCCGCTCTGTAAGCACCCTGCAACTGTGTGCAATGCATTCTAGTGTGGGATCCAAGGGGTTAAAGCAGGTGGTGAAAAGGCAATAAAATGCCTCCTCACTGCCTGATTTAGCCCCTTGGTCACTGCACAAGGTTGCTATATTTCTTTTAAGTGTGACAGGGTGTACAATTCCTGTTGCAACATGTGTAGTGGGGTGCAGTTGTGGGGTGGTAAAAAACAGGGTTCATCAATGGGGATTTTACCTCCCCCAAACTGCAAATGTAAACAAGTTCTTACTGTCCTGAGTCCCCTATCACAGTTGCCTTTTAGGGGATGTCGTGAGAGAAGAACAGAGAAGCACGCAGTACGACAAGGACAAGGAGGGATGCCAGGGATAGAGAGGGACTCAGTGTGTAACAAGGACAGAGAGGGATGCCAGGGACAGAGAGGGACACTGTGCAGACAGGGACAAAGAAGGATACCGTGGGGGGTGGATCAGAGTGGGATGCTGCCCCCATGCCGGCACTGGTGTCCCTAGACTCCAGTAAAAAAAACAGTGCACAGGCAGCGCAGCCTCGCCCGATGTTTGCAATAAGACCTCGTGCCGAACCATAGGTCCAGGGGGCCCTCTCCATGTGACCCAAGTTTGGTATTTATATTGCCTATGGTTTGGGACAACAGTGTCCTGACACCGGGTGCCCCCCTCCCATAGACTCCAATGTTCAGTCCGAAATTTACCCGACAATTGCTGGTCAATGACCGCTCCATTTGGTGACCCAGTACGGCCGAACCATAGGTGCTGGAGGTCCCAAACCTGGACCAGTTGTTGCCTGGGGGGGGGGGGGCTCCCCATGTGACCCAAATTTGGTATTTTTTATCAGCTATGGTTCAGGAGAACGGTGTCCCCAAACCGGGTGTCCCGCTGTCATAGACTCCAATGTTCAGTCTGAAATTCACCCGACAATTGCCAGTCAACGACCACTAACTTTGGGTCCACAGTACGGCTGAACCATAGGTGCTGGAGGTCCCATACTTGGACCGGTTGTTGCCCAGGGGGGCCTCCCTATGTGACCCAAATATGGTATTTTTATCGGCTATGGTTCGGGAGGATGGTGTCCCCCTCCCATAGACTTCAATGTTAAAGACCGCTCGTGAAAGGCGGTAGCACCGGGCCCCTTGAGACGCTGGGACCCCTTACAACAGTATTGCCTATACCCCCCTGATGGTGGTCCTGGGTTTTCTATTGGGTGATAATGATTGTTTTTTATGTTTTTTACTTCAAAAGAGCTTGTTACCACCATTAAAGTTTCCTGCTTGTTGTAAAGTCAGTGTGTAATGAGCAACAATGCTTACCTCTCTCACAAAAAAAGTGAATAAGATGTTATGTACTTGTGCACACTACTCAGGAACCGTCACAAGGTAATGCCTAGTACACACGATGAGAAAATTGGACGAAAAATACTGCTTTTGGAGCAATTGTCCAATAATCTGATCGTTAGTACACATCACGACAGTTCATGCAAAAATATCCGAAGGGACAAGCATGCAAGTTTTTCTGGTACGATACAAGAACATACGATTTTCACATAAACAGTACAGGATTTGTCTGTAAAAAATTGGAAGACCAAGACCACATATGCTCAGAAATGAAAGAATACATTACAATACAATACAATACATTACATCACTTCCAAAGCTGTATTCTCTTGTACAAGAATTTTCATAACTTTAGCAACCTATTGGTTTACAATATGAGACTAGAATGCAAAAAAAATGAACAATCATTCGTCCGATATTTTTAACGCGTGTACGAGGCTTAACACTGAGGACTCATTGGGTTTGAGGTTGAGCAGATTTTTCACTATTGTCTCCTTGTTGAAACATTTGCTAGTCTTTCATAGTGTGTACGGCCACCCTATGAGCTCCCCACGGCTTTACAGGCATCTGTTAATCCTTCATGATGATAAGATGTAGAATATAAACAATATGAAGTATAAAACCAAAACCGTAAACCCTCTATTTCTAAAAGCTGTGCTTTTCTACTATGGTGTACATTACCGCAAATCCAAATCATTCACTATGCAAGTGCCAATTTCTTGTCAGTCTTAGTTCATGCTGGCTGTATGTAATTTAGATAAAAGTCAGGAAAAACAGCGTATACAGTTTACATATATGCTGCTAAGTATATCTGATTACACAAGGGCTCTCTGGCATACACAAACACTACTCTATTTGAAATTCAATTTTACTTTATTTCCTTGCCAGTCCTAATAAGCCTCATATGGCCAGACCTCAGCGGATCCTGCAGCTGAATGATCTTGGAAAAAGTGAATGGAAACAATAAGACAGATTCTCATCTCCTCTGTACATATCCCATATTTTTCTTGCCCAGTCCTCCAAGAATCATGTCCCTAAAAAAATCCAATAGAAGACCAAAGGGTGAGAGCTATCATACAGGAAACTATTATTTTTCACACATAAAAGCTGTGTTTGTTTTTTAAAAAAATCTGGGTTGAACAATATACCATCAAAAAGGCAAGAAGATGAGGAGAATTTTAACTGTTCAATCTAATGCAACCTGTCCCTTATGCTGGTGTCAGCAGTAAAAGTGGAAATGCAAAGTCTCTGTTCACCTCCCATAACCCCCAGCACCAATAATGTTCTGGTGCAGCGAAGGTTAATACCAGCCTGGTCCTGTGACATGCACTCATCAAAAGTCGCAACTATGCATGCTCTTTCCGCCCTTCTCCTTCATTCATAAAAACTGTATTATAGCTTCCACGAATGAAAAGCGATCGATGAATGAGGACAGAAAGATGAATGAAAGGCCATCCTCCTCTATTCATTTTTATTTCATGAAACTATAGTACACCCTCTGTGAATGGAGGAGGTGGTGGAAAGGGCAAGCATAGAAAGAACTCTTGATGAGGTCTAGCACTGGTATTAACCCCTGCCGCACCTGAAGATTATGGCTAGATAGGGTATATACAGCATTACCAGATAGGAGTATATAGAGAATCACCAGATAGGAGTATATACAGCATCACCAGAGGGGTATATACAGCATCGCCAGAGGGGTATATACAGCATAACCAGATAGGGGTATATACAGCATCACCAGATAGGGGTATATACAGCATCACCAGATAGGAGTATATACAGCATCACCAGGGGGGTATATACAGCATTGCCAGAGGGGTATATACAGCATAACCAGATAGGGGTATATACAGCATCACCAGATAGGAGTATATACAGCATCACCAGAGGGGTATATACAGCATCGCCAGAGGGGTATATACAGCATAACCAGATAGGGGTATATACAGCATCACCAGATAGGGGTATATACAGCATCACCAGATAGGAGTATATACAGCATCACCAGGGGGGTATATACAGCATTGCCAGAGGGGTATATACAGCATAACCAGATAGGGGTATATACAGCATCACCAGATAGGAGTATATACAGCATCACCAGAGGGGTATATACAGCATCGCCAGAGGGGTATATACAGCATAACCAGATAGGGGTATATACAGCATCACCAGATAGGGGTATATACAGCATCACCAGAGGGGTATATACAGCATCGCCAGAGGGGTATATACAGCATCGCCAGAGGGGTATATACAGCATCACCAGATAGGGGTATATACAGGAAAAGTAAGCCTGTCCCTTAAAAAAACCTGTACGGTATCATTGATGAATCATTTGTCCTGTGACTTCTAAATTCAGGGACACCTCTGCTAGCTCTGCCTTTAAAATGGCCTCCTAAGGGTCACACCATAGAATGCCTTTGAAGATACCTTCTACACTGGCCCATCATTACTTTTCCCAAGAGACATTTTAAAGGTGTTTTACAGGTATCTTTACAGGAGTGATATCTGAAAATTTTAAGATGTCTCTCTTGTAAAGATACCTGTAAAAAGACTTTAAAATGTCTCTTGGGAAAAGTAATGATGGGCCAGTGTAGAAGGTATCTTCAGAGACATTCTATGGTGTTACCCTTAGGAGGCCATTTTAAAGGCAGAGCTAGCAGAAGTGTCCCAAAAATGTGACTGTATGATGACCAGCAACACTCCACAGGTATCATCCAAGTTTTTTGAACGCCATCAGGAATTAATTAACACCACACACAGCTCACTCAGTCTGGGCCTGGGGGAATATTATACAGTTACATACATTATTAAGACAATTTATGAATCAATCATAATCATTAATCTCTCAGAGTCAGGCAGGCGGGGTCCGGGACGGACCGGTCCGGTTGGCCAGTAGTTCGGCTTGGGCACGGCAAGTGATGGCACTGGCAGCCAGCGAAGCCAGGAGGACAGAAGGGAAACCCAGCGGGAATCACAGGCCATGCTGCGTCTGCGTGTTTTGTCATCCAGACTCCCGCACGTCCACCACAGTCCTGCCCCCGCCCACCGCACCTGAAACTATCCAATCACTGGCAGTCACTGGCTCAGGGCAGCCAATTAGTGTATGTATGAGCGCCTCTCTGGCGCACATACATGCACTTTTAGGACTGACGAATAGGCTCACTACTTGCTGTCAGCAGACAGCAAGGAGCTGGAAAAAAAAATCAATATACCAGCGCCTCCTTTAGGGGGTTGGGCTGACTTTTTTTTTTTCCTTCTTCTTTCCCAGATGGGAGGCGGCACCCAACCGCCCCCTATTGACTGGCCGCCATGAACTGGAAGAGGGGGAATATTTGTTTGGGTAGAATTTTGGCTTACAAAGGCAATTTATGCTTGGGGCTAATCATGCAGATTAGGGGTCAAATTTTTTTTTGGCAGGGAGGAGATTTTTGCTGACACAAAATTCTCATACATTTTGAGGGGGCCGCTTGGCATCTTTGCCCTGAGCGCTAGATGACCTTGTCCCGGCACTGGCTGCAGGGTATGGGGGGGGGGGGGGCAGAAGACTTCAGATTCCCACTATTACAGCCAGTAGCAGTACAAGGAATGCTTCAGATTACATGCAAGCGGTAGTGTTGATTTACTAAAAGCAAATAGACTGTGTACTTTGTTAGTGCAGTTGCTCCAGAGCTTAGTGAATGTGGTGAAGCTTTGCTGCGTAAAGAATACCCAATAAAATGCAAGGAAATTTTACTTGCACATGATTGGATGATGGAAATCAGCAGAGTTTCACCACATTCACTAAGCTCTGGGAAAAATTAGTGCAACTTCACTTGCAAAGTGCACAGACTATTTGCTTTTAATAAAGTAACCCCCATGTTTAGTGCGCAAAATTTTTAAAAACATTTTTTTTCTAAACTTACATTTTAAATGAACTACAGATAAACTTTAGAGTACCCAGAAAGAAATGCCTAGCCATTAATGGATGCTTTGTCCATTGCTGATTTTTGAATAGTTTTCTTTCATTCGACTGGAGAAAAGCTTACATAATTAAATATATAAATCTGTACTAAAGTGCCGTGTGCGTATTTTACCATGTCAATCCTTTACGTCAGTTTTTTTATATCCATAATACTGTACATAACTCTTATAATTACCACACTGTATATTCTTTAAAACTTTGAAGACAGAGGCCATCCTAGGATAAAATCTGGTTTGATTTAACATCAAGGCATTGGGTTATATAATTCTATTGTTTTTCAAAAGCATCTTGGTGCCCATTTTGAAGTTATTGTAGATGCGTTGAACGTCAGTGAAGTGACTGTCTCATAAAAAATGTTGGTTTGGTTGAGGCACAAATGCACATGTTAAGTAATGAAAAATTCCAGTTTCTACGAAGCTTTAACCACAAGTGAAAAATAGTGCACTGCAAGATAGATAGATAGATAGATAGAACACACCCTCTGCATACTAAACCCACTGAATAAAATCATTAAATAATTTCTAAAATATTTTGTAATTTATTTAGCCTTGGACTTGAGCCAAGGCAGAAGAACATGCGAGCATAAATTACACCCCCCCAAGCTAGTAGGAGCAGCAGAGTGGGGGTGTGTAATTCAGATTTTTTTTTTTTAATTCTGCACTGACTGTCTTTAAATTGGCTTGGGCCCCTGTTGAAATCCAATCAGGGGACAAAACCGGGGACAGATTTGGTCTGGGGACAGTGTCCTCAATCTGGGGACTGACCCCTGAAAAGATGTAGGGTTTTTTTTAAATTTAGGAATCATACTTACCTAGTTGGGCGCAGCATCTGTCCGATGTGGCATCTGTCCCTCGGCGCCTCTAAGACTGAGAACTGAGCGATCTAACACCGCAGATCGCTCAGTTCTCACAGCTCCCAGCTCTGTCAGTCACTGGCTCTTTTCTCTGCCCCCCTGCGCTCACTGGAGCGCTGGGCTGTGGAGGGGGCAGGTGCATCCGGCTCAGGCTCTCAGCAGCTTGCTGTGAGGCCAAGCTAGGGGCCGGTCCAGGCATCCTGGACCGTCTCTGTGATGTCAGCAGACAGCGTACTTCAGCCCATTCTCTGCTGAAACCGGGTCACAGGAGTGCAGAACGAACTGCCCTCCTGTGATCCACAGGAGTACAGCCAAATGTGGTAGCTGCATTCATTTTCTTTTTCATTAGCCCTTTTCCTTTATTTTCACCCTGTGTTCTGGACAGTAATACATTTCTTGTTTCAGGGTGTCTCCACTCTGCAGCATTGTCCCCCAGAGGAGAGGATAGTGTTAGATGTACTAGCAGATTTGGATTAAATTGACTAACAAATTAAAGCTGAACTCCAGCTAACACTTAGGGCTCATGCACACTGGGCTTAAAAAACATTGCTTTTACCAACATTTGCTGTTTTTTCTGCCTGTAAATGCACCTCTATGTTAGCTATGTGTCCATACACACATAGGTGTTTACAGGTTGGGGGAAAAAAACCCATTACCAGAGCGTTCAGGAAAGGAGCTTTTGAGTAGAAAAAAAGTAAAAAAATGCACATAAACACGCATAAAACCTAGATGTGTTTAGGCACATGTGCATGTTTATGCATTAATGCATCCTAATGGCCAGAATAAATTCTGGCCAATAGAATGCATCGACATCAAACGTGCAAATGTACATAAACACGCCTAATTACGCATGCAAAGCTTGGCTTTAAGCGTGTTTTTTAAGCGTTCTTTTTGCGATATAAGTTTTACATAAATGAATGAAAGTTGACCATTGTAAACACCCCTGTCAGTGTTAAATGGTTTGTCTCAACCCATTAACTGCCACTTTTGCTGGACATCTTGGTATGTTAAAGGCCTCAAAGCAGATTTCCACCCAAAAGTGGAACTTCCGCTGGTCGGATTCCCTCACCCTTTATGTGTCACATTTGGAACCTTTCAGGGGGAGAGGGAAGAGGACACCCGTCTTTGACAAGTATCCTTTTCCACACATCCGGGAACCCTGAGTCGCGGCCATCAGCAGCCTGGCTCCCTCCTCCTCCCTCCTCCTCCCCCGCCACCGCCAATTGGAAAGCGCAGTGGCGGCTCGCGCATGAGCAGTAGGAATCCGGCCGTGAAGCCGAACGGCTACACGTCCGGGTTCCCTTAGCCTTAATGGTGGTGGCAGCACTCGACCTGCCGATCCACAGATCGGTGGGCAGTGCCGACATCGCTGAACTCTAGGACAGGTAAGTGTCCTCAAGTTAACAGTCAGCAGCTACTGTATGTGTAGCTGCTGACTTTTAATATTTAAAGGAACGGCGGCAGGCGGCAGACCTCCACTTTAATGACATCAATACAAATGCTGTTTTTCTGACCTGAAAAAAAAGTAAAGTCAAAACCTAACCATTGCTAAACCTACTCTCTACCACATTTTAGGCTTAATCTATCTAACCCTGTAAAGAGAAAGATCACTATACTTACCTATTCTGCAGCAGCGTCGGTCCAGTCCCTCACTGAGCTGTCAGTGACAGCTTCATTGTGTATGCATGTACAGAAGAGGCAACCGGCAACAGAAGACTCATAGTAAGTCTATATGTGATATCACTTCCCAGGCTTTTCACAGTCATTGCCGGTTCTCTTCTGTACACAGAGGGTGCTGCTGCAAACCGGACGTATATGTAGACCCAAGCACTAAAATCTCATATAAGCTGTAACATACTCATGTAATTTTAGAAGTCATTTTTAATTCAGGGGCCATCTCTTTGTTACATATTTTTAATTCTGCACCTTTCATTAAACCCAAAGAAAGGGGCACCAACAGTGAACTTATGCCTCCATTAATAATCACTAGACATACAGTAGACAGGTAGATGTTTTCCCGAGAATGATGAGCAAGGAGACATCTCCTTATTGTCTGTGGAGACATGCTGCCATTTTTCACTCAACAGACAGAAACAGCACACACATACACTATATTACCAAAAGTATTGGGACGCCTGCCTTTACACACACATGAAATTTAATGGCATCCCAGTCTTAGTCCGTAGGGTTCAATATTGAGTTGGCCCACCCTTTGCAGCTGTAACAGCTTCAACTCTTCTGGGAAGGCTGTCCACAAGGTTTAGGAGTGTGTCTATGGGAATGTTTGATCATACTTCCAGAAGCGAATTTTGACACCAGGCACTTATGTTGGACGAGAAGGCCTGGCTCGCAGTCTCTGCTCTAATTCATCCCAAAGGTGTTCTGTCGGGTTGAGGTCAGGACTCTGTGCAGGCCAGTCAAGTTTCTCCATGCAAAACTCACTCATCCATGTCTTTATGGACCTTGCATTGTGCAAAGGTGCGCAGTCATAATGGAACAGGACAGGACCATCCCGAAACTGTTCCCACAAAGTTGGGAGCGTGAAATTGTCCAAAATGTTTTGGTATACTGATGCTTTAATAGTTCCCTTCACTGGAACTAAGGGCCAAGCCCAACCCCTGAAAAACAACCCCACACCATAATCCCCCTCCACCAAATGAATTGGACTAGTGCACAAAGCAAGGTCCGTAAAGACATGGATGAGCGAGTTTGGGGAGGAGGAACTTGACTGGGCTGCACAGAGCTCTGACCTCAACCCGATAGAACACCTTTGGGATGAATTAGAGCAGAGACTGCAAGCCAGGCCTTCTCATCCAACATCAGTGGCTGACCTCACAAATGTGTTTTTTGAAGAATGGTCAAACATTCCCATAGACACTCCTAAACCTTGTAGACAACCTTCCCACACGAGTTGAAGCTGTTATAGCTTCAAAGGGTGGGCCAACTCAATATTGAACCTTACGACTAAGCAGAAACATAGATCTCTGCCTTCACGCAGTACAAGCACCTCCACACAATTAGAAATCACTCCCTAGCACAGTGTTTCTCAACCTTTTTAGGATAAGATAAGATAAGATAAGATAAACCTTTATTCGTCCCACAGTGGGGAAATTTCTTTGTTACAGCAGCATGAAAAAATAAAAACGAAATGCTAAATGCAAATATATAGACAATAGACATACTATAGTATACAAGTATACAGCGGCGGCTGGAGTGTGAGAGGCGCTGGGGCGCCGCCTCCCCACTGGCAAAAGAGGAAAAAAAAAACAGTCAACCCCGCCCACCTGCAGGTGGCGCCGGTACATTGACTTTCTCTTTTTTTTTTTTTTTTTTCGGCTCCTTGGCTGTCACATGACAGCCAAGTAGTAAGCCTATTGGTTGGCCATTAAAAGCTATGAGTGTGCGCTGAGCAGGCGCACACTCATAGCTTGATTGGCTGCCCTGAGCCTCCGCTCAGGGTGATTGGATGCGTGGCCCGGGGGCGGGTCACTGTGGCAGCGGAGGTGACTTCCGCTCCCACAGAGACCATGACCGCCCCGGGACCGACGAGGGGGGGACAGCCGCTCTCCGTGTGCCGAACTCTGCAGACCCAGCGCGCTCTCGCATGCCGAATCTCTGCAACAGTCCTGCCTGCTGGATGGGGTAAGTG
>BLSH010412956.1:179001-205979 GCA_018402905.1 Glandirana rugosa | reverse complement strand
GGGAGAGGTTCCTGCCACTGCTGTGAGGGACAGATTAGCATTATAAAATCATCTCATACTGGTGTAGGGAGAGGTTCTTGCTGCTGGTATGAGGGACAGATTACCATTATAAAATCATCTCATACTGGTGTAGGGAGAGGTTCCTGCTGCTGGTGTGAGGGACAGATTACCCTTATTAAAACCATCACATACTGGTGTCGGGAGAGGTTCCTGCTGCTGGTGTGAGGGGCAGATTACCGTTATAAAATCATCTCATACTGGTATAGGGAGAGGTTCCTGCTGCTGGTGTGAGGGACAGATTACCATTATAAAATCATCTCATACTGGTGTAGGGAGAGGTTCCTGCTGCTGGTGTGAGGGACAGATTACTGTTATTAAATCACCTCATACTGGTATTGAGAGAGGTTCCTGCTGTTGGTGTGTGGGACAGATTACCGTTATAAAATCATCTCATACTGGTGTAGGGAGAGGTTCCTGCTGCTGCTTTGAGGGACAGATTAGCGTTATAAAATCATCTCATACTGGTGTAGGGAGAGGTTCCTGCTGCTGGTGTGAGGGACAGATTACCATTATAAAATCATCTCATACTGGTGTAGGGAGAGGTTCCTGCTGCTGATGTGAGGGACAGATTACCGTTATAAAATCATCTCATACTGGTATAGGGAGAGGTTCCTGCTGCTGGTGTGAGGGACAGATTAGCGTTATAAAAAATAATATAAATTTGTGCTAAATAGTACATTTGCGTCCAGATTGAGGAGAGCGTCAAATAAGGGACGTGATCGTGGTGCAGCTGGTGCTGCTGGTGTTGGTGATGTTGGTTAAGCTCCTGTTGCAAGGAGAGGACATAGTCGATCTGTGCCAGCTACATGCACAAGTGAAACACCTTCCTCAGGTGCAAGTAGCCGACAGAACCTTCAACATTATATGGTAGGCCCGAATGCCACTCAAGGAATGGTGAGGCCAGAACAAGTACAGGCGATAGTAGATTGGGTGGCAGATAATGCTTCCAGTTCCTTCACATTGTCTCCCACCCGGTCCCTTGCTGAAAGCTTAGATTTGGCACCTGAACCCCATGGCCATCTGTCTTTCACCTTAGCCCCTTGTAAATCAGCCAAGCAGTCATGCAGCAGTCTCTTATGCTTTTTGGTGACTCTGCTGGTGTGCATTCTGTGGGCCATCCACATGCAACGATGCCCAACCACTTCTGTTTTAGGAGGAGGACATGGAAACACCACCGCAGCACATCTCTGATGATGACGAAACTGCTGCGGCTTTCTACAGTGTGCAGACTGACAAGGAGGGCAGTGGTGAAGAGTCGGTGGAAAATGATGTGGAGGATGATGAGGTCCTAGACCCCACATGGAATGAAGGTCATGCGAGTGACGTGTGCAGTTTGGAGGAAGAGGTGGTGGTTGCACAGAGGCACCAGCACAGCAAAAGAGGAAACAGGTTGCAAAAGCGTAGCGACCATCCCCTAGACAGTACGCCTGCTACTACCCACCGCACCCAGGGACTTAGCACACCAAAGGCAGCTCAAAGGAGTTCCCTGGCATGGCAGTTCTTCAGACAATGTGCTGACGACAAGACACGAGTGGTTTGCACGCTGTGCAATCAGAGCCTGAAGCGAGGCATAAATGTTCTAAACCTGAGCACAACCTGCATGACTAGGCATCTACATGCAAAGCACAAGCTGCAGTGGAATAAGCATCTCAAAATCCAAGCAAGGTCTCGGGCTCCTCCTGCTTCCTCTTCTGCTGCTGCCTCAGACAGACGATGTGACAGCAACACCACCATGTCCGCCACCGTCCCCAAGCATTTCCATACCATGGTACCATGGAAGCTTACAGCTTACAGCTGTCCATCTCCCAGACACTGGAGAGAAAGAGGAAGTACCCCCCTACCCACTCACGATCCCTGGCCCTGAATGCCAGCATTTCAAAATTCCTGGCCTTTGAAATGCTGTCATTCCGTCTGGTGGACACGGACAGTTTTAAAAACCTGATGGCAGTGGCTGTCCTACAGTACATGGTTCCCAGCCGCCACTACTTTTCCAGGCGAGCCATCCCTTCCTTGCACAAACAAGTCAGGGACAAGAACAAGTGTGCACTGCGCAACACCATCTGTGGCAAGGTCCACATAACCACTGATACTTGGACCAGTAAGCATGGGCAGGGACGCTATATCTCGCTAACTGCACACTGGGCAAATGTAGTGGCGGGTGGGCTTGAGGCGGATAGCAGTTTGGCGCATGTCCTTCCGCCACAGAGGATTGCAGGGCATTTCTCTTTGCCTCCTCCTCCTACTCCGCTTCCTCCTCCTCTACCACCTCCTCATCCGGTCAGCGTAACACCTTCACCACCAACTTCAGCGCATCCAGGGAGAAACGACAGCAGGCTGTTTTAAAACTGATATGTTTGGGGGATAAACCCCACACTGCACAGGAGCTGTGGACAGGCATTGAACAACAGACCAATGAGTGGTTGTTGCCACTGAGCCTTAAGCCTGGTCTGGTGGTGTGCAATAATGGGCGAAATCTCATAGCAGCTCTGGGCCTAGCCGGTTTGACACACATCCCTTGCCTGGCGCATGTGATGAATTTGGTGGTGCAGAAACTTAGAAAAAAACTACCTGGATATGTCAGAGCTGCTGCAGAAAGTGTGGGCCATCTGTGCGCGCTTTCGGCGTTCTCGCCCTGCTGCTGCTCGCCTGTCTGCGCTGCACCGGAACTTCGGCCTTCCCCCTCACCACCTCCTATGCGACGTGCCCACAAGGTGAAACTCAGTTTCAGCTGCAGCACGCACTGGTCAGTCGCTCTGCAGAACAGCACCACTTCACCACCAACGAGTAGGCCTCCATGCGAGACCTGTGTACCATATTGCCATGTTTCGAGTACTCCACCAACATGGCCAGTGCCGATGACGCTGTTCTCAGTGTTACTATCCCACTTCTATGTCTCCTTGAAAAAACACTTTGGGCGCTGATGGAAGAGGATGTGGCACAGGAGGAGGAGGAAGAGGGGTAATTTCCACGGTTATCAGGCCAGTCATTCACAAGTGGCTTGAAGGGTGGGTTCCTGTACCAGCATAGACCAGGTAAAAAAATTTTAAGCCAGGGCACAGTCCTGGAGGATGAGGAGGACAAGGATGATGAGGAGGAGGAGGAACCGTGTTCACAGCAGGGTGGCACCCAATGCAGCTTGTGGGCATCACTGGAGCGTGGCTGGGGGGATACGGAGGACACAGATGTTACACCTCCCACAGAGGACAGCTTGTCTTTGCCTCTGGGCAGCCTGGCACACATGAGCGACTACATGCTGCAGTGCCTGCGCAATGACAGCCGAGTTGCCCACATTGTAACTTGTGCTGATTACTGGGTGGCCACCCTGCTGGATCCCCGTTACAAGGACAACGTGCCATCCTTAATTCCCTCACTGAAACGTAATCGGTAGATGCGCACACTGGTAGATGCGCTGCTGAGGGAATTCCCAAATGACACCGGGGCTCAGTGGAAGCACAAGGTGAAGGCAGAGGAGTAGGAAGAGGTCGCCAACGCAGCTGTGGCACCGCCAGCACCTCAGAAGGCAGGGTTAGAATGGCTGAAATGTGGAAAAGCTTTGTCAGCAGCACGCCACAACAAACAGCACCACCAGCAGATAGGCAACATCTTAGTAGGAGGCAGCATTTCAGCAACATGGTGGAACAGTATGTGTGCACACGCCTACACGCACTGACTGATGGGTCTGCCCCATTCAACTTCTGGGTTTCCAAATTGGGCACATGGCCTGAGCTTGCCCTTTATGCCTTGGAGGTGCTGGCCTGCCCTGCAGCCATTGTATTGTCTGAACGTGTGTTTAGCATGGCAGGGGGCGTTATCACAGACAAGCGCAGCCACCTGTCCACAGCCAACATGGACAAGCTAACCTTTATTAAAATGTACCAGGCATGGATCCCACAAGAATTGTCTGTACCTTGTGCAGAATAGCCATTTATACCGGCCTCACACAGCCATTGGTTTACTTAAGTGAACGTATCCTTTTTTTTTTAAATATGTCTCAATATTTTGGGGGCCACCCTGATTAGAAAAAAAACAAACAAACAAAAAACAGTGTTGGCTACCTCCTCCTCCTCCTCCACCGCCACTTCTACCACCTACACCGTCACGGTCACTGCCTCCTCAACACCTCCTCCTCCATTTTTTATTTTTTTTATGTGATTTTAAGTTAGTTCCCTATCCACATTTGTTTGCAGGGCACTTGTCCTACTCTTACCCCCATTTTGCTTCCCTTTGCAGCCCTCTAACCTGTTCCAGGACTTTTTTAGAGCCATTTTTGTGCCCAAAAGTTCAGGTCACCATTGACTTCAATGGAGTTCGGGGTCAAGTTCGGGGCCTTTTTCGCGAAGTTCGGCTGAACCCGCCGAACCCGAACATCCAGGTGTCCGCTCAACTCTAGTTATCTGGGGTTCTTTTTTAATGTGTTAGTCAGGTCCATCTAAATCTGCTCTAACACTACCTTCTCCCCTGATTGACAATACTGCTGTTCAATGGCTGGCTGTTAAAGCCTATAGTTTTCTGCCCCTAAAAACACTGTGATATAAAATTTGACACAAAAAAGAATAATGGAAGCCACGCTGCAAGATACAATTCCACTGTATAGAGTCCATGCACAAACTGTTTGGGCTTTTCAACTGACGCATTTCACTTAAGAGAGCTACATTGTAAAGTTTTAGTAAGCCCCCAACTTGGATAGTCCCCAACATAAATTTTTAATTCAAACTTTTTAAATCTGTGATTAGTGGCTTGAAAGTGGTAGCAGTAGTTGTAATAATGGATCCAGGCCTCACGGTGATGTACAGTCAACTTCTCTGCAGTCTGCTGCAAATGTTGGAACTGTTTGGTAAGGGTGGATTATTAGTGATTCAGGCTGATATATCCACAATCCTAAAATATAGCAGGGCTTTGGTGACCATCTTCTACCAACACGAAGACTGCAATTAGAATATTATGTTCTACATCTGACATTACACACTGTTCTGCAGATATAACTTTACGGGCTTGAAAAGTGAACCCACCTAACTGTAAATGTAAAAATGGCCATACTGTAAATGCAAGTGGAAAGTTTAAAGCTACTTTGTATTGAGCTCCAGGTGCCACTTCTGTGTTAGATATTATCCTCTCCCGCAGATTGCTTCCTATTGCCAACCTCTATCCAACTGTAGGTTGTAACCACAGCTCCCAGCGGAGGATATGCAATCCAAAAATGAGATTTTAACTTGTGTGGCCAGCTTAATAGTGGTTTATGCACACAAAGCCCTTCTGTGGCACCTGGAGTTTGCTCCCGTTTGCTGGGTTATGCAGCATACATTTTTTCAATTCAAACTTCTCATGCTCTTATTATAGTTCAATAACTTCAAACATAATTTGTTTCAAAGAACTCACTGACTGTGCTTTGTGCAAACAATTTTGTTGAACTTGGGTTTTTAAACACCATAAGCTGAAAGATTTAATTGTTTGAATGATTTTGCCACGGCTCACCCTTCTACGGTATATTTAAAGTTCAAATTGTGAGAAGAATTGTATATTTTGTATATAGCTGATATAGCTTATGTCAACCAGTGTAGATTCCAAAATCAAATACTTTATTGTTTAATCAAATATTGCCATCTTGTGGACACATACTGATTTTATATTTACCAAGTAGAATAATATATAAAACTGTATTTATTAAATGTATTTACTGAGGGGTCTATTTAAAAAAAAAAAACTTGCATAGCCATTCATCCAGAGAATCTACATGTATATTCACCCTGTGCAAATTGGGCAAAATGAATGTTCTTTAACTGCTTTCTGCCCATGCTATAGCTGAAACACAGCTACAGTGCAGCTCTCCAGTTCTGGGAGGACGTCCATGGGCCTGGACAAGAAGGCAGCAAAAGTGACCGATATTGAAATGGTTACACTAGCTTAAGCTACTTTCTGTTTTGAGCAAATGTTCTTTTATTATGGGTAGTGGTAAAATACAGCATTATGGTCACTAGCAAGATTCACTGGATGAATGACTATGCAAATGTTTTAAAAATAGACTCCATCCTGGCATGTTCTGTATTATAATTGATTTCTTGCTTTTCTTTACAAAATAAAACTTTTTTTTATTGTAAAGATTTTAGATTTACCTGTGATATTTAACTGAAATTTTTATATACCATCTAAAGTAAGACTGTACTGTGTATGCAGAGAGTTATTCGCAAGAAGACAAGAGCTTGTTTTTGTGGTAGATTGAAGATCTTCTATTTCTAAGGCAAATTAACTATGGAAAGCTCTACATAAAGCAAAACTTAACTGTATCAGAGCACCACAAACTATAAACGCTATATAATTCATTTTTAGTAAACTCACCCATCCATAGTTACATAGTTAGTGAGGTTGGAAAAAGACACAAGTCCATCAAGTCCAACCTATGTGTGTGCTTTTATGTCAGTATTACATTGCATACCCTTCAATATTGTGGTCTCCTAGGTGCCCATCTTATAGTTTTTTTTTTAATTATCTATGCTCCCAGCTCAAACCACTGTTTGTGGAAGAGAATTCCACATCCTTACTGCTCTTACCGTATAGAATCCTCTACGCAGCTTAAGGTTAAGCCACCTTTCCTCCATTTTTAATGAATGGCCGCGTGTCTTTGTGTGCTCCCTTGCGCAGAATAGTTTTGCCTCTATTGTGGGGTCTCCAGTACAGTATTTGTACATTGAAATCATATCCCCTCTCAAGCATCTCTTCTCCAGAGAGATGTTCAGTTCTCGTAATCTTTCCTCATAAGTAAGGTCCTTCAGTCCCTTAATTAGCTTTGTTGCCCTTCTCTGAACCCTTTCTAGTTCCAGGACATCCTTCCTGAGGACTGGTGCCCAGAACTGGATGGCATACTCCAGGTGCGGCCTCACCAGAGACTTGTAGAGGGGGAGAATAATTGATTTATCCCTAGAGTTTCTCCCCGTTTTGATGTATGCCAATATTTTGTTGGCTTTGCTTGGCGCAGCTTGGCATTGCATGCCAATGCTGAGCCTGTTCTCTACTAGGACCCCTCGGTCCTTTTCCCTCCTAGATTCCCCCAGAGGCTCTCCCCCTAGTGAGTAGTTTGCATTCATATTCTTGGTAGCCAAATGCATTATTTTAAATTTTTCTACATTAAACCTCAATTGCCACTTATCTGCCCACCCCTTTAATTTGTTCAGATCTTCTTGTAAGGTTTCCACATCCTGTGGAGAAGTAATTGCCCTGCTTAGCTTGGTATCATCTACAAATATTGAGATTGAGCTATTAACCCCATCCTCCAGATCGTTTATGAATAAATTGAATAGGATTGGTTCCAGGACAGATCCCTGGGGGATCCCACTTTCCACACTGGACCATTCCAAGTACTCCCCATTTATCCCCACCCTCTGCACTCTCCCTTGTAACCAGTTTTCAATCCAGGTACCCACCCTTTGATCCATGCCGACAGACCTTAGTTTGTACATTAAGTGTATATGGGGGACTGTATCTAATGCTTTTGCAAAATCTAGATAAACCACATCAACGGGCCTTCCTTTATCTAGATGGCAGCTCACCTTCTCATAGAAGGTCAATAGATTGGTTTGGCATGAGCGATTCTTCATGAAACTGTGCTGACTACTGCTAATGCTATCGTTTTCCTTACAATAATCTTGTATATGATCCCTTATTATTCCCTCCAAGAGCTTGCATATTATTGATGTTAAGCTTACTGGTCTGTAGTTTCCAGGGATATATCTTGGTCCTTTTTTATATATTGGTGCTACATTGGCTTTTCTCCAATCAGCTGGTACCATACCAGTCAGTAGACTGTTCTTAAAAATTAGGTACAGTGGTCTGGCAATTTCTTGACTGAGTTCCTTAAGGACCCTCAGGTGCAAGCCATCTGGTCCCATTGACTTATTAATGTTAAGTTTTTCAAGTATATTCCTAATTTGATCCTCAGTTAGCCATGAGGGTGCTTCCTTTGACATGTCGTGAGGTCCTATATTATAGTTTTGAATACTTGAGCCCTGTTTCCTTTGTGAATACTGAGGAGAAAAATTAGTTTAACACCTTTGAAAGAATTTCTTGAGATTCTTTTTACTCTGCTCAGCTATGTGTCATTCATGTTCTATCTTCGCCACCCTGATTGCACCCTTACATTCCTTATTGCAAACCTTATAAAGCTGGAGTACCGACAGAGACCCATCAGCCTTGTATTTTTTGAAGGCCTTCTCCTTTGCCTTTATATGTCATCATGCTTTATTTTCTTAAGAAATCACTTGAAAAACACACCCTAGCATTTCTAGACATATACATCTTGAGTAAGGGCGGATGAATTATGTAGCATTTACTTCCTGGAATCAGTCTACACTTAGCTTAGGCATGCAAACAGAAGGGTATGCTTAGCTGAGAAAGCTCCTCCTTCAGATCAAAGAAAGAAATGACCATGAAGACTCCTGGGATGTAAGAAATCATTTTGTCCTAACCCAGAAACCAGGAAGCAACTGAATAAATGTAGAAAAAAAGTTTAAAACAAGTATATATAATTTATCTTCCTATCTAGCTGTTGTTCAGAAGTCGCACCACTGAAGTCTCCAAGAGTTATAACAAGCTCTTTGGTGATTCTACTTACCTGGAACAAACCCACAATGATGATTTCCCATAGGAAAAATAGCCTGTATTTGTGATAAGAAGCCATTGAAAAAATTACATGATATACCATGGCACCTCATAATATATATCAACATAGCCTTGTGAAGCAACTTATTTCAGTATAATGGCATATAGCAGGCATGTCCAAAGTCCAGCCAGCAGGCCAATTGCGCCCTGTGTTCCAGTTTTATGCGGCCCCACAGGTACTGTGGCAAAATCTATGTGTTGTGGCCACCGAGCGCCGCTCAGGGCCCCTGGGATCTCTGAACGCCACGGGACTTCAGGTCCTCAGTTGGTGTTCTCACAATCCCATTGATGTCATGGGATTTGGTGCGTTCCTTCTCCCTGCGGTGCCTGCACTGTGTCTCCACCACACACAGCTACAAGGGCGCCGAACATGCGCGGCTTGTAGAGCTGTTCAGCTTGCTGCAGCTGGGATCCTTAGTCCCTCAAAGGTGTCATTACTGGGCTCGGATCATCGGACTGTCCGGGACTTTGGAAATGCCTGGTCTACTGTCTTCAATCTGGTTATAACTGGTGAAGAGACTGCCTCTAGGAAAAAGAAATGGTATGTAGCACTAATAGCAAGAAGTAAAACCTGCATATGCAATGAGAAATAATTTCTACCACGAACATTAAACAGAAACAAAACTTTTAAAACAGTTTGGGCGTAAGCATAGCCGAATAGGTTAATACACAATGAAATTACACATGCGTGAACTGCTTTTTCCGGTCAAAAAATCTTTATATTTGTTCAGTCAGTTTTCTGATCTGGACACCCTTGCAGCACACAGCCTTGACCATTTACTTTGCATAAAATAGTTAATTTGCATTGAATTTTAATGGTTCAAAGAATGTCAGGCAAAATGGTCGGCCCTCACATATGTTCACTTCATCAAATCTGGCCCTCTTTGAAAAATGTTTGGACACCCCTCACCTTGGCATATGGCAACATGGCCTTCTGTAAACGCAGGACTTTAGAATATGGCAGTATGGCAATGTGGCACTTTAGTAGTATGGTAAATAGCAGATGGAACCTATGGCACTTAGTAATATGGCATATGGCAATATTGCCTTGAGTAACAGAAGACATTGGTAACATCACAGTATGGCACCACAACAATAAGGTGGCATAAAACACCACGTACCTATAGAACTTAGTAAAATGGCATCTAGCAACAGGGCTTTGGTTAACATGGGACTTTGGTAACTTTGGGGATTATTTACTAAAACTAGAGCGTGCAATATCTGGTGACATTCTGCATAGAAGCATGTTTTATACTAAAAGCTTAATCAAACAAGCTAAACGTAGAAGCTCTTTGGCTAACATGCACAGATGCACCGGATTCTGAGTGCACCCATTTTATTAAATTTATACCATTGTGTATCATAGTATGGCACCACAGCCTTCAGAAATATGGTAAATAGCAGCATGGAGCCTATGGCACTTAGTAATATGGCATATAGCAATAAAGCCTTGGGTAACTGGATTCTTACATGTAATTCTCTTGATCTCAATAATTTTACACAATAGTAGTAAATCATTACAATCTACTGAAAATTATTTGATCAATTATTTTATTATTGTTAGGCCTCATGCACAAAGGACGTTAAAAAAAAAAAAAAAACATTCTAAAAACGTCAGTAGCTTTGTAATGAGTTTTTCAGCTTTTTCCAGCGTTAATGCACTAGCATTTTTGAGCGTCAGCATTTTGGAACGTTTTTTTGTTTTTTTTTAATGGACCAAAAACGCTGGTGAGCCATGTCTTTGAGCTTTCTCTGGCGTTTATGCACGTTTTTAAGCTTTTAACGGTTTTTAAGTTTTTAATGGTTTTTGTGTTCAGAAAAACTACTCTTGAACGTGATTTTAGGGTGTTCTAACAGCCCATAAATTCCCCTGCTGATAAACGTCAATGTGTGCATGGACACATAGGATAACATAGAGGGGAGTTTAAGAGCTGTTAAAAAAAACGCCCAAACTCTGAAAAAATGTGCATTTAGCAGCTTCAGTGTGCATGATGCCTAATGTTAAAAGTACTTTGCTACAAGTTGTTTTATTTTGCCTAAATTGTATATTTCTTTCTCTTGCTCTTCTTAGTGCCTTTTACCTTTTATACACTGGTGTCTTCTAGTGGCACATTGGTAGAATGACAGCTTTTGATGATCACTTCATAGTCTCCTTATTTTAAATAGCTTGTATAGGTAAATGTGACAGTATTTTTAACACATAAATATTTATTGTTAGTTGGATTATGTTGGTTACAATAGATATGTGCCTGTAGGTATACTGATGCTCTTAGTATGTACATGCAAGCCATGTTCCTGCTAATATTTTTCACCACATGGTAATGTTTTTTCCTAAAGTTAACTATGAGTTGTTAGTCATGATCTGTTACCATAATGACACTTGGTATATTATGTGGTTATTGACTATTAACCTCTGTTATTTACATTTCCATCATGTCACTGCTGATAATCTATGTCAGGAAGGCGCTATCATGTCATACTACTGTATTATGGTGCACACCCTTAAATAAAAAATTAAAAGAAAAAATAGTTGGAGACTGAGCTGAGGACCAGTGTAAGCCCCTGCCACTGCATGACATCTTGGCAGGAGATAATATTGTAATGGAAATTTGTAAGTTCTGTATACAATTGTATTCTATTTTGTATGTATTGCACACGGCACTCATTGTGCACATGGCACTAATAATGTTTTCATTACGTTTGCATTCTTTTGAGTCCTGTTTAGAATTAGCGTGCCTATGTTACGTCCCTTGTTACCATACAAGTACAATTGTAATATTTATTGTGATACCTACGTAATCTTGTGTATAAAAACCTTCCATTGCATCATAATAAAGCAGAACATTTATTTGGAAAGATGCTGAGTGTATCTTTTGTGTCTGTTCCCTACTGCAGTAGGAGCCATTAATCAATATGAGGATAGGAGTTGCCTATCTATAAAATCCCATGTCAGATGGCGAGCTGTGCCTAGGAGGGGATTTACAGTTGACACTGAGAATCTGAAACGAGGATTTTGAGACGATCTGGGAATTTCTGATAATCAGCCAGCTGAGGTAAGCCTTTGCTTACATTTGAGTTATCAGACTTCCTTGATCGGTAAGGCATTTTCAGGACAAAGGGTACTTATTTTACTCCCCTTAATCAAACTGTATTGATTGGTGGTTATATGTTATGTCGTCACTGTCTACTATCCATCGGAGTGTTATAGATAAGAAAGGGAAGAATAGTGCTGTTCACAGGTTATATATAATACACATCTGCTGTAATAGTAGTTTAGAGGCAAGAGGGTATAGGCACAAGTAGAGAAGAGAGAAGACGGGCCAGTCATTATGGGTATTAAATTAAGTAAGGGAATGAAGGGTAAGAGACCCTCAAAAATGCCCAGTGCAAGAGGAGTGGTATAAAATATATGATCCGAAGGTGCGGTTCCACCTATACTGAGCCTCTAGTCTAGATAAATGGTTAGAGTGAACAGTGATCCATATTGGGTACCAAAGTCCGCAATGGGTAACAAGGTTACCAAAGGACTAAGAATCATGCAGATTTAAACAGCTAGAGGAACAGCTATCTATGTGAGCGGGATGGATGAAGGGTGACAGACAGTTAACACTAGACAGAAAGGGACATTTTGATGTTAAGTTGTGGGATGAATTTAGGGTCAGGTATTACAACTAGTAAATTCTAAAACAGAGAAATGGGAGTCAAAACAAAATACTTTATATGTTGTCAGAGAGGCAAGATGGGATGAGCACTATGGGTGTCCGTCTGATCATAGAAGCTACAGTATGTGAAGTATGGGATTACAATACATGGGATGCAAGGGATATCAGAAAAAAACAAGGAAAGCAGAATTTGAGCAGGGAAATATTAAAGAGAGTTAAAAGAAAGTGATAGAATGATATGCATGTGTTGTGTACAAATGGGAAAAATGTAAGAGATGTTAGAGAGATAATCGTGTATGTGTGTGAATGCTGGAACCTTTAGTCCCACATCATGTGTGCTCTGTGTAGCCATGACCCCCCCTCCCTCTTCTATTTCTCATGAAAGAATGTGCTGGATGAGACATGAATCTATGGTGTAGTGATAAGTTGGCAAGATTGAGTACATTAATAACAAAATGTGCTGAGTTAATTAATCTAATGATAAACAATGTGATCACAATTATTTTGAATCTGTTTTCCAAACATGGTAAAATGAAGGTTACATTTAAACGAGTACATAGAAAAGTGCACAAAGCATAGAATAACACAGATTAAATATCCTTTGATAGTGGAAACAGTGCATTTAAAAAAAAGGAAATTAAGGAAAAGGAAATATATCTGTGGATATATATTAGAATTAAGCTGTGATATTGAGATTATCACTGGAGTATTAATTTCTGATATAGATTTCCGCCCCCCTCCATTCTCCTCCGGCTCCATGTCCTCCTCCTCCTTCTCCTTCGGCTCTATGTTCTCTTCCTCTGCCCCCCTCCATTCTCCTCCGGCTCCATGTCCTCCTCCTCCATTCCCCTCTGGCTCCATGTCCTCCTCCTCTTAACAGGACAGGTTCCACTCAGAACAGGCCTCGCCATGGTCGACCAAAGAAGTTGAGTGCACATGCTCAGCCTCATATCCAGAGGTTGTCTTTGGGAAATAGAGGTATGAGAGCTGCCAGCATTGCTGCAGAGGTTGAAGGGCTGGGGGGCCAGCCTGTCAATGCTCAGACCATATGCCGCACACTGCATCAAATTGGTCTGCATGACTGTCATCCCAGAAGGAAGCCTCTTCTAAAGATGATGCACAAGAAAGCCCGCAAACAGTTTGCTGAAGACAAGCAGACTAAGGACATGGATTACGGGAACCATGTCCTGTGGTCTGATGAGACCAAGATAAACTTATTTGGTTCAGATGGTTTCAAACGTGTGTGGTGGCAACTAGGTGAAGAGTACAAAGACAAGTGTGTCTTGCCTACAGTCGAGCATGGTGGTGGGAGTGTCATGGTCTGGGGCTGCATGAGTGCTGCCGGCACTGGGGAGCTACAGTTCATTGAGGGAACCATGAAAGCCAACATGTACTGTGATATACTGAAGCAGAGCATGATCCCCTCTCTTGGGAAACTGGGCCACAGGGCAGTATTCCAACATGATAATGACCCGAAACACACCTCCAAGATGACCATTTCCTTGCTACAGAAGCTGAGGGTAAAGGTGATGGACTGGCCAAGCATGTCTCCAGACCTAAACCCTATTGAGCATCTGTGGGGCATCCTCAAATGGAAGGTGGAGGATCGCAAGGTCTCTATCATCCACCATCTCCATGATGTCCTCATGGAGGAGTGGAAGAGGACTCCAGTGGCAACCTGTGAAGCTCTGGTGAACTCCATTCCCAAGAGGGTTAAGTCAGTGCTGGAAAATAATGGTAGCCACACAAAATATTGATATTTTGGGCCCAATTTGGACATTTTCACTTAGGGGTGTACTCACTTTTGTTGCTAGCGGTTTAGACATTAATGGGTGTGTGTTGAGTTATTTTGAGGGGACAGCAAATTTACACTGTTATACAAGCTGTGCACTCACTACTTTACATAGCAAAGTGTCATTTCTTCAGTGTTGTCACATGAAAAGATATAATAAAATATTTACAAAAATGTGAGGGGTGTACTCACTTTTGTGAGATAATATATATATATATATATATATATATATATATATATATATAATGTGATTTGAAAAGTAGTTCAGCCATGTTGAAGTCATATTTGTCTTTTGCACACCTTCCATTTTATGTAGAATTGTCTGTGTTTACATATGCTGATAAGTCAGCATGTCCACAATTAATCTGGAAGGCCATTCGGGCCACAGAAGTGTACAGCCAATACTATGTAAATATTTCTTATCAATCATTTTTTTTTCACAATGAAAAGTCATTTTGTAATGAAAAAGTTGTTCAGCTATTATATTCTCCACAATGAAGTTTTGCCTCTTTGGCCAAGACTACCTCCACCTAAGCGTGTGGAGGTTCCAGGTTAAAGGTGATAGCAGGTATGGATAGTGATCAAAATATTGCTCAAAAGAGGGGAGATTGTAAAGGAAATTTGTAAGTTATGTGTATAATTGTATTCTATTTTGCATGTATTGCACACTGTACTCATTGTGCACACGGAACTAATAATGTTTTCATTACATGTTTGCATTCTTTTGAATCCTGATGAGAATTAGCCTGCCTATGTTACGCCCCTTGTTACCATACAAGTACAATTGTAATATTTCATGTGATACCTACGTAATCATGTGTATAAAAACCTTCAATTGCATCATAATAAAGCAGAACAGTTATTTGGAAAGATGCTGAGTGTATCTTTTGTGTCTGTTCCCTATTGCAGTAGTTATTATTAATTTGGAACCACTAATCAATATGAGGATAGGAGTTGCCTATCTATAAAATTCCATGTCAATATTTACAACCAAAACCACCTACAGGCATAATATTTTCTTAATTTTTATGAGGTCAGCCATTGTGTGATGTTTTTTTACACATCTTACTAAAAAACATTAAGTCCATGTGCCACAGGTTCCCACTGCAATTGCAAAGGGACATTTGGGACCCTAACATCAAATTATTATACATAGATATTATATAGCTAAATAAGTAAATTAAAGAGACTAAGTAAAAAGGTCACATCGTTTTTCATGCTTTATGACAGTAGGTAAAAAGAATCTTTATTTTAAGTAGTATGTAAATCCTATTGTATTCACAATTCAGTAATCATAAAAATAGGCAATTTATTTGTATTGTCAGCTTACTATGTCAAGTAATATTGAATCCTCACAATAATTGTATAGGGCAACAATTACTGCAACCTCTCCCTGTGGGTACTGCGCACAGCTTAGGACATATGAACTGACATTATTCATTTTCATATAAAAAAATCAACACAATGTGCATTAGTTTATAGTGAAAAAATAAAAAAATACACAAACTGTAAAACACACTACATACAATTGTCAATAATTATCCATTCACATTATGACAATGAAGGCCTGAGGTCTCTGGATAAAACATGAAGCACCACTGATGTTGTCTGATTCCTGATGGATAGGTTCTTTCAGTTAGAATCCTGATGGAGAAAATGTATAGCAGTCAGGTATAGTAGAACATCATGGTTTGCAATCACATGATCAGTAGCATTAATTGGTTGTTACCTATGTCCAACTCAGATGCAATGTGTGGCAGTAATAATGGGCAGTAAGTCACACAATATGGTAGCCATGTATGAGTGTTCATTTATTCTTTTAACTCACTGTGTTATTGGTCCCATGAAGTTAATTTTAAAAATACATTATATTCTGGAAATGTTATTGGACTATTTAATATATATCATACCTGCATAAATAATACTTCAGCATCAAATCTAAATTAAGGTGACTTCCATTGCTGACCTCCTTGTAAAAAAAATAGATGCCTGGCTGTCGTTGGCTTTAATACTTTTTGAAGCACAATCCACAACAAGAACACAGACTGTTTTTATAATGTGGCTGGATTTGCATACATATTTCCAGAAGGCGGTCAGTAACAAAAGTCCATGCCAGACTGCCCGTACAAATTAAAGCTAAGCAAAATGTAAAAAATACAAAATTGTGAACAGACAGGCTTTTTATTGCAGAAGAAACATGCAATGTCTCTTCTGCAAAGTACACTTAGAGTATCTCACAAAAGTGAGTACACCTCTGACATTTTTGTAAATATTTTATTATATCTTTTCATGTGACAAGAAATGACACTTTGCTATGATGTAAAGTAGTGAGTATACAGCTTGTATAACAGTGTAAATTTGCTGTCCCCTCAAAATAACTCAATACACAGCCATTAATGTCTAAACCTCTGACAACAAAAGTGAGTACACCCCTAAGTGAAAATGTCCAAATTGGGCCCAATTAGCCATTTGCCCTCCCTGGTGTCATGTGACTCGTTAGTGTTACAAGATCTTAGGTGTGAATGGGGAGCAGGTGTGTTAAACTTGGTGTTCTCACTCTCATACTGGTCACTGGAAGTTCAACATGGCACCTCATGGCAAAGAACTCTCTGAGGATCTGAAAAAAGAATTGTTGCTTTACATAAAGATGGCTTAGGCTATAAGAAGATTGCCAAGACCCTGAAATTGAGCTGCAGCATGGTGTTGAGTTATTTTGAGGGGACAGCAAATTTACACTGTTATACAAGCTGTACTTTTCATTGTATCAAAGTGTAATTTCTTCATTGTTGGCACATGAAAAGATATAATAAAATATTTACAAAAATGTAAGGGGCGTACTCACTTTTGTGAAATACTGTACATTGCCTCAAAAAACTATTCATACCCCTTGAAATTTTTCACATTTTTACAGCCCAAAACATAACTGTATTTTATTGGGATTTTATGTGATAGACCAACACAAAGTGACACATAATTGTGAAGTGCAAAACACTTGCCCTCTGTGCTTACAACAAAGGCGGGAGATAGTGCTGCATCCCCAATTGCAAACAAACTAGGAAAAGGCCCAGTGGGATTTTCGGGCAGCACTATACACCCCAAAGTAATCAACAATTGTAATGAAGTACAAAAAATTCAATTTTTTTGTACTTCATTACAAGTGTTGATTACTTTGGGGTGTATAGTGCTGCCTGAAAATCCCACTGGGCCTTTTCCTAGTTTGTCCATAATTGTGAAGTGGAAGGAAAATGATAAATGGTTTTCAAATTTTTTTGAAAATAAATATGTCAGTACTTTGTAGAACCGCCTTTCACTGCAGTTACAGCTGCAAGTCTTTTTCGGGAAGTTTTTACCAGCTTTGCACATTTCTCACATGAGAGTGAAGTTTTTGCTAATTTTTCTCTAAAAAAAAGCTCAAGCTCTGTCAGATTGGATGGAGAGCGTCTGTGAACAGCAATTTTAAAGTCTTGCCACAGATTCTCAATTGTATTTAGATCTGGACTTTGACTGGGCCATTGTAACACATGAATATGCTTTGATTTAAACCATTCCATTGTAGCTCTGGCTGTATGTTTAGGGTCGTTGTCTTGCTGGAAGGTGAACCTCCGCCCCTGTCTCAAGTCTTTTGCTTTCTTCTAAGATTTCCCTGTATTTCGCTCCATCCAACTTCCTATCAACTCTGACCAGCTTTCCTGTCCCTGCTGAAGAAAAGCATCCCCACAACATGATGCTGCCGCCACCATGTTTCACTGTGGGGATGGTGTGTTCAGGGTGATGTGCAGTGTTAGTTTTCCACCACACATAGCGTTTTGCTTTTAGGCCAAAAGGTTCAATTTTGACCTCATCTGACCAGAGGACCTTCTTCCACATGTTTGCTGTTTCCCCCACATGGCTTCTCATAAACTGCAAACAGGACTTTTTATAGCATTCTTTCAACAAAGACTTTCTTCTTGCCACTCTTCCATAAAGGCCAGATTTGTGGAGTGTACGACTAATAGCTGTCCTATGGACAGATTCTCCCACCTGAGCTGTGGATCTCTGCAGCTCCTTCAGAGTTGCCATGGGCCTCTTGGCAGTTTAGGTGGACGGCCATGTCTTGGTAGGTTTGCAGTTGAGTAGTTTCCATTTTTCGGATGATGGATTGAACAGTGCTCCGTGAGATGTTCAAAGCTTGGGATATTTTTTATAACCTAACCCTGCTTTAAGCTTCTCTACAGCTTTATCCCTGACCTGTCTGATGTGTTCCTTGGTCTTCATGATGCTGTTTGTTCACTAAGGTTCTCTAACAAACCTATGAGGGCTCCACAGAACAGCTGTATTTATACTGAGATTAAATTACACACAGGTGGACTCTATTTACTAATTAAGTCACTTCTGAAGGAAATTGGTTCCACTAGATTTTAGTTAGGGGTATCAGATTAAAGGAGGCTGTATACAAATGCACGTCACACTTTTCAGATATTTATTTGTAAAAGATTTTGAAAACCATTTATTGTTTTCCTTCCACTTCACAAATATGTGACACTTTGTTTTGGTCTATCACATAAAAGCCCAATAAAATACATTTACATTTTTGGTTGTAACACAACAAAATGTGGAACATTTCAAGGGGTATGAATATTTTTTCAAGGCACTGTAACTGCCAATGTGCAAACCTCTGCAGAATGTACACTGAGCTGTGCATGTGCAGTTCAATTTGGAATGACTGCACTCCCATGCATGCACAGAAGTGACGTCATCCCGCAACAGCCCATCAGAACAGCTGAAGACTAGCACCCTGAAGAACTTGGAAAAAGGATGCTGCCGAGGCTACTTGTGGGAGTCAGACCATTGAAACTAAGGAAAGTATTTGTGCCTTTAATTCCATTTCCGCTTTAACTGAAGCATTGTAAATATATGTTTATAAAATCATACCAAGTAATATTGTAGACTACCATATAACAAAATAAGGCAAAAGGCAACAGTGTAAAGCGTACATCCCACTCCTTATCCACAACCATAACTTCAAGAAAAAACATTATGTCAAGCAATTCATTGAATGCACCTAATGAATGATATAGCATAAAGGGTGTGAACAGTTTAAAACGTAAAAGAGTTTAAAAGTCGAAAATCAAAATGCTGTAAACTGTTAAATTGTAAACTACGTTTTTTTTTTTTATTGGCTATTTGTTATACTTTTTTGCCCCCTCAACTTTCAAGGAAAATCAAGCAAGAACAGAGTTTATGGTAGAGTTTTCCAACATCTGGTGCAGTGTTTCTGTACCTGACCTAGTCAATGCCACTAATTGTTGGTCAACTTACTTGGGGTTCCACTTCTTCGTGGGGAGGGGCTACGGCTTCTGGATGCCTGAAGATGAATAATAATAGACGTTGTCAACATTTTTGAAAGTAGTATATTGAAATAATTTTATCAGTCAAATTTATTTCTGTTCAAAATGCAGGAACTTACCAAACCCCGGCCTGGACTGACTGATCGGGAGCGCAGGGGACTGGAGCTTCTGCTTCTGCTCTTGCGTGGGCTCCACTAAAAAGGCAATTACATGCAAAATATGATGACACAAGCATCTGAAATTAGGATGCCTAACCTATAGCATAATGGGGTTCTTTTACTAAAACTGGAGGATGCAATATATGGTGCAGCTCTCCAAAGCAACCAATTAGCTTCCAGGTTTTTCCATCAAAGCCTAATTGAACAAACTGAAATTAGAAGCTGATTGGCTACCATGCACAGCTGCCCCAGATTTTGCACTCTCCAGTTTTAGTAAATCAACCCCAGTGTATGTTGGGGCTTTGAGTGTGACAAGGCTACTTGAACACCAGGCATATATAACAAAGCACACTTTAAACCTTAGAGAGGTGAGTACCGCTGCTCCAGGTGAAAGGGTTTTGACAAGGCGGACCCCAATGAGTGCTAGCCGTGGCTCGTCTCCGTAAGGCAATGTAGAAAAAGGAATGACTGCACCACAAAGGAAGTCCGAAAAAATATCTTAGTTTATTGAAGCATCAAATTAGCACGGTACAGGATGAACCAGGTCAAAGGCAGACGCATTTCACACTTTAACAACAGTACTTATTCATTGCCAAATGAATAAGCACTGTAGTTAAAGTGTGAAACGCGTCTGCCTTGGACCTGGTTCATCCTGTACCGTGCTAATTTGATGCTTCAATAAACTAAGATATTTTTTCAGACTTCCTTTGAGGTGCAGTTGTTCCTTTTTCTACCCTTTAAACCTTGCTTTCTAAAAGTGAGTGGGGATAAAACTAGGAGAGGAGGGGAAGCATTGTGAGCCTTTTGGGATTTATTTCTTTGCATAGTGCTATCAACCTAACATTGTGATCATAAAGGGATATCACAGAGAGAAACTAGGGAAGGTGAGGTGTTTGAAGAAGCAAAGATGCATGAAATAATTTCCTTTAGGTCTCATGCACACAGGACATTTTTGGACCTTTTTACAGCAGCTGTTTTTAGCTTCAGACGTTTTTTCCTACAGTCAATAAACTCCCCATCATGTTATCCTATGTGTCCATGCACACATAGGCTGTTATCAACTGTTTTAGGCTGGGGAGTTTTTGAGCTGTAAAAAACCCAAGACTAGTGGGTTCTGAGAGATGTTTTTCAGCTGTAAAAATGCTCCAACGCTTAAAAACGCAAAAAAAAACGCTAAAAAAAGGTGAAAAACTCACTACAAAGCTACTGAAGTTTTTAGAACGTTTTTTTTTAACATCCTGTGTGCATGAGGCCTTAAAGTCACTGATCAGATGGGTGAGTATTACTGTCCTGAATTCATGAAACATGTACACATGAAAGATGTTTTATCCAGCACAGCTGAGAGGAGTTGCAAGACTCTCTGTAGCCCAGTCAGCATAAAATCTTCTTATCTCTCCTTTGTTTTATGCACTACATATTGTATAAAGTTGATAACAATCTTCCTCCAATTGGGCTTCCTAGTTTAAGGGGTTAAATTTATAAAAGGGTAGTGTATGCCCAGGGAATCACTTTTCTGCCTTATTGTATCAGCAAATGTAGCTATTCAAAAGAGCAAAGATTGGTGTGGCAGGTGGTGGGACACAAATGTTTCCTCTTGCAGGTAATGCGCTGTTTTGATTTTTTCATTTTATGACAGATTCTCTTTAACCACTTGGCTCGTTATCACGGCCGTGATAACTAGCATTGTGAGTGCGCGCTGTGTTCCGGGGGGCCAGGGAGTGGGTAGGATGGATTCGATTTCCGCCGGCTACCCACGATGCCCCCCCCCCCCGCAGTGAGAGAACGGAGGTCCGTGTATGTAAACACGGATCTCCGTTCTGACAGAGGGGGAAGGGCTGTGATCACAGGCTTCCTGTATATGGAAGCCATGATCACTCCCCTCCCCCTGCCAGCCCAGCCCCCATACAGTTAGAACACACTGAGGGAACACAGTTAACCCTTAGAGCGCCCCTTCCAGGTTAACCCTTTCATTGCCAATGGCATTTACATGGTAATCAGTGCATTTTTATAGCACAAATGTGTCAAAATGGTCCGACATATCCGCTGCAATATCGCAGTACCGCTAAAAATCGCAGATCGCCGCCATTACTGTTAAAAAAAAACCTCAGAAATGAATTGTCATCATTCGCAAACACGGCAACTTTTGCGCAAACCAATCAATAAACGCCTGTTGCGATTTTTTTTTTGTATTTGTATTTTAGCAAAAGATAAAAATTGTTTTTTTTTTTTTTGCAAAATTGTCGCTATTTTCTAGTTTATAGCAGCGATCAGAAATGATGCAGAGATGATCAAATACCACCAAAAGAAATCTCTATTTGTGGGAAAAAAAGGACGCAAATTTTGTTTGGGTACGTCGCAACACTGCGCAATTGTGAGTTAAAGCGACACAGTGCCGAATCCCAAAAAGTGCTCTGGTCCTAAAGGGTGAAATCCTTCCGGGGCTGAAGTGGTTAAATATGTATTTGCAAAATAAAGACTATACACAACTGATGTTAACATAAAGAAATACAATTTTCTTGAATCATCATAGTTTTCTTACCAGGGCTCCTCTTTTGGTCACTGCCTCTCCCTTGACTATAGGAGCATCATTTTCCGTCAGGGTTGGCCATACATGGTAAAACACTAGTGGTGCAGTAAACTCAGAATCATAGGTACGACGATATCTATACAAAAATAATAATAATTTTTACTTTAAAACTCAAACACGAATCCCAGGGAATATGGCACAAAAGCATAAAAAATGCCTAATGTTGTAACAGCAATTATTCAGTAACTTAAAAAATGTACTTATCGATGAGCATCATTTTTTGAGAACTTGTTCAGATAAGCAGTTTCAAAATCAGTGAGCATTATTGCTTTATTATGGTTTTTATTTTTTTTTTATACCCATTGTAGATCTGCACGTATTCAAGACATAAAGGGGTTTTAATGCTACAGCATTGGAAATGTGGGTTTGGATAGATGTGGAACCATAGTAAATACCTTCTGGCCTCTAGCCTTAACCAAGTGGAGGATCTTGCTAAACAGCATCCTTTATAGTCCCCTTTAGCAGCACGGCAAAAAAAGGGTTCAATAATAGTTCTGTCACACAGAGCAACAATGAAACAAACACAACCACTCCTTTAGGAGGAAATAATACATATATTTTTGGAAAGCATATCTTGGCTGTGCCTATGCTGCTGCTGTTTTGACTGAATGAATTGTAAAGTCCACCAATATTCTTAGTGGTTCTGTGTACTCATTATTACTGTAATAGGGACCCTTACTTTCCTGTGAGAATTTCCAATGAAGTGTCATGCCATCTATCTGTGCATGCTGGAAGTGTCCAAAACAGTATGAAGATATAACAGATCCTGTCCTTGCCTTGGGTCCCAGGGGAAGCTATGTAGTCTAACTGTGTAGACTGTTGTTATATTATCCTCCATGACCACAATCTACAGGATATTGTGTTATTAACTTTCAAATAAATAATTACAATAGGAGGTTAGCCCTCAACACACACTAGTTTAAAGGATAACGGAAAGCTTAAAACGCACAAGCTCTTTTATTATATCCTGCTAAACTGAATTTAATTAGCAAAGTAAACAATGTATAGCAGTGACAAGGTGTATCTTACTTGGTTTCACTAAAGAGCTCTCCATCAACTGCAAAAGCAATGTCCAATGGGGCTTCAAGAGTCTGCATTGCAAATGCCACACGGCACACCTCCCGGATAAAGCTGCTGATTAAAATAAAGTCTATTTCTGGTGGGAAGGAGATTTTAGGATTGACATTCATTGCACTGATCACATCCTAAAAAAAAAAAAAAAAAAAAACACAATCATTATCATATCAGTATTAAAGATCTCATATATGGTCATTGTTTGTACAGTACCAAATTTACTATTCTGAGAAACTAACTGTGCCCAAATCATAAAGGATAACACTGATCAGGTCATTAAGGACAAAGCATACACACGTAACCTTTTTTAGATGAGCAGAAGTATACAGTGCACAATTTTCACACATTTTTTTATTCTTGCTATTCTGAATATACATTTTTTTTTATTTATTATACAGATCTGTAAATTATCTTTTTAGCATTCATCATCAGGGAAAGTGATTAGCAACCTTGCCTAACAACTGTTGAGATAAGCTCAATTAGTTTTATAGAAAGTCTATAGGTCGGAGAGAATAGAGCAATAAAACCCAGTCATCGCTCAGTACTACTGTACGAAACACAGGGCTATTATGTGTAATGTATATTATTACTTTTTAGCATTACAGGGTTAAATCTTACATTAACACTGGACTGGACATCATACAGATCCAGGTTGCGGACAATATAGTCAGTCACAGCATCTTCCAAGGATTCAGGTCCCATGTGGGATGGAGACAGGGACTTCCTTACACGGAGTTTAAATTGTCTATATGCCATCTTGGCTGCATGGAAGGATTCCTACACAGAACAGAGAGAGATAAAGTGCATATCACCTTTGTTTGAATCATGTCACATCATTCACAACAACAATTTTAATAAATCTTTATTACTACTGATTGATTTCTGTACACAGGAAGGCACCATTGGTTATCCTGTATGCTAGACATTAGGGCAAGCAACTACTAGAAGCCATTAAACATGCTCTAAACTGCCATGTTATGATGATCAAAATAACCAATTTAACTAATACTGGAGGATAAAAATATCAGGAAAAACCTAACTCACAGTGGTGCATATGGTTTGGGCTCTGCTTTAAAACTCGTAATTTTGGCCTCCAATTGGACATATACAGCAAAGGGCACCTGACAGTCCTAACCATTCCTGACCAATGATTTTGGCTTTACATGCAGTCCATTACTGTGTCTTTAATCTTTACTGTCCTGAATATCTCATGGGTGACTTTGATGTGAAATGATTACTAGAAGCCTATACACAAAGAGGGTCTATCTGTGCATACACAGCCAATGACACCTACAACTCAATACCTTGTAGGTTACAGTTGATAATATACCTGTAGATGTGTAATGGGTCTGCATCTAAACTGACAAAAACATGAAGCCCTGGTTTACAGAAAACATGTAGTGGGATTTATCAAAAAGTATAAAGAAATTATTCCATACCACAGTGGCAATAAAAATGATTCTCTGCACCATCTCAAGGTCATCTATGTAACGTCTTAACAGAGTCTGTGCATCTAGGCGATCATTGGCATATATGTCATTGAATCTGGATATTAGCCGGCTGTGACGAGAAGAGTTGGTAAGCTGGGCTGCTGTAGGAGACTCACTCCTGGTAAACGGGCTGGCTGATCTGCTGGAGTGACGTATTGGGCTTGGAGAGCGACTCCTGGAAAGCCTAAATTGTGGACAATAGAAACAAAAAAAGTTAAAAGATGTTAAAATGTGCATTAAAGAAAATCCAAGCAATAATGTAGGGGTGTCCAATCTATGGTCCACGGGCCACATGACAGCTATGACTGTTACCCAACACAAAATCATAAACTTACTTAAAAATGTTGATTTTTTTAATTTTTGGGGAAAAATGCATTTACACTTAGTGAACACGTGCAGCCGAAGAAATTGGCAGTGTCTCTTTGTTAGACTTTTATACGTTTTATCTTCCCAAATAAAAATATCCTGCTCTTTACGATTCCGCCTGAGGGCCCTTTCACACAGGCGGACTGATCAGGTCCACCTGTCAGTTTTTAGGCGGACCCAATCTGACCCTTCAGTCTCCTCTATGGAGCAGCGGGTGTCAACAGACTTGTGTTCGTTGCCACCCGCTGACATCCGATCTGATCCTGTCCACTAAAAACAGACGGCTTGGGATCTGACTGGAGGAGCAGATCAGATGCCAGTTGGGTGAAAGCGAACAGGCGGTCCGTTTACATTCAACCACCCATAGAGGACAGTGGTCTGTGTCTGTGTCCGCTCTGCATAAGAATAAGATTTATGTTGCCCTCTTTTACTTTTATACTTTTATAATAAAAAACATTACAAATAAAAATTAAAAAAAACGTTTTATTTCTCAGATAGGTACATTATCTATATCAATGATCATTAAAGTGGTTGTCAAGTCTATTGTTTAAAAAAAAAACACCTGCAAGAGAAAGATAAAATGAGCTAGTATGCATCGCATACTAGCTCACTATGAAATGCTTATTTTAGATCAACGCTGTAGCAGCGGTCCCCGAGCACCGATGTAACTGGCGACATGCTGTGTCAGTCGTCTTCCGGGATCCCGGGCGCCGACCAATCACAACGTGGACTCCAACACTGTGATTGGCAGGAGCCGCGATAACGTCACTCCCATGCATGCGCACGGGAGCCGTCATTTACGGCACACTTAGTGAAGAAAAGGCCCAGTCGGCCGTTTCTTCACTATGCATGTGCCGATGACGTTGGCACATGCAAATACAGGAAATATCTCCTAAACGGTGCAAGTTTAGGAGATATTCCCAGGACCTACAGGTAAGCCTGAATATAGGCCTACCTGTAGTTTAAAGTGGTTGTAATGACTTGACATCCACTTTAACTTGTGATCTGCCTGATTTTTCTGCTAATCAAGTATCCTTATTGTTAGTGTATTTTATGTGTCGCCAATTCCTCTTCTTCCAATGTGGCCCAGGATTGTCAAAAGGTTGGACACCCCTACAATAATGTGTTAAGAATATAGACACTGCTGCCTTTCACTAATAGAATTACTGTAGATGAATAGACAGGCAGGGATGTTCTGTCCCACCATATCACAGGCAAAACTAATAGCCAGAAGACTGCTTAAAAAAATATAGACAGGAGCCTCTCATACAGAAACATTCAAGTCCTATGTAGCCATTTAATAAAAAATATTTTTTTCCTTTCTCAATTAGCTTGTTAAATGCTCAAACAGGATACATGATAAGAAGAAATGATAAAGATGTGAAGTTGAAGAAGGAGAAATGTCCACTGGTGATAGAAATCTAACACACTTTATGTGATGGTAAAATTGTAAAATTCAGAGATGCAGAAGGATTCTACTGGAAGATCATTTTTAAAACTTGTTTATAATTGCATCCTGTTAGAAAATTATTTTTCCGACATCTGACCATCACACCTATAGTCAGGGCCGGCCCAAGACATTGTGCTGCCTGGGTCCAAGAGTAAAATGCTGCCCCCCTAGTAAAGAAGAATAGTACATAGGACAAACTCGTAAATTGTTCGATTAACTCTTTCCTTTTTTTATAAAAAATAATTTACCGATGTATCCTGAACTTACAAAGACATACTCTCCGAGGACAGATATAAAAAAATTCGTCAGAAGACCGATAATCAAAACGGACACTATACCACCCTGTCTTGTAGGGACGGACAG